>LKEB01000028.1:15667-106098 GCA_003795295.1 Cytospora leucostoma | reverse complement strand
GGTCGGACGGTAGTCGGCAGAGTCGATCTGGCATACAGAGGCGGCCCCGGCTGGGTCATCGCGCAGCTGCAGGTGAAGAGGATCCGATGCTGATCGGAACGGGGGACATGCAAGGCGCAGGAGAACGGGGCCCGAGGAGCATTGGCGCCATCCGCACGGCATCTTCGACTTTTTCCCCCCCCTCCGACTGATGACATACCGTCTTAGCTGGTGATATTCACACTCTCAACCTTGTATGGACTGGTCTATCCCGGCTGGTACATACTAATTAATAATAGTTCGTCGGGTTGGACAGACCGTATTCGGCCGATATGTGCTGTCAGAGTTAGTCGTCTTGGGCGATGATGGCTTCTTTCCGGGACTTCAGACGGGATAATATGGCTTACACCATCCCATCCCTTATTCCCCACCTGACCATAAGGATACCGACACCACTGACTATCTGTTAACATCTCGCAGCTGGCTTTTGGGGGGCGCATAGACACATATCAAATGAGTATCCCACAACGCCTTCTCCTCGTCTTCCCCGTCTCTTCATTGCTCCAATTACAGAGATTCAAGGCACACAGTGTTGGCGGCGCGGGTCGCGGTACAGCCCTGGCAGGAGCCAAACCTGTGACCTAACCCATATGCGAGTTATAGCGAGCCCAACGTCCCCGAGCCGAAAGGTCGGGAACAATACCGTCAAATATCGATCGACCGGCCATCCTGCATCATCGCAGCATATTGCCAGAAGGTGTGGAAAGTGGGTGGAGGGGGGGGGGGTGGTTGATATGTACATGCTGTATTGCTCATCGAGGCAGCGCTGGAGCCCAATCGATATCGAGCCTAGTCATGGAGCTTGCAGGATTGGGTTAGCACCCGACGTGCTCCCAATACCACCCTCCGCTGATACCTACATACCTAGGTAGTTAGACCTTGAACACCACGGGTTTTCATCGTGTCATGGTCTGATCGAAGACTATCCTAGTTGGGTAATAAATTATTGAGTCATCGACCAGCCCTTGGAAATCGATGGGGGGACAAGAATGGTCCCTTCTGGAGAGTGAATTGTGCAAAGGGACACAGATGCAGTGATAGGTCAGCCTCTGTAACTCTTACTACTTGGGCTGCCAAGAGATGCGTCCAACATGACGGTATGCCCAGCCTACGCCTTTGATACATATATAAGCCACCACACGGCCGAGATTGCCAGCCCGGTGTCAGGACCGCATCACAGTGAGCCAAGAACAACGGTCGTGATCGTTAATTCTTTGTCCTGAATGTGTCAAGTATGGAAAACCACTCCCCGATAAACAAACATGAGAGCAGGAAGGAATACTTCAAGATGTGCTAGAAGTGACCGTCAAGTATTGCTAAGGAGCAGACTTCCCAGCCCGGCTGCAGACGCCGGTCCGATGGATCTGGAGGGGAACAGGAAACGGGAGCTCGCATGTCCCAGCAAAAGGGCCAAAACCTCCCGCAGGTCACTGTCGTCTCATCATATGCGGCTGCCCTCTGACCGAAACGGCTGCCAGCAGATACCCGGAGGGCGGGTCGAGGCAGATACCGGAGATCTCTCTCTCTCATTGCCGGACCTGTGGTACTCGATACGCTGTCCACTGCCTCCGGGAACTACTGCCCCCATGACCAAGCCTCGTACAAGGTCCGATCTGTGTGATGAGGTCCTTGCTGCATTCGGGTTGTCTGAATTTGAGGACGTGAGGCATCGTGATGGTCGGTCGGTCGGTCGGTCGGTTGAGGATGGCACTGACTATTTCCCTCTGGCCTAGCCCCTATGTGCTGTGTAGACCTTGGTCTCCTTGAACGCACCGACGAATAGCATGCGCGGTGTCGACAGTGATGGTTTGCAGCTCCACGGGAGTCCTGTTCGTGCTGATACAACCCGCACCGCCCTCTTCTCGACTTCCGTTGAGCTTGCTGGGTTGAGTAAATAGATTTTGTTCTATCAGAACCTATCCAAGGAATTTTGTACACTGCCCTGCAATAGCCGCCCAATAGATTCGAAACAATGCCGCCAATGAATACATCTATCGCGTGGTCATAGTGTCGATACCCCGTAGATCCGGAAACGAACGCCCAGAACACCGGCCACTGTTGCACGCAAACCTTACTGCTAAATCAATCGTCCCGCAATGGATGTGATGTCGCAACGAAAATTGTCATATATGCCGTCCCATCCCTAAGATAATCCCTTCCCAGTACAGCCTAGCCAAAGACTTTCAAAAATCCCCAGATCCCCACGCTGCTCAGGATGGGAATCGTCAGGTTGTCGTCCCATCCAAAGATATCCACCACCTCACTCGCCGCAGCGGCAAAGCCCGACCACAGGCTCACCAGCCCAAGGGCCAGGGCCCCCGAGACCGTAGCCTGAGGATCGGTCAAGCCAACCGCACTGGCAAGCCCATGAGGCAAAGTCAAGGCGCCCTTGAACATGAAGTTCTCGTCGCCCGGCTGGGGCCCGACCGTGGGGGCCAGCCACCCCCAGAAGCTCCAGGCGGTGACGACACCCACGAGGAACGCCGCGCTGGAGCCAGCGAGGGACTTGCCCTTCCTGATGCGGGGGGTGTACTTCCCGTAGGCCCTCCCGAACGTGCTGGCCGCGGTGTCGCACCAGCTGAGGAGCAGGACGCCCATGACGCCGACGTCCTTGGGGAACCAGTACAGGGCGGTCCAGGCGCCCAGGAGGTAGAAGATGACGCCGTTCCAGCCCTTGAACTCGCTCTCGCGCATGAAGGCGCCCAGGACCCTGACGTAGAGCCTGTTGAAGGGCTCGTACACGTGGCGGATGTAGTCGATGGTGGCGATGGGTATCAGCGCGCCCATCAGCCACGGGCAGACCGCCAGGGTCTGGGTGCCGGAGACGTAGAGCCAGATGACGAGGAACCCGATCGAGCAGTGCAGCGCCTTCCGGGGGATCTCGTGCTTGTGGATGAAGGTCCGCCAGTGCCGGTGTATCGGTATCAGGCCCAGCGGGCTCGGGCTCCGGCTGAAGTCTCGCCAGCTCCAACCGGAGCCGTGGGCGGAGATGGGTGACAGGTGGCCGTTTGTCCCGCCAGCCTTGCCGTTCTCTGGCAGTGACTCGGCCTTCGTCGTCTTGTCTGTCTTGACCGGCGTCAGAGCGCCGACGGGCTTCCCCTTGTCGAGGGGACTCCTGCTTCTGGCCCTAGACCGCCCAGGAGCCTCGCGCTCGTCCTCGCCGGCTGCATCCTCCTTGACGCACTGGGGCGTCGCCAGCCGTTTCCTCCTCGCGGCCGACCTCGTGACGGGGCCGAGGTAGGAGGAGGTTTCCTGGGAGAGCTCGCGCTCGGAGGAGGGCGTCGGGCTCGGCGACACGACGCGCGGTGTGGCCGGGACGGCGGGCTTGGTGCGGACCGACATGGCGTCTGTGGGAAAGGGCGGCAGGGCGGGACAGGAGATGGTGCCGGAGAACAGTCGCGGGACGTCGTAAAGCAGCAGCACAAAAGGCCAAAGGAGTGTGGTGGAGGTGGAGGTGGTGGGACGATCAGAGGCAGAGGAGTGGAGATGTATGTCTCTCCTCGATTCGCGCGCAGTAGCAGCTGCAGGTTGAGCGGCGTCGGAAGCGGCGGCGTCAAGGTGGTGGTGGAGCGGAGCCGCTATGCCCTGGGTGAAATCCAGCGTGAGATTGATGTCTGTTGCGGCCAAGAGTCGGGACTCCGCCGCATATTTGCACAGTAATGAAGAGGAAGGTCGAGGGGGTTTGTGGTGGGGGCTGTTCCTGATAAAGAAACAGAGAGTCCCCTATCTTGTTTTGTCTCTTTATCTATTTACGTATGAAGATCACGCCTGAGGATCACGTCAGGACGTATGTTGGCCTCTTGAAACTGACCGCGCAGGGTTGGACTTGACGGTGAAAATACTATGGTACAAAAGCAAAACAGGGAAAAAGACCGGCACCGAGTGGATGACATCGACATTCAGCCCTGAAGCTGCGTGCCTGCCTTTTGCAACCGACCTGACCGGCATGTGACCGGACCAATACTCTTCTCCCTGCTCGGCCGGTAACTCCGAAGACCGGGTTAGGGTCCGATAAGAAGATGGACTACGATAACGATAATGATAACGATAACCTTATTTTATTTTTTGGGAGCATGTCTCTGGAGTCGGCGCGCGCAATCAACGAGGAGCGACGGCAACAACCTGCAGACGACAATCCACAGGCAGGGAAACATCCAGCCGACTTTCGACATCCAACTGGAACGAGGGATAGCGGCGACTAGCTATCATCATATATACCAATTGAGAATGTCGGGAAAGACCACCGTACCTAAAGACAAGAAGGATCCCCGGGCATGGGATGGCCTAACACCCCCCTTGGCCGAATGGATCCTCGATGCCATCAAGAGTAACGGCTGGGCTCGGATGACCCCCGTACAGGCCGCTACCATACCACTTTTCAGAAGAAACACCGATGTTGTCGTGGAGGCCGTAACGGGCAGCGGCAAGACACTGGCATTCCTTGTACCCGTTCTCGACAAGATCCTGCGGTCCGACGAGTCCAAGAAGGCGCACAATGTCACCGGCATCATCGTCAGCCCTACCAGGGAGTTGGCGCAACAGATATACGATGTCCTCACTGCCCAAATCCTCCCCTTTCACCAGGCATCCAACGACATATTACCCACACTCAAGGAAGACGAGAATAAAAGAGCTATAACATCGGAAGCCGTCATCGTTCCCCAGTTGCTCATAGCAGGCACAACGAAGCCACGGGCCGACTTGTCCTTCTTCGTCCGAAAATCACCCAACCTCCTCATAGCGACCCCAGGCCGACTGGCTGAGTTGCTATCGTCTCCCCTTGTCAAGACATCGAACTTGGAGGTGTTGGTCCTGGATGAGGCGGACCGTCTGTTGGATCTCGGTTTCAGGGACCAGCTGAACAGTATCCTGGGATTTCTCCCTAAACAACGAAGGACCGGGCTCTTCAGCGCTTCGATGAGCGAGGCTGTATCAGAGCTGATTAGGGCCGGGCTACGGAACCCTCAGAGGATAGCAGTGACGGTTAAGAGCTTGAAGGATGGGGGTATTATTGAAGAGAGGAAGACACCGGCTTCCCTTCAGATGAACTACATGGTGCTCAAAGCATCCCACAAGTGGCTTGCTCTGGGGCAACTGCTCGAGAAACTGAACCCTCGGCCCCAGAAGACGATTGTCTTCCTAAACACTTGCGACTCGGTGAAATACTTCTTCAAGGTATTGTCGGCGATCATGCCTCCTGGCTTCACATTTCTGCGTCTCCACGGGAAGCTCGACCCGTCAACACGCGAGAAGAACTTCTCCCAGTTCCTCACATCCTCGTCGCCGACCGTCCTCCTCTGCACAGACGTCGCAGCCCGTGGTCTCGACATTCCACAGGTCGACCTCGTGGTCCAAGACCCGCCCCAGGACCCCAAAACGTACCTCCACCGCGCAGGACGTGCCGGCAGAGCTGGCAGGCGCGGTCTGGCTGTGGTCATGCTCCAGCCGGGCAGGGAAGAGGATTACATACCCTTCCTGGAGATCAGGAAGACGCCAGCCCAGCCCCTGACGGAACCCAAGATCGTCGTCACGGACGCGGAGGCGAACAAGGCGGCAGCGAAGATCCGGGCCCTGGCCCTGGCGGACCGAGAGGTCCTCGACATGGCCTCCAAGGCCTTCCCCGGCTTCGTGCGGAGCTACAGCGAGCACCGCGCGTCCTCCATCTTCCGGGTCAAGGACCTGGACTGGTACGAGCTGGCGAAACAGTACGGCCTGGTGCAGCTGCCGAGGATGCCGGAGCTCAAGGGCACGGACATCGACCGGACCCTGGGCCTCAATATCGATGTCAAGGCCATCCCGTACAAGGACGCCGCGAAGGAGAAGAAACGACAGGCCGGCATCGCCGAGAGGCAGGCCGCGGTCACCAACGGGGAGGTGGCAGCCGCGATCGCGAAGCGCACGGAGCAGAGGAAGAAGAATGTGGCGTGGAGTGGCAAGGCCGAGAAGGAGGAGGACCGGAAGAAGAGGAGGGAGAAGAAGGAGAAGAAGAGGGAGGCGGCCAAGGCGGCCACCCTGACGGACAAGGAGAAGGAGGACCAGCGCGCCCTGCAGGAGCTGCTGGCGAAGGTCAGGGCTAAGGTCAAGAAGGAGACCGAGGGTAAGGACGTCCCGATGGGGGATGATAATGGCTACTTTGGCGGGCTTGCAGATTAGTCTTATGGGTGTGGAAGTTATAAATGAAAGGGGCCACGAAGGCATTTACAAGAAATTGTTCACTCCTGTATATGGGTCCTCATGCCTAGCATGCTAGATCTAAGAAACTGATCTGTAGACATCACACATCACCAGATGAGTAGAGACACTTGATAATTTTCAGATCACTTACATAAGAATAGCACTTGGGTATTGGGACAATGGCCATATGTGTATGTATGCACTGACGGTTATCGCAAAGCGCGAGGAATGCTCACGTTCCTTTCCTGATTCTCCAGTTGTGAGATATGAGGCTCTGTTGTTAAGTCTTGAGAATGATGTCTTGTGTGAGCACAGATGCGACATGGTGTGGACCCAGGTAGCCACATGCTGAATGGAGGACTGGGGAGAATCTGCCTGCTCATGCTTATTGTCACTTTACCTGCTAGTACGGAGGCTGACACCCATCCAACGATTACCTCGACCGGCTGCTTTGCATGTATAAGTAGTTCCATTGGGCATGTTCTGCCGGTTCACGCTATAACAGAACAGAACAAAACTAATAAAATATGAAATACAAGTGATTATCAGCAACATCAAATGATCTCAATCTTTTGAGATTTCGAATTCTCGACAAAGTCCCACGGTAGCTCAACTATCCCCACCCGCCTGTACCTGTCCTCGTTTATGTTGCTCCTTAGTACCATGCACCAGTGAGAATTGTACCTTTCTGGGCTCCATGACAGAGCTAGAAGTTTAGAATTTAAGTTCATCCTCCGTATATTCCAAGAGGCTGGTATCTTTCAGGACATAATACTTCCTGTCTTCTTGGTCTTCCCGCTTTCTTACCCATAGTCTTTCCCCTTCACCCCAAATATAAGCTTCAAGAAGCGTAGTACGGCCAGTGACGGACAACCTTGCTTCTTTGCAAGGTCCATAGGGATCCTGGGTTGCTGGTGTATAGATGATGTTATCGATGGTGATAAGAGTTGTGTCACTCTGTGGCTGCATCGTCCAGGTGGGTCCTTCGATCGACATTCGTGACCAAGAAGGAATGGATTGGTTTGGTGGTCTGGTGTGGGTGCCGCCACCACCGCAATACCAAAGTAACTGTGATTCCGCCCTGTTTGTCCAGAGGCCACAAATGTAGTCCCCCAGAGTGCCTGGTATAGCAAACTGTCTGGCGATGGAGGCCAAAGCAGGTAGTCTGTCCTCATGATAGGTGATGCGCTTCCTGCTGAACTGGTCCATAATTTCGTTCCAGGAAACAAGCTGTTGCGAGGCGCTACTGCAACAGACCATATCTTGATACTCTATTTTCAAGCTTTTACCAGGTCCAGATTCGCGAGCAGAGTCTTGCAACTCTCCACATTCGCAAGAAATCTCACTTCGGCATTCCCAGACTACCTCGGAATATGTGAAGTAGATAAGTCGCCTGGCTAGCAATCGTTCCTGGAAGGCCCAGGCTCTGTTATGTAATGGGTGAAAAGGAGATTCCCAATCCCCTATGGGCGATTTCCATACGTGGTGGTCTTCTTCGAGGCAATCGTCCCCAATAAGTACCCCGGGTAAACCATATGCTCTGACCCTGGCTTTGACGGTGTGGCCTCCAGGAGCTCGAAAGTTAATCCTTCGAAAACCTTCTATGGCGTGGTACAAGCCTCCATCTCCATCTTTAGCATGAGCTGCACCGATAACAAGGTTCGCCCTGCCGTAGATATTGCCCATCTTAGGGGATTCGTTCTCCCAGTCCTCTTTGTCATCTTGGACGATACACAGTGAGTCGATCCAGATGTATTCCATGCCGAGGCGGACTGTGAGATCAACGGCATCTCGAAACGTCCTGGTCAAGTTTGCAACTTGAACACCTATTGCATATCGTTCTTCGCAATTTCTCTTAGTCGTTACTGGGATCTTCGAAGCCTCTTCTTTACTGCCCCAACAGTGGCTAAGTGCCACGTATAGATAGTCAGTTTCCATCGTCTGGGTTAGTACAACTCGCCGGTCCACAGTCTTACCTGTGATCTGCAATAGTCTTATTGGATTTGGAGACTCGAGACCATCCCTGCCGGGAAGTCTGGATAGGACTGGTACGCGACAATTTTCATGTTTTTGACAGTTTTTCAGTTGATTCCTGATGAATTCCAGGGTGCTTTCACCAATGGGATACGACGAAAGAAGGCGCGGCGCTCTTACATCGGGCCACACGATATCCCATCCCTCCTGTTGATGCACCTAGTCAGCCATCTCCAGGTCGACCGGTAATACCAAAAGATAAAAGACCTTTACCTCTCCTAAGATGTCAAGTTCGATCATGTTCATATTTTGTTGATCGAAAGACGTCAGAAACCAACGTACAAAGTATCTAGGCCACCGTCGCGACTTCAGGCCCGGCGGATAGATTATGATATCAACAGGCCAATCTTGGTCGCCAACGTACCCTTCACTCCAGTATTCTTTGAATAGGTTTGCTGACCTCAGCAGGAGCCTGCATCTCTGACAGCCATCAAAGGCAGCTGATTCAACTTCTCTAACATCAAGCGTGCTGACGGCAAGCGTATTCATAACATTGCCACAGACAATACACTGCAATGTCTTCTGTTGTATGGCAGTTGGATCATCCATAGTGTAGGTAGTATCAGGGCAGGTATGGTCTTAAAGAGCATGCGTTATATCGCGACACGGCAAACCTAAGTGCTGGGGCCCTAGGCGGATACCCGCCGTGACGGTCCTCGTTCCTTGTAGAAAGGTCCGGCCGGTTGGAAGAAGACGACACGCCCAAGTATCATTCGTATCTCGATGTGAACAGCAGTGCACCACGAAAGGGAGACTGTATCAGAGGCGCGAAGAGATGGAGCCAATACACAGACAAAGAAAGCTTGAGTCGGCCAAGTAAGGGAAGACAATGACTAGATCATTGTCGTAGGGCTAGATGTGCGGGGCTTGGCTACTCTTTAAAGTTATACACGTCCCAGGAAGATGGGGTAAGGCCCTGGTCAGGCAGACAGAGAGCTTGGCTGACGTGTCAGAGGGCTCCAAGTTTGCAGATTGCATACCAACTCGATATGAAAGACGACTGTTCCGGAGCACGTGTGCTGATTATAGTTACATCATACACCCATCTGGTGGGTGAAGACATGTGACAAACACCAGACAATATAACAATAGAGAGAATTTGTAAGAGAGAGAGAGAGAGAGAATATGTAAGTGAATGAGTGAGAGAAAGAGGGAGAGGGAAAGTGGGAAAGGGAGTGGGGGAGGAAGTGGGAGTGCAACGTTGAAGTTTGTACTGTAACGGGGATCCCAGGTGCCGTAGGGCTGAACACTATTTATAAGAGAGCCCTCACCGTTGCTAAGTAAGATATAATTACATCTGTAGAGACACTTTCTGCAAGTAATCCAAGCACATCTTTGAGCAACCGTGAATGGGTGTGTGTCAGACAAGTAACGTCACTGTCGTATGTTCACTTGACAGAAACTGGAGCCTTCGTTGATATCTATCTCGGGCAAGAAGACAACTTGGAAGGGAGACTCATCGGTGCTCAGGTGGCAGACCATTGATTGCCTGGAACATCTCACTTCCAGGTCCCTTATGCCTTGGTCATCTACCCTGCGGTTAGCTGTGGGCTTTACACATAAATCAGGCAAGTTGGCGTCATTTTGATTATGATATATGCCTCTCACCAGGACTGTGGCTTCATCGAGAGTATGTTGCTTGTATCCTCGGAGCCAACAGCGGAGTCACCACAAGATACTAATGCATGATCACGAATACTGGACTTCGCCGGGAGATGTGGGCGGCAGAAGCTGAGATATCTCGGGATAGCCCTAATTGCGTTCACGGACTCGTTGTTCCTTCATCTCAGGACTGGTGCTCGGCGAGTCCTACTGCTCTAGTGCATCAGTTGACTGCCCTGTGTCGTGCCATCGCCGTCGTGAACATTCACCAATTTCTGCCGACCCTTCTTTCTCTTCCCATTTTATTGATAGGCATTGTCAACTGGGCCTCTACTAGGCATAGCTGAGGATCTCAGGTGCTGGAATGGATGGCCTGAGCAGGTGGCGCCCGAGTGTGGATTCCATGCCCATGCTCCGGGGGACCGGGCCCGGGGGGTCACGACGGGTTCTAAGACCATCACAGAAGTATACGAGGTGAGGAGTGGAATCCGTATCGAGTAAACAGAGCAAACAAGCTGCATGCTGGAGAGCGAGTTCCCGGGCCCAGCAGAGATCCATCCGCCATGTGCAGATGGTGATCTACATCAACGACGTCAAGCTGTGACTTAATGACTTGCATAGGGCTTGACACCTCTCCGCTGATCGCCTCTCTTGGACATGTAAGCTTCCTCTCTGGGAACAGAGAATTGTGAGAAGAGGCAATCCTACTACCGTAAATAGTAGTATCATTCAGATTAGGCTCTGCTGAACAGGCCTGGAGGGCGATGGCTGTCGTAAGCCTTGGAACGCTCCACTTCCTGCAAACGCCAGTCAAGTACATACCACTGACGACCAGCAGCCGACCTGACGTACATAGACACGGCCGTGGCCATTGTGATGCATTTGGGGGCCGCTGCGGCTCACACGGTACGTAACAACATGAGCGAAAGGTCTCGGCCGTCACTGCACCGGATGATTCAGGATGTAGCCCCGCTCCTCCGGCGCCTGGCGATAGAGTGCCAGCATACTGTACGTGGTACTGTACCTAGAACCTTTCGGCTCTGCAGGTCGGCGATCCTGCGGCCCTGCCGCGCAGTAGTGTATGCATATGGAGGTCTTTTTGTTTGGGTCCCCCTTGTTCTTGGACTTGAAGAGAGAAAACTTTTTGTTCCTCAAGATTCCGTGTGATGGTGGATGTGGATGGCAATCGCGGCGGCGGCCGAGAGTCATAAAACGGCTCCACCCGGCCTTCTTCTACCCCCCCGGTCGGTAATCTCGCCCGGCATGATTAAGGGACGACGGCCGTGTGTGGTGTTGGACATCTATCCGTAACAGTTCTTTTGCATGCTTGCTAATGATAAGTACCTAGAATGGGTGATGACTCTTATATACGTCTGCGTTGGTTTCAGCGAGTTCGTGATTGAGTGCTGACGGCGACGCGCCGGTTAGCTGCGCAAGGCATGCCATCCTTGGAAGGTAATACTTCGGGAGTTCTTGACAAGCACGCCAACGAGCGGGCTTGATCCATGGAAGAAACGTGGATGTGGAGGGCCCCATCAAAGCGCAGAAGGATTCAATGTGGGCGCTTTTGCGTGATCGTGATCGTGTTCGGTGAGTGAGAGGACACACAGTGTCATCACGCGCCCCTGGGAGCAGAAATCCTATACAATACCATTGTTGGGATTCGAGTAGACAGAGCATTGAGTGTCAACCAGCGCAACAAAACGAAGAGCCGATTTGCAGCCGCAAGGAATGGCGTTGTTGGTTCAAAGACGAGGGGACCTAGTTGTCTTACCTCCTAAGTACATGATAGGGATACGTAGATGACCGGTGGATCTAGCAGGACTTGTAGCCACGTGTGAAAGGATCGTTTTCAAGTGAAAAGTCCCCAACGGAGTTGGTCGGCTAGATCAAAGCGTAGACCTTGCACGGAAATATCAGGGTATATAGGCTTGCCTCGAGACGAAGCTCAACTGCCGTAGTGGGTAATAAGGGAGGGTAGAGAAGATCTACCTGATCTCGAGGTCAATTCCCTTTGCCACGACAAGAGCAGAAGTGATCACATACAATCACTGCTGCTGCATGTAGTCTACGAAACAAGGAGGACTAGGTATTGTAGCAATCACTGTGTATCTACCTAGGTAAGTATGTCGTAGTTGGCAGCATGCGATAGTACACCTTGGGCCCCGGGGCCCCAATTGGCCAAGGTGATTGGCTGGGCTTCTGTGCCGGTGAGCTCCGCGCTGCATGTGCCCTAGGGTGCATATGGTGGTTGGATGAGGCTTGATTGTCTTCAGATCTTTCCCATCTCAACCTCCCTGCCTCCCCAGTGAAGTGACCCAGACAACAGACCGGGTTGGGATGCAGATGAGCTAAACCATACGGAGAAGCCGCTATTACCAGATTATAACGTGTCTGTGATGACAACCTTGAAGACTTCCGGGGGATATGAAGGGTAATGAAGGGGTTGAGGGACTCGTAGAACTGTCACTGGCTGTCACATTGATTTAGAAGAACGTTAGAGGGCCGGAGAGGATGTCCTGCACACTACATAGTACATAGTACTGTAGACTGTGGGCGGATCCATACCTTGCATCGGCACCTGGGTACCTATAGTAAGCATATCGCACATATGGCCCCGCCAGTCCTCGTTCGTCTCACATGCATCGTCCCCAGGAAGTTGAGACGAAGTTCAGCGCTCAGAAATGACGACCCGGTCTTTTGGACACCCACCTGCACCCCCATAATAAAAGCTCGCGGATCCGAGTTTGGAAGAAAGAGTCAAGATCTCTCAGATCTGGAAAAGCTGTCAACATGTCTCGGCACTTGGTCTGCTAAGGCGAACAAGGGGGTTTCAAGACCGTTTCTAGGTGAGATATTGATAAAACGGGATAGCAGCCAGCATTCTATAAACTCCAAGACCCATCTGAATACCATGAATTACCGTAGGTGCCGAGGTAGGCACAGCACGGTACAGTACATACCATGAGTACCTGCACCTACAGGCACTAAATTAGCCTCGACCGTGCGCACGGGTGACATCCCCGGCCACCTCCTGCCCAAAGTGTCCCGGGTCCAGGAAGAGCAGTGAGCAGTAAGCCTACTCAGCGGACCAGAATAGTTCTTGTTTCCCTCGGAATCATGGCGGCGGGGTGGGGAGGTGCGAGAGAAGGTAGATTGACATTGTCGGCGGCCTACCCCTAATGCTTCGTGGTACTCAAATCATCTCGAGATTGCCGTGATACGCACCGCCGTGGTATGATTTGAGGAGTCGTGACTGACATTTGACTGTTAACACTGGACTGACATGTCAAACAAGACGTCAATGCGAGATCGCCAGGGGCCCGGACTAACGAACCGGGAATCCAGCAAAATAGCGTACGGACTCGTACTATGTTTTATTAGCGGGAGGCACAACCTTGGAAGTCAGGTAGGCTAATCCATACGTAGTAGTCTACTATGTACAGATTGGGGCATTGTTTACAAGCCCACGTGCTGCCTCCCGGCGTACCGTACCGTATACCTACTCCTGCAAGCGACCAGGTACCTCGATACCTACTTCGATATCTCCAAAAACCCAGGAAGAAAGATAAGCAGGCCTGGAAGACTTGTGAAGGGCCAAGCAGAGCGTAATAAGGTTGGCATAGCAATTAAGGTTGCCTGATCTACCCATCACAGCTGGAAAAGAAGTCTAAGTATGGAATATGGGGTACAGAGAGCCTTGACGGATTGGCTACCATTGATGCGACCCGACCACGGCACAGCCCGTCAACGGGCTGACCGTTTACTCTCAGGCTTCAGCGGCCAAACATTGCGGGCCCTAAAAGCGCTGGAACACTACCATCAAAGCATTAGTGTACCAAAATACCTACTCTGGGTGGTTGTTCACCCAGCACGCCTAGGCAGGTACCGCCTAATAAGCCAGCGGGGCTGCCTGGACGCCTGGACGCCTGGAAACCTGCAAGCTACAAGCTACAAGCTACAAGCTGCAACCTGGGGGCACACACGGACCGCCCTCAATCTCCGCTATCCACGAAAGCCCCGGAGCCCTGCCCAGGTGCCCAGAGGGGTCCAGTCAAAGTTCCAAGGTTCGTTCAAGTTTAGCTGGGCTGCCGGCTGACCTGTCCCGCCGTCGCCTTCGCTTTCTCGGCCCTCCCTCCTTCTCGACTTCAATTCGACATTGACATTTACATTGACATTGACATTGACATTGACTCTCGACTTCCTTTCCTGTCAATTTGTCTCTCACGACCTTCTCGCACCTCCTTTCCTATTCAGTCTGACCCCTTATACCCCGTGTGTGTCTCTCTGTGTGTGTATGTGGTTATAGCGCGTTGTTTTGTACAGTCCCTTTTCTTTCCCTCCTGTCCCTGGTCGCAATTGGATTCGCAAGGATCCTCTTGACTCTGGGACCGCCCTCGTCCCTGAACAGACGCGAAAGAAGCTTGGGACTTTCGTGACAATATCGACGAATACGAAAAGGGTATCCGCCTGTCCACTCGAGGTCCAGTTCAGGTCCCGAACCGAGACGATTCGCTTGAATCCGTGAGGTCACTGCAGACTGCAGCCGGATTGTAGCATTTGGCAACGCTCTCTACAGTTTCGAGATTGTTATGGCGTTGCGCACGAGTCCTGTTCCTGTAAGTTCGTCCACTTACCGAGCCGCAGTCTCGTCGCTCTCGCGGCTTTTCTACTCGCAACTCAGCTGCCCAATTGCACTCTCCATCACTTCACTATTCCCTAGCACGGATGCTAGGGCAGCTCTTTGAATTGGGATTGAAACCGCACGTTTGCTGTCATGTGTGACTGTGAATGGCCACCCGCTAAGCCACCACAACTTGCGCATGCATCACAACACCACCAACCATCTCCGCGAACTGTTGCACCGAACAATACAACCACCGTTTTCACACAGCGCCCACGCTATTGTCACACAGCGGACCCTGAACCTACATTCCTATACCCTCCCACTACTTGAGAATCACATGACAGCAGGGTTGGCCTGGATACTTGTCGTTCAATGCCTAGTTCTAATCGTACCTGCAGTGAGCATCAGCAGACTCTTGTCTGCCCGACCAGGCCATGACGAGTGAAGAGATGGAGCCCGACCCAGATCCTCCGCTCCTACCATTACAAGGCGCCCGCATACTACCGTCCACAAGTACAAAATCGAGTGCGCGACAGCCACCGCGGCCCCCTCAGCAATATTCGCCCCAGAGGAAGGATGTGGCGAGGTCTCCGGTCTTCTTGCGCACGGCTCCCCGAGATGCAACCAAGGCCAGGCGGCCTCTTGTCACGGCGAGGAAAGGGAACGACCGTAGCGCAGCGCCAACAACCGCATGGAAGCCTTCGACACCCAATCTGTCAACACCGAAAACGAAACCCTTGCTGCCCGTGATGGAGCGCAGAAGCCAGGAAGACAAAGCGACGGTGCGTCGGCAAAGGAACAACTCAGATGCTGAGAGGTGCGACATCACGCCGGATGGAGGCTCATCTGGTCGCGAAGGCAGGCAGTTCACCGTGGGGAACGTTGGGAATAATGGCCGCATATACTTGAGGTACGTCAGGCCATATGCCGGACACCTGGTTGGGCACCTTTACCGTCGTCGCTCCGGCAGCATTTGCGAGGACATCACATCGCCGAAGTTACTAACCTATGGCTCCTAACCTCCAGACCCACCGTTCGTCCAGCTCACCAGCGATACCCACAGCCTCATTTTGTTTTCCCAATGACACCGCCACAGACTGCCGGCTTGGGCACCCCGACGAACGATAAGGCCAGGCGGGAAGATGCGCTCGAGATCGGTCACCTCCAAGGTTCGCGATGGACGCCAAATCAGGGGCCTTCGACCCCAACAACCCAGCCATTACATTCGCTCTTGCTGGACGACCGGCAGACGAGTATGGCAGGGCACCGCCGTGCCTTGTCCGACTCGACCATCAGCGGATCGATTGCGGCTCGAGAGTCCGACCCGGGTGCCTTCAAGATCGTTGTCACCCAGCCAGGCGAGGAACACAGGCCAAGGACTGTCGAGGATATAGATACGAAAAAGCCACCCCACCTCGAAATTTCGATACCTTCGTGGAAAATGGGCACACCGCGATTCTCTGTCCAGGGAACGCCCTTCATTCGAGGCTCTAGTTATGCGCCGACTGAGGAACTTCGCTCGAGCGTTCATTCTCCTCTCGACCGGTCCGGTGGTTTGACGCCCCGATACCGCTCATCCATAGGATCCAAGAGGCCGGGCTCATTCATGGTACCTCAAGGTCGTCATAGCGACCCTCGGCAGTCCCAACTCATGAGCCCTGTGGGGTTCTCACCTAGTCACGCACCGCGCCAAACGTACATGTCGCCTTACATAGACGTTACGCCGTCAATGTTCGATGCTCTGACTTTCAAGCCGGCCTGTGATGATCGAGCCGTTGTCAGGTATTCTTCCTCGACAGGAGCTGTGACAGCAGCAACGCCACCCCGGCTTGTGGCTGAGATCACGTCACCCAGTTTTCTAGATTACGAGCTCCTCTCTGACTTTTTCCTCACATTCCGCGCGTATCTGGAGCCCATGCATTTGCTCAAGATGCTTTTTGCAAGGATGCGGTGGGCTCTGGCCAGGGACGACGAAGTTGGCATGGTTGTCCGTGTCAGAACCTTTGTTGCGCTCCGCCACTGGATCCTCAACTATTTCGTGGAGGACTTTGTCTGCGAATACGATATGCGCATGAGCTTCTGCAATCTACTTAACAGCCTGATAGACGACATATCGCAAGATTCGAAGGGTCGGCGAGTCCAGCATAAGATTTTGGCTGAGCTCAAGAAGTGCTGGAGACGTGTTTGCGCGCAGTTCTGGGATGGGCCCGAGTTCGAAGCCAATCTACCGCCCGAGGCACCCATTGCACCCGGTGGGATCCCTGGGCACCGCAACCCTAGTCTCGACCCCGGATTTTGGCAGAAGTATCTGGACAACGGTCCACCACAGCTGGACGATGTGCTCACGCCATTGCCGACCAACCCACCCGATGTCGAGACAAGCTTCTTCCGCGATGTGGCCCGAGCTGGCGGGGATGAAGGTAATGAGGCTGGGCCCCGACCAGGAACGCCTGAGAACCAGATGACTGGGCGTGATACTACCAAAGAAACCCAAGTCTCACCCACAAGCATCTCTAGCGCGGATGTACTATCTTGTTCTTTACCGACGAGAACGATGAAATCATCAAGTCCTGCGTCGACAAACACTCTGGGTGCACACCCTGTGGACCCGGGCTCAGTTTATAACAGTTCGGAGCCAGTCGCGACAACTCCACGAGCTCTAGCTGGGAAGCGGGTGCGAGCCCAATACTCGCATAAGCATAGTGGCAGCCAGTCGGACTCATTGCGGGACCACAGTATATCGCTAGAACAGCTTCTGCAGAAGAATACTGAAACCCTGCTCTCACTTCCATACGCCGGCAGTCTTGTGAGAGGCAACGTCTTACCACCCGGTCAAGCTTTTGTTGAGGTCCTGTCGCCGGCCTCAGGGTATGCGGGAAGTCGACAGACGACTGTCTTCCAACCATACCCAGATGATCCTGACATGGACACGGGTACGGCCTCTGCCATGTCGGGACAAGGTATGCGAAAATTGATCGGCAGTGTCCGTCGCGCTCTGAGCACCAGGGGACATGATGTGTCACCAACGCAGGAGAATTTCAACATTGACCATATAGGGCCACGAGGTGTGACAACAAATCGCTTACCAGGCACTGCAATAGTACCGCAGGCGCGTTTTAAAACGGATAGCTCACGACCTCCAGTCCGTATTGACCTGCTCGGGGCTGGAGTCGTCGAAGACTTCAAGAGGGTGATCAGGGAAGATGCTGCGGCAGAAGCAGCTCTACGATGTTATTACGGTTCCATACCATCTACTCCGTCGACGGTCAGAGAACCTGGGAAGAACATGGAACACTCGACAGCACGCACGGACAGTCTACTTCGAGTTTCTCAAGGTGAGAACACTCGCCCAATCAGTGAAGGGGCTTTGTCAACTGGAAGCAAATCAATCGTCATCATTGACGACACCCTTCATGTCTCAAACGACTTTTCCTCGATGGCCGGCGCCTTGAATGTTTTCAACACGTCTGTCGAAGCATTTGCGGAGTCCTTCATGCCACAGGGTGCTGATCCCACACCCCCGAGCACACCGCCCGGGAGGACAACGGACATACCGAGGAGATCTTCACACCTACTAGGACAGCACATGCCGTATTCGGCTAGGTCTGTGGATGCTTTGCCTCCATTCGTCCCTGACCTCAACTCGCTTGCCGGCGGATCGGACCCCCGACCCTCCCAAGACACGGCCCGGCCATCTCTTGATGGTCCACGTCCGTCATCCGAAATATACCGGCGCTCTGTGAGCCGTCCACCTCTTAGCATGGCCCGATATCATGGCCGCCATCGTTCAAGTCTATCTTTGAGGTCAATGGGCACAATGGGGCCCAGGCAGTATGCTTCCTTCCACAGCGGCATGGCTCCTCGCTCCACTGTTCGAAGTTTCGATGCGACAACGTATTCGGACAGAGCATCTCTGGACCAGTCATCTGAGGTACCTGTACCGCAGCCTTTGAGACTACTCAGAAGACGCCCGGGTGGGGACCTCAAAGCGTTTGACCATGTCGAAGATCTTGATCACAAACCGCTGCGTAGGTCGCGCTCTGTGGGGTCCCTGACCACTTACACGGAATCTCTGCGAACGTCATTCTTCAACAGTCCGGGCATGGCTCGAGAATCCATGGGCTTGGTGGACGTCGTTAATAGTGACTACTCCCGCGCTCGAGTTGAGGTCTTCTCGCTTGGTGTTATAGCCGAGAAACCGAAGCGCAAGCTCTCACTCCTCAGCACCAACTCTTCAAAACCCATCATGCGACCGTCTTTCGAAGCAGAAGCGCAGAAACTTGCAAATCTTCCGGATGATGACGATGACGGGGGTGTCGAATCAGCTTTGTTGAAGCTGGAGGGCAAGTACCAGAAGAGGTCGTTGAGGTTGTCGAGGGAACCGAGCAGGACACTCTTGAAAGACCTGGAGGATACCTATCGCATTTCATCAGCCCCGCAGCACGATAGTGACCTGAGGTTGGAGAAGAAGAAGCATCGCCAGGAGCACATCGTGGAGGAGGGCGTCATGCCTCCAGCCCCGCCCGCTGAGGAAACCCCGGATCTCTCGCAATCTAGCTTCCTCCATGTGTCTGAGAAGGGCCGGTCACTGCGCAACGAGGTTGGATCTTTCCTGTCAGATGCGTCTAATGGCTCATACTCCTCGATACCTCTTCTCCAACGCGGCATGACCGACGAAGGCCGGACAAGTCAAGCAGAATGGACGAATCGGTCGGTTCTCCAGGGTCCCGAGGAGGACGGCACGTCTCCTGATGCGAGGAACGATGAGAATGAACATCGCTCATATGAGTTCATCAAAAGGTCCGAGAGTATCGAGAAGATCAAACCTGGAGACACCATGCCTACGGCTAGAGAGCGCAGCAATACTGGAGAATCGCATCAGTCTTTCTTGAACATTGACAGCGATGACGATGACGAGCTGTCATCGGAACTCTCGGACAATCCCTTGGATGACGACGACGATGAACTGGACGCTTTCCTGCCGTCCCGACGTGGCGCAGCCGCTTCGCGACCGAACCCGACCGCAACGCAGGCGAACCGCCTAGGTGGCGAGCCTTCGCCGCCTCTCACAATGGCACAAGCATTAGCAATGAACCCCGAAACTGCGAACGTTCCAGAGCTACACAGCGCACAGATATGGGGTCCAGACAAACCACTGCCTCCAACACCTGGGTACACACCCAAATTTGGCCAGTCTGGGCCAGCATCGAATTCGAAGTCATCCCCTGACCCTTCAGGTGCCGGTGAGGGTCTGCGTAATGCAGCTGCAAATGAGGCAGAGGCCAAGCGCAAGTACGCGGCTCATCTCCCGTTCATCCTCGCCTTTGATTCCGAAGTTCTCGCTCAACAATTCACGCTCATTGAGAAGGATGCCCTCGACGAGATCGATTGGAAGGAACTCATCGACATGCAATGGAAAAATGCCGACAACAATGACTGCCGGTCTTGGGTTCAATTTCTGCGTGACGCGGATGCCAGAGGTGTGGAAGTCGTTATTGCCCGCTTCAATATCGTCGTCAAGTGGGCCATCTCGGAAATCGTTCTTACCCAGGACATCGAGGAGCGTGCCCGCTGCATTATCAAATACATACACATAGCGGCACACTGTAGGCGGTACCGTAATTTCGCCACGATGAGTCAAATCGCGGTTGCACTGACGAGCGTCGAAGTTGGTCGCCTAACAAAGACATGGAAGATGGTTCCAGCGCACGATATGCGCACTTTACATGAGCTCGAGGTTCTTATCTATCCCACCCGCAACTTCTACGCCCTCCGCGCGGAGATGGAAGGTGGAGGAGGTCTGACAAGTGCCGAGATGGGCTGCATCCCCTTCGTGGGAATCTATACCCACGACCTCATCTTCAACGCCCAAAGACCGAGCGAAATCGCGAGCAGTCCGACGACAGCGCCCCTGATCAATTTTGAGCGCTGCAGGATTGCCGCTGGTGTGGTCAAGACCCTGCTTAGGCTGCTGGAGGCGAGCACCAGGTATAATTTCCAGCCAATCGAGGGCATCACGGAGCGGTGCCTCTGGATGAGTGCTCTCAGCGACAGTGAGATACGACGACACTCCGAGCACCTGCAGTAATCAACGCCTTCGGGCCCTGAAAGCTACATAACCTTGAGAGCGAGTCACAAACATATGATACCCCTTTTACTTTCTTTGTGGCGGACAACCGCACACGCTGCTTTTCATGGGATGGGACGCACCACATAGACCATGTTGCCGCACGCGCAACCAGACCGCGCACACAGACATTGCAGTTCTGTGCACGCTTCTTTTCTTTTCACACGCGCCGGCCGTATATCTGCTATCGCATTGCGAGTCTACTACTATACACCCATGCAGACGCCTACTAGGGAACTGTTCAGCAATGGGCGATTTTCTAATTTTATGTCATTACGTCGCGTTACGAAAAGATCGCATCACCAACATACTCGTTCTTGGATTTTCCTTTGGTTTTACCTCCTTGCTCATTGTTGTCAATGTCTTTACTTCTTTTAAAAGTTTGATGGGCGCTTCAAGGTCGTATGGGTTGGATGATATTCCCACTGAGCGATGGGGCGAGGCGTCCTAGCATGGATATGGTCTGATATTTTTTGCCTGATTGGGAGGGAGGGATGGACGGAAGGAAGAGGAGATGGAAAGGCTGGAAGGAGGGGTGTATAATGCTGTGTCGTCCTCAGATGACTAGCAAGCCGGCATGATGAGAATACCCCTGGCCACTTGGACATTCCGGGTTGCGTTGTTGATAAGGAGAGAGAAGACGGGGAAGAGATCGTATTGGTTTATTCACATATACCCACTTGTTTACTGTTTTGGCTTTTGAGGTTTTTCAGAGGCAAGACGGTGGTCCCCCGATGGCGAGATATCGGAAAGGGTTGAATGGGGAGGGGAGAGACCCGGAGCAGAGTCAGTCGGCCATCTTGAACCATTCGTAGCTTGCAGATGGTGCCCCTGGAGAAGGGTCGGTCTCTGGTTGAATATCTATGATGTCGACGCCTCGGCTGGTTTTTGGGCCTGGCAGGCTTGAACGTGTTCTCACGGCCTTGCATAACTAGCTTCCCATGCGTGCGTGCAGTGATTCGGAATCGGATGGATAGAAGATCCATGGACCGTCCGAAGACCAGTTCTTGAAAATGGAGAGGCTGTTGCACGGCTCTAGAATGCCAATCTCAGGACAACACGAAGGCAATTCGAACTGGCCTCCCGTAAATTGGCACCCCAACACCCGCCGTGGCCCAATGCTTCATGTCACACCTGGGCAGAGCTATCGCGAAGCGGACAGCGGCGCAACAATGGTCATAATCTCAAATTGAAATATTAAAAACTATCATAAACAAAGAGAATGATTCTTGGGTATCCTATCTCAGCAGCCCCCCTCGACCCCTTCTCATAAAAAGCCTTGGTATCATCAACCTCCCTCAGACCGTCAAACCAACCATTCCTTCGTAGATATCATTACAGACCCCCATGACAGCGGGGGGAAACAGAGATAAGCGTTGGGAGCGTGGCGCAAAGGTCACGTCGACCAGCCTTCGAGGCCTAGTAGTCAGCGAAAAGAGCACACACTCAGATGTTTTCAATGACCCGAGCGTTCATAGCCTGTTGGAAGGACGAGTCACCTCCGAAGTCATTGTTGGCGGCATGGTTGCCGCCACTGCCCTCGCCCCGCTCCTCGCCGTTCCACCCCCGGGGGTCCGGGATGGACGTGTTCAGGCCCTGCATGGTGGACGTGTTCTGGGCCGGCAGGAAGATGACCTTGCTGTTGGCAGTCTTGGCCATGGCCTGCATGGCCTCGAGGTATCGGATCTGCATGGCGGGGGCCGAGGAGAGAATGTCGGCGGCCTGGCGCATGAGCTTGGCGCTCTCGACCTGGTTGGTGGGTGTGCAAGATTAGCAAATAGAGCTGCCCGACAAGGAGAGACGAGGCTGGGAATAAGTAGTATGGAGGGAGAGGAAAGAAGAGAAAAACAAACCTCGGCCTTGGCAGCGATGATCTTGCTTTCACCAATACGCTTGCTCTGGGCGGCCATTGAGAGCGACTCTTGGAGCTCCTGGCTGAAAACGATGTCCTTGATAAGCATGCTCTCAACCTGGACTCCCCAACCGGCAGCGACATCCTCGATGATCTCGCCAATGCTCTGGGCCAGCTCCTCGCGCCGCTCGATGACGTCCTGCAGGACACGGGCGCCGACGACGTGGCGCAGGGTGGTCTGGGTGCGCTCGATGAGGGCCTGTCGAACATTCGCGATGCCGAAGGCGGCCTTGTGGGGGGAGACGATATGGTAGTAGATGACGCTCGTGAGGTGGAGGTTCACGTTGTCCTTGGTCATACAGACCTGCTTGGGGACCTCGACGATCTGGATCTTGACATCCACCTGGATGAGGCGCTCGGAGAGGGGGTTGATCTTGACGAGGCCAGGGTCGACGGCCCTGTAGAACTTGCCAAACTTGGTGACCAGGCCTACGTTGCCCTGTTGGACGTTCTTAAAGGGATTAGGGCAACATATACAGCAGGGGATGGCACCCAGAGTTCCGATGCAGGCACCGAGGGAGTTGACTGTGAAGCGAATGGTGGTGCATTAGCAACGTGACACTGGTGTGCATGTACGGCACAGCAGCAAGGTGGCACAAGGAAAAGAGAAAACATACTCATGGTACCATACCAGCCCTTAGGGTTCGCATCGTTGCCAATAATGCTGGCGTAGCTGCGCTGTAGGTCCTCCTGTCGGGGCGGCTGGACGGTCATGTTAACCTGGGGACGGAAGCCAGGTGGGCCGCCGTTGTGGTCAGCCTGCTTGGATGAGCTGTCGACGGATGGTGATGCCATTTTGTTGTTTGCGTTGATTGGGGAAGTTGGATCGAGCAGACTGAGCGCAATGGGAGGGGAATGTTCAATTGAGTCGGGTTGAATCGACTGCTATTAGATCGGAGTCGCAGTTAGAATATCGCGTGTCTAAGAGCGATGTTAATACTTGTGGTCATGTAGGTGCGTCTAAGAGTAGACTATGCATATGTATGGTGTATGTGTCTCACATTGGGATGTACGACTGCTCTTGATACCGGGATAAATACCAGATACTGTTGCGCAGCTGTCCAAAAATCAAAGACTCCTGGTAGAGAAGTAGTGTAGAGATAATGGCAGTGGGGAAACGGGGTGATCGCGAGAGTTGATCATGGTACGAGGAAGATGAGTATGAGGGGAAGAGGCAAACAAAAGGTTATTTGATCTTTTATCTCTGGCCGAGGCAGCTCCGGGTCAGGTACGTACCCATATACGATACTGCCCAGGTGTTACGGTGCATCAGATCACCAGGTACAAATGACCTGATACCCAGATACTTACAGTACATACCTAAAGTCCCAGCCTTGGGAGGTTTCAAGGTTCCAAGGTTGCTTATCCTTATTGTGAACCGCAATCTGACAGGGATCGTGGCGCATGCATGTTAGCTCCCTTTCCAGCTCCCTTTCCAGCACCGTTCTTTCCTCTAAGCTTACTTATGATGTAATAATTGGGAAAGGGAAAGGGAAAGTGATTGAACTGCGCCTTCTTCCCTATGGCTCCTCCCTCCTCCACATGGCCGACCTCATCCTCCTCCTTCAAAAGTTCAAGGCTGATAGCCCCACTGATTGACCCGGGCACTAAGTACCTAGGTACGTCAACTGGTACTCCAGATGTCGCACTTGGAGGTGGGCTTCAGGGTCGTTCCCCACTTCCCCAAATACACCCTGTATAAGGAATAGCGTTTGACGATCATTTCTTCATTCAGTTGGTATTCTTATTTCTTCTAAGTTTAAACGGCTAGAGTAACGAAGAACGGAAGGCCTAGTACCGTAGGCCCATTGGTCCGTACGCCAAAGCGTAACAATCTCCCCCCCGTCGAAAGGTCTGCGCCCTCGTAGACGGTATGAAGATACCGAAGATACCGAGCCAAAGTTATATACGGTATAAACCCATATTTCTCCCAAGTCAAAAATGATAGCCCATATAAAACTAATACAAATAAAAGCCATTCTATAGCAAACCCATATTCTCCTTATATTCCATATTCACGTTTTCCTTCGATACTATTCTTCAATTAGCTAAGGTCCCTATATTCCGAGTTAGTATATCGGTAGCTATTATCTATACGAAGCGTCGAGGCCTATATACTCGACGAGGTAGCGTATATCCTTACCGGTACTCGTTTACTTCTCGGCGATGATTCTTCGCTAGTGATCTTATACTCGAATAGGCCTTACGGGAGCCAATCTATAGCTATAGGTATCGAAGATATACGGCTCGAGGTGATCGACGGAGATAATATTATAAATATGCTATAATATAGGGAACTCCAAGCAGTATATAGATCGGCCCACGCGCTCAATAATAGTAAAGGGCCTAGTATATTAGTGAGCAAATTTACGACTAATAGACTCCGGAATATTATATCCCTTATAGAGCCGGAATAATACTCTATCGCTAATATTGAAGAACTTCGTGATATATCGTCGATCGAAGTATTGCTTCATAGTAACCGTAGCTAGGGCTAATATATCATATGCTTGAATATATATACTAGGCAAATGAAGAACCTCGGGAATTCGGTTCGCTATAATACCCAATATATCGTTAGGAGTAAATCCTTTAATAATCTCATTTAGTACGAGACCTATAGAGGCATACTTAGCGTTATTGAACTCGAACTAGACTCGTAGTAAGATTTTCGGCTACTAAGTAGGGGATTCCAAGCTATAGATATAGTAACGAAGCGCTGATTCGAGCGTTTGAATTATCCGTTCTAACTAACCGTCTACCTAAGGGTAGTAAGCCATCGTATAGAGAAGGCGTATACCTAGTATATTCTATAGTACGGACTAGAGCTATACTATAAACTTGGGATCTCGGTTAGTTAGAATGATCTTCGGAAACCCCTAATTCGATTTCTAGAAATTCCTAAGAATTCGCTCTACCTATAATATAGTAGAGAACCTAGATGATCCGGATATTAATAAAATTTCTTTAGAAAATTTATAGACGATAGTAAGGATCATATCGTAGTTATCCGGGTCCGATATTAGTAGGGATTATATGAAATCCATAGTAATGAAGAAGTATAGGACGGGCGGACTAAGGATAGGCTAGAGGTTACTAAACGCCTAGTAATAGCGGGTCTAGAATACCTAGTACTCTAGGCACTAGCGGATAAAAGCCCTGAGATACTTATATATATAGTAGATATAGAATAGGGCGAGGAGCTAGAGAAGCTTATCATAGCTATAGTAGCTACTATCATAGGCCAGCTCGAAGATATCGGGCATATAGGATCTTAGGATATATAGGTAGGGCGGATTTCTATCCGTATACTTCTATAGAATATTATCGCGGATTGAGTATAGTAAATCCGCTATATTTTCTTTAAGAGAATTATTCTAGCGGATTACCTAGAGAATTTTTTACTAATAAGGATCTTCGGAGTAACCGGTATAGATCTTCTAGTAGAACTCTAGGTCTATATCAAGGTAGACGGCTAGGGAATCTAGTAGCGAGTAGGCTTATCGTAGCGGAGTACTGCTAATCTTAAGATCTTACTATAGCAGGCGAATTAGTAGGAGCGGGAACTAGTCTTCGGAAAAAAATGCCTAGTATTCGATAGTATCGTCTAGGAGATCGTCTAGGCTAGATATATAAGGCGGATTCTAGTCTTACTAGGAGTTCGGGAGGCAGGAGAGCGCATCGGGGATGATATTCTCTTTACTAGGCTTATAGAGTATATTAATATCGAACTTACTAATAAATTCGAATACGCGGATGAGCCGCTTATTTACGATTAAGGATATTATAGAATTAATAATATCCGGTTAGCGGGATAAACTAATGATCGCTTTATAATCGGTGAAAATAGTCACTCGGTTCTTAGATAAGTTGATATAGCGAGTATATTTTTTCAGAATCTAGATATAGCTAAGTACCTCTATCTCTATTGCCTAGTATCTTTTCTTAGTAGTAGTAAGTATACGGCTAAGGTATACGATCGGTTCTATAGCTATATACGGAGGGTAAGATATAAGCGCGGTCCTAATTATATTCAAAATCTTATATAGCGCGGTATCAGTAATATAGTATACTACCGCGCCTATACCTTTAGCAGAGATATCGAAGTTAATATATAAGTATCTCGTAGGGCTAAAGTAGACGAGCGAAGTATTTTAGAGCAGCGCTATCTTAACTTACTTGAACGATTATAATTCTACTTATAAAGGTAATTGGAATAGGATTCTAGCTAACTAGGCGCGTCGAGGGTGCTTACCGGTAGGTTTATCTAGGAGCTTAAGGAGATTAGTCTTTCGTATCTCGAGCGGTTAAATAAGTATCGAGAAGCCTAGGATAAACTATCTAAGGTATATCGCGAGTCTAATGAATCTTTCGAGATCGTAGAGAGTCTTGGGAAATTATAGCGCTTAGATCGTAGCGAGTCGTTCCTTAGTTATAGAGAGTCTAAGGGAGTCGATGAGCTATCCGAGGACGATAGCCGAAGGAGAAGTAATATAGGATTTACTCGGTCCAATTGAAATATTTACTTATCGTAGTACTTAGAGAACCTAGGAGAGGTATTAGTAATACTAGGCCGCTATCGTAGAGGCGATAACGAGGTCGTCGAAGTAAGTATCACCGGCGGTACTATCTAGGATTCTATCTATTTATCTCTAGATATAGGCGGGGCTATTTCGAAATCCTATAATAGCGTAATTGAAAGTATATTAGCCTTTAGTAGTATTGATAGTGAAGAGCTAGTGCGACTCGGGGTAGATACGCTATTAGTAGAAGAATATAGTAGCGTCGAGTACGGTAATAAACTTAGCGTTATTGACCTTTATAAGGATATCTTCTTAGCTCTTTATAGGGTATATATCGGGGAGCACTATACGATTGAGCGGGCAGATATCAACTACTATATATCCGTATCTTTAATTATTAGGTAAATTTTTCCAAATGCAAAATATAGGGAATGAGATAGGAGTTTATTATTTGGTTTTAGAGATACGCTACTTAGACTCGAGGTTATCGAGCATATTAGAGACGATATCGTTATCTTGATTACTAAGCGAGTAGATACGAGATTTTTTTAGGATAAAGTCTTACTAGTTATTATAGAGAGAAACTTTAAGCTATTCTTCTTAGGGAACGTTAGTAAAACCTTTATCGGTAAATATATCGGCGAATATATCAATCAATGTATAAAACGCAGCGGGAGCTTTGCAATAAATATTAGCGCCGGTACGGGAGTATTATATATATTCGTTTTAGATTTTTGGGATACGATAGGGCACGGTTTTTAAGGAAAACGCGGCTTCCAAAGCATTAGTATCGTCGACTTAGAAGACGGAGTAAGTTAGGTTAATAGATTGGAGATAGCTAAGGAAAGTTCGCTAAGGTATTTTGACCGGCCGTTCCGAGTCATTATATACGATAATATATTTGAGGTATATATTAGCGAGTAGAGAATATATACTATAATAAGGCGACTATAGTATAAAGATGAGATCTTAGCTATCGTCGATATAAAGAGTATGAGTAACCGAGACGTAGCGAGCTGAGCGAGCTAGTATAGTTATATCGTATTCTGAGTAAACTCTGATATTATAGAGTATGCTTCTTAGTTTCAATATAATGGGAATATAGGTATTATAAGACGTAATAGTAGCGTACTCTTGAGATACGATGATATCGAATTTTTCGGGGCCTATAATATCCATTCCGAGGAGTATATTCGCTTGCAATTCTTCGACGATAGAGACCTCTCTAGTAATAGAAGCAATAATAGGTTATTTAGAGGTTATATCGGTACCCCTGAATCTTATATCAAGAATAGTATAATCCGATGATTAGTGAATAATAGAGCCTATACCTCGTATAGCAATAGGAGTTATATACCGACGAATCTCATTAGTAGGAAAATATTAAGCTAGGAATCGTCTATCCGCTATCGAGCGGTTATACCCGGTATTGCTATAAATATCGATATCCGTACCGCTTAGTAGATATAGGAAAAGATATAAGTATAACTATATATAGAAACCGAAGCTAGTACCGATATCGAAGTTGCTATTTATATTGGACTTAACGATCTTAATATCACCCTCTATTAGTCTTACTCTAATATCATTAGTATCTAGTTTTTTAGCTCCGCTATAAGCGAGTTAGTATTAAACGCGAAGTAAGCTTACTCGGCTAGTATATCGAGCTAAGCTACCCTAAGTCCGGACTCTAGGGCTAGGGAATCAGGATATGAAACGGCCGTTTCGTCGTTTCGATCAGAGTTAGTAGGAGCGCCTAGCCTAGGCTTCCTAAAGTAAACGGAATATAAGTAATCCATTAGACGATTCGAGCTAGGAAAGTACTTAAGATAGTACCAGTACTATATAGCCGATAATATAGATATCGCGAAATTTATAGCATCCGGGCTCTTAGGCGTAGGCTAAGGAAAGTCAAAGGGGGGGGCTTTAAGGTCTCGAAAATCGTCGATTTAGCTATATTCGAGCAAGCTCTAGGGATCCTCATCTTCGATATAAGCTTGAAAATCATTAAGCGGATCATATATATACGAATCCTCGAGCTATATAGAATCCTATGAATCCGGATTATACGAATCCATATAGTAGGCCGCCTATAGGCAAGGCCGGACTTAGTCTTAGCCGATATATATAGGTACCGGGAGTCTATAGTTCTTAGGTACGAGCGCTATAGGCTATTAGTCGGGTAGCTACGGATTCATACTAGGCTAGCGCTATATACCGCCGGATTTGCCTTAGGCCTATATAGCTAGCTATTACTCATATAGGTACTATAGCCTATCAAATCCCGGACGCTAGATAGGGGTAGCTATACTAGGTCTTTATAATTATAGGGGACTAGGATTAGGGCAGCCTATACTAGGGAAGTTCTATCGCTATAGTAGTCCGGATTGCTAAGGGAATGAATTTTACCGAAATTGCTACTATGGATTCATAGGAGGATTGAACCCCTAGAATTATCTCTAGGGAGCCTAGGGACTAGGGAACTAGACTCTAGGCTAGAGCGCTAAGCGTATATTCGATCTTTCGTATATAAGACTATCGAAGATAGCTTCTTTATCGTAGAGTTATATAAGAAAGGATTTAAGTATTATAGAAGAGTTAGGAATTAGGAGCTAGGCTTAGATCTCTATACTGAACTTATTGAATACGAATATAAGCTAGGCTTATAGCGGTATATTGAGGACGCTAGAGTATTGGATAATAGCCTAGACGAATAAGGCTGGGTTCTATCCGTAGGCGAAATTTTCCAATATAAAGGTAGAGGATTCCAAACCTTTAAGAGCTAAGGCTTAGGATATTTAGAATCGATCGATAAGCTTTTTATAAATAAGCTCGACCGAGGTACTTCGGAGTATCTCTCTATTAGTAGGAGTAAGCTCGTAGGAGTACTAGACTAATATATCCTCGAGTAGGCATTAGGTCTATACGGATCTGACTATATCGGTGCTATATATACTCTCTAAATCTTTAAGGCATTCAGTAAAGTAGTATATACTATAATACTTAGTAATTTTTCCGTTGGAGAAAATACTACTACTAGTGATATTGCATCTAGGGTAGAAGTAGCTAATATCTATAGCGCGGGTCAAGCATATTGCAGCTAGATTATCAGCGTATAGTCGAAGAGTAGAATCGAGGATAGTTTATAACTATTCGTTATATTAGCGACGAGTATAGTCGAGGGCGGCTATAATGAGTATCGTAGCGTCCTCCGCTATTAGTAGAGCTATAGTATTAGATTATCTTAACGAGGTATCTTCTTAGGGTAGAGAGTCTTATAGTATCCCGGATTAGTCTATACTATCGGGTAGGGTTAGTGAGCCTTATCGTAGCAATATACCTATTTGAGTTTCTATATCGTACGGAGTCATATTAAATCTTCGAATAGGGATAGGTAACGGAATACGGGAGCAGAATTAGTTTATTCGAATTATAGTACTAGCCTATCTCCTATCGGGGGTCTATATCGATATATCTAAGCTCGGAGGCGAGTCTATCTGAGTCCACTAAGATACGCCTATAGGGTTAGCTAATATTAGGGTAAGTCGTAAAATAGGAGCGGATAACGCTAGAGCTTATACGGATTTAGGCCGGGGGGTAGGGGTAATTAGGGCTTATTTACTATAGGGTAATATAGGAGCGGAACCTAACCGTAGTCGGAACTACGAATTGGAATTCGATATACTTAGTATCGGAGCAGCCGATAAAGGTAGTAATATAGATAAAGAGCTAGTAGATAAGCCCGAGTCGATTATTTGAGGCCTAGTATAAGGTAGGGAAATCTTATACTAGTAAGCGAGGAATACTATAAGCGACTTTATCTTATCTACCTAGTTTAGTAGCTAGTTTTCTTCTTCAAAATTATCGAACGCCTCGTTAAATAATAGTTGAAGCTAGCGAGCCTTTGCGATATCGTCGACGGTGACTTTAACGGTATTGAGGCTTTAGGAATACGCTTTGAATCGAATTAATTAACGAGCGCGAAGGTATATAAGCTCAAGCTTTGCGTCTATATGAGACGGTAGCATTAGCGGAGGCCTTGGTATTTGCGTTAAACGGTTTATCGCTTACGGCGATAGCTTCAATTAAGTCTATAGGGGCGCGCGACGGTATAAATCGACGGCGATAGTACGAGCGTATACTTTCTCAAGGTATAGCTATAGGCAAGGGTTCGATTCAACGAGTATCCGAGCCAAATTATAAGGAATAGCGTTTAACGATCATTTCTTCATTCAGTTAGTATTCTTATTTCTTCTAAGTTTAAACGGCTAGAGTAACGAAGAACGGAAGGCCTAGTGCCGTAGGCCCGTTGGTCCGTGCGCCAAAGCGTGACACCCTGCCACGCCTGCATAACACTACTGCTAATAGCGGGCCACGGCAGGCAGAAGCCAAGTTGTTGCTGCAGGGTATAACCGGGTATACGGACGACATAGGAACACCAAAACACTTACCACGGGGCGGACTGTCACCACCTACTTCCACCAAGGTTTATCTACTTCACCTGTATCGCTAACTCCTTGCGACGACTCCTTCAAACGGCTTTGAACAGACGATCAGGCCACATCCGAAACAAATCCTCGCTCTCGTGTCGAATGGGTGTCGCAATTGACAACAAATCCACCAAGACGATCCTGCAAGGCTGACTACATACATAAATGGACCCTGACATTGAAAGGTAGGCTATGTCACAATCCCTCGTGGCTCCCAGCAGGTCCACAACAACGGCCGTATTAAACATACAGGCACACACTGGAGACCGATATGGCCACTCGCAATCGCCGGTTTTGTTCGAAGAGAGGCATTTAATCATCAACATTGGCCCAGATACCTCAGCCATGCCGATCCTGCCCAGCTCATATGCATATTCACTTTTCTCAAAGGATATTTCCTTGGCTATGAGCATGATCTTCTCACAGCCTCGCTGTCCCAACCCGCTTCAAGAAACCACATCGATCATATGCCATTTGCAGATCGAAAGCGGTCCTCGCCGAATACAACCGAATTCATCGACCTGGCCTTGATCTGCTTCCTGTTCTGCCTGTCGGCCTTGTTGGGCTGTAGCCGACCATGTGTTTACACGACTCGCGAATGTCAGCACAGCCATAGAACTTATGGACACTCGACATCACCTATATTTCTTCTAGACTTCTTCCGCCCTTTGCGCCAACCAGTCATCTTTTGGGGCCGTATAGCCAGGATATGGACCTTGCAACAATGAACATCCTTGCCATCAAGGGTTACAACCCTCGACGACTGATGCCGCAGCGTATCACTGTCAGCTTCACCATCACCATCGCCAGCATCGTCATTCTCCCAATCTCAACCAGTGTCCCTACTAGACGCTACCATGGCGTATTGCGAGCACAGCACCGCTGCCATGCAGATATGCCCTCCGAGGCTACCACCAAGGGCTGACAATACTTGGACAACCAAAAACACAGCCGCCGCCGCTGCCAACCTTCTTTCCTTTCAGGTCTGATGCCTGAGATGTGCACCAAGTTTATATGACTTGCCGACCCAGGCGAAACATGGGCACCATTATGCCCCGCTGATCGTGCCGGACGGGTCTGATCTCATAATGCCTGGGTTGACTGGTTGAAAGAATGATCTCCCTTTTTGCCCTTCAAGTCAGCGAGGCGTAGAAACCCAGGACCCGCTGAGAAGCCTAACCAGATTCTTGAAGTCTATCAACTTGAAGTCAGGCGTTTGATTCGACGTCTTGCGACCCCTACGGACGTACATGCCTTGTCGTGCCCACAACGTGCCTGGATCTCGCGTTCGAACCATGGCAAGGTCGTGGCTGGCGATGAATGTCAGCCCACATGTCACGGACAATCTTTATCGAAGCTCACATATGTTCTACTCGAAGCTCTCAGTACGATAGGAACCTCGAGGGTTATGATTGATATCATTTGCGCCGCGCGAGGCACACACTTTGTGCCATTGTTGGAGCCAAGGGTTCAAACGAAACAACGACGCCGCCTGGCAACAAGGCTTGCTTCATTTATCTCTCTGCACAGGCGAGAAAATTTTTGTGAAACAGATGAGGTCGTCACCTTGTTCACGCTCGCGGACCATGAGCCCTGCGCTTGACATCCGATGTGCTCACTATAGCTGACAACTAGGCAGTAGGACGGGAATAGGGAGTGATATCTTGCGGCAGTCGGCAACTCTTACGGGTTGGGTGTACGGACTACCAAAACCCAATCACATGGCCAGACGTACCCTGGTAACTCGTCACCATTTGTGGCAAAGAAAGCCGCGACCTCCAGGCTAGTTCACCTTGAAACAGGCTTGTGCTGTCTTTCAAGATCATTCCCATAAAAGTCGATTGGGGACTGGCATCGCCATCAAACAGCTCGAGCAATGGTTGACGTAGTTGCGCGTGTGCATTCGCACCTGAGAGGCCAGGATAAGGTTTCTATTGGGAGATGATCGCATGGAACAAAATGTTGTGTTTCTTTGTGCTGCCCGAAGCAGGGTATTATTACCCTGTGGTGCAGGCGAAGTCGACCATAATCGTCTAGGCAGCAACGTGGCAAAGATCGCAATGGAGTCCGTGATCATGCACGTCGAGCGACGCGTCGTGGCGCGCCGTGACAGGATAAAGTGGCGAATTGTGGAGCCCATCAGGGCCAGCAATGCTGCACATGTGCCAACCCAACTTCTCCAGGCCAAGTCTGGACCGTGATCTTCTTTTCCACACTTCGTTTTATTTTCTGTGGTTGTATAAGCAGTGCGGTCTTGGATCAGAGAGCACTTTTGGAGAGCACTTTTGAAGACCACGATGGAGGGAGATCTACCCATTGCATTGCGGCGTACGCCGAGGTGCCAACAGAGACGGGCAAGTCTCGAGAGCTTGACTCCGCCACGGTTCACTACACGTGGACTACAACGACGGTCTACCAACGGCTTGAAGACGCCGACGAGTAGACCAAAGGACTTGCAGAGCAGAGGCAAGGTTTCAGGTTCCGTGCCTGCAGCGCCACACAAACGCAATGCTGACGACAGAACAATTACTGTTCTTGATTTCGATATCCCCCTGCGAAGTATCTCGACTCCTCTCGGCCTCAAGAGGAAAAGACAAAGGCATTCTACGGGATCCTTCGGGGCCCCTAACAAACGATACCGCCAAGATGACAGTGGCGGCAAATCTTACGTTGGAGAGGACGAGAATGAGGTGGTGCATATCTTCCCGCTGCGGCAAATCCTCGATGGCCGGATTAGAAGACGAATTAGGCGTAATGGCTTGAGCGAAGAGATGAACACAATACTCGCCGAGAAGAGGACGCGTCGGCGAAAGACAGAAGAAGAAATACAGCGTCTCCGTGACGACATGGCTGGCAAGGATGCTGAAATTGAGCGGCTGCGGGGGACTGAGTCCTCCATGATGATCTTGGAGCCTGAGGGTTGTGATACGACCCGCCTCCAAGAATTGGAAAAGCGGGTTGCGCAACTCAAGGAGGAGTTGAACAACGCGTCTTCCGCCCATCTGGAATCGGCCCAGCATGACGACTCCGGTATTGGCATGTCCGAAGGCCTTTGGGACAATGACAGCGATGATGGCCGGATGGATATCGATGACGAAGACACGTTCGGCAACAGCACTGTGCAAGAGCTGCAATGCAGCACCACGCCTGGGCACCCTGCGAAGACGTGGGCATGCAATTCGTCTCCGCTGCGCAACTCCGGACCAACACTTATCTCACCACCAAGCACTAGTCCGACGAGGCCCCTTTCGCCAACTGCCGAGCGTCGACAAGAATCTAGCCTCTTTTGCAACAGCAGTACGATGACGACAACTATCACGACCTGCGATGCCGCGCTACAGGTCTGTATACCAGGCCCTGAGGAGGTCAGGATGGAAGAGGAAGCCAACAGCCTGCGGTCCGAGCTAGCGAGCCTCCATCACAGCCTCCAGCCACTGGAAGCACACATGAGAGAGAAGCTGTCTGACGACCAGCGAGGCTGCAACGACATGGATTTTGACCTCCAGTTGGACATTCTCCTGCAGGATCAAGCTGAGAAGGCGGCAAGACTTACCGAACTACAGTCATTACTGTCCTCGCTGCTCTCCACGCCATCTCGAAACAGCAAGGAAGACATCAACGATCAGGTGACGTCGCTGAGGAGACTGGCAGAAACATTGCGCTCTGTCCGGCCGGCGTTGGAAGAGCTATCCCCGGGCGAGACACTGCCCGATGGCGTCGACGCAGTTCTCGACCTCGCCCTCGGACGCCTACGAGACCTGAGCCGGGAGGCGCGCGAGAAAGACGAGTCGCTTGAGGAGATAGAGGATTCGCTCAAAGAGATGGACAATTCACTCAAGGAAATAGGCGAGTCGCTCAAGAAGCAAGACGAGTCGATCAAGGAGAAAGACGAGATTCTCAGGGAGAGAGACGCCATGATCCAACATCAGGATGAAATTATCAAAGATGGAGACCGACAGATCGACGAGAGGGACTCCCAGATTAGGGACAGAGACTCCAGGATCTCAGCCCTTGAGCTCGACGTCCAACGCCTAAACAGCAACATAACCGACCTAGAAGCGCTAGCACGCCGCCTAGGCGAAGGCGAGGCCCTCCTCAGGAGCCAGCTGAGCGCAGAGAGGGAGACGTCCTCCCACCGCGACGAGACGCTGAGAGAGACAGAGGCCAAGCTCGCCGACGTGCTCGAGCAGGCGGCCGCGCTCAGGGCCCAGCTGGCCGAGAGGGACATGCAGCTGATCCACCGGGACGCCAGGCTGGCCGGGCTGCGCGGGGAGGTGGAGCGGCTGGGCGGGGCGCTGGCCGAGGCGCACGGGCAGCTCCGCGCCGCCAGGGGGGACGCGGCGCGCGACAGGGTGAGGGCGCAGAACGCCGTCGTCGCCATGCGGGCGCAGCTGTTGCAGGCGCTGTCTGTGGGCGAGGGGTTCCTTGGTCTGGGGGGCGCGTCTGACCCTTCTTCTTCGGCTGCTGTAGAGGGGGTGGAGGCCGTCCCGAAGGAGGAGCCTGGGCTGTCCGGTCGGCAGGGTGCCGGGGCTGGCGAGGCTGCTGAGGCTGGTTATGTTAAGGGGTCGGAGTCGGGCGTTGTTGACTTGGCTGCTCTGCCGGCTGTGCCTACTGGGGAGTTGAATACGAGTGGGACGGCTTGGAAAGTCTGACGTAATGGAGACATCCTCTTGATTAGGAAATGGTTCATATATCTTGATATAGTTGCATATATATGTCAACGGCATGGATCACATGTCAGTCCTGCTGTTACCCAGACGGGGCTTGTCATACTATATCCATATCACTTTCTTCCACTCTGGAAACTTGTCAGAAATCGTGACTGACGATTCATTCGAGTGAATATTATGCAAATAGTGCGGGACCACTGACGATTATACCAGACTCCAATGTTTCTTAATCCAGTACTGCTAAGGCACGTAAGGAGGTCAGTCAAGCGGCGTTTGTAATTGGTCAGGGTTAGGGTATATTGCATCTCAGGGGGTCGGTGCCAATGCGCCAATTCGATAAGGTTATCGATAAGATCGAATCCGCCTGCCGCCAAAATTATTTACAACCTTCGGGGGACGAAACCTACAGAATTATTGCATCTTTGCATCTTTGCATCTTTCCACGAAACAATATCAACCTCCTTACGGTATTGGGACAACTCATTCGGTCCCTGAACAACACCTCCAACCACCCAACACCTCAATTCCTGACCGATTCGATATCACCTCCATATTTAGAAGCATTGCCTATACATAACGACAGCCAACCTCAGGAACTACAGACACACCTACATACATACATACATTCATCCATACGAACAGCCAATACACACACACACACACGAATCAAAAGATGGCCGACCCCCTCCTGAACACCCTCTGCTCGATCTGCCACACCAACGCCCCCAAGTACGTCTGCCCGGGCTGCAGCGCGCAGACCTGCTCCCTCCCCTGCACCCAGAAGCACAAGTCGTGGGCCAACTGCTCGGGCCGGCGCGACCCGACGGCCTTCATGCCGGCCAGCCGGCTCAAGACGGCCTCGGGCATCGACCACGACTACAACTTCCTTTCGGCCATCGAGCGGGAGCGGGGCCGCAACCAGCGCGACATGGTCGAGGAGAGGGGGCTCTTCACGACGCAGGAGGTGCGCCAGATGGACGACGAGGCCGGGTTCAGGAAGCAGTGGGTCGGCGAGACGGTGCGGTTCGAGCCTATCAGGGGCGGGCCGCGGGTGTTTGGGGCCAATAATGGTGGTGGTGAGGGGGACAATAGTGGTGGTGATGGCGAGGGCGATGACGGCAATATACCGGCCCGGGCGAGCTACCTCACGCGCCAGGTGCGCCAGCGGCTCGACCACTCGGGCGTGCAGGTCGTGCAGATGCCCGTGGGGATGACGAGGCAGAGGGAGAACACGACGAGCTGGAACAGGAAGACGAAGAACATCAACTGGTGCGTCGAGTGGATCGTCTACAACAACGGGGAGAGCGAGGACAGCGGGTACAAGTCGCACACGAGGATACGGCACAAGGCCCTCGAGACGGTGCCGCTGTACAGGGCCCTGGGCAACTCGATGGCATGGCACCGAAAGGGCCAGCAGAAGGGTGGGCAGCAAGACGACGATGACGACAACGACAACAACGACGACGAGGAATCAGCGTACGCGCGCAAGAGGAGGAGGGTCCTGATAAAGGAAGTCAAGGAGGAAGGCAGGCGCACGGCCATGCAGGACGGGGACTCGGCCACATGGGTCGCGACGACGCCCTACCCGTCCCAGAACCCCTACACCGGCACCTGGGGCCTCGACCGCGGCGCATCCGTCACCTCCTGGCTGCCGGACGCGGAGGTCGACGCCAGGCGGGGCCACCGCTTCTACCTCCTCAAGCCGCTGACGCCCGTCGGGAAGCCGAAGGAGCTCATCCCCGTCGAGCCGACCGACACGCTGTCCTCGGCGCTGCGGGGCCGCGCGGTGCTCGAGTACCCTACCGTATACATCCTCCCTCCTCCTCTCGCTGCTGCTGCTGCTGCTGCTTCAACGGACTCTGCGGCGGTTCCCCTTGCCGACTTGCCGGAGGGCTACATCCTCGGCTCGACCGAGCGGCGCGAACGCCCGAAGCGCAACAACAACAACAACAACAAACGCAAGGCGGCAGAGAAGAACGACAATGATTCGCAGCCACCCAACAAGCGGCAGGCTGTCGCCTCCGGCGACGCAGGGATACCAATCAGAGGGCCCAACCAGCGAGGCAGGGGCGGTGGCCGTGGCGGCCGTGGCGGGCAGGGGCAGCAGGGGCAGCAGCAGCAGAACAGGTCCCGCGCGGCCCAGGACGCCGAGGAGGGCGAGATCAACAGCGACGGCGACGAGGTTCCCCGTCGTCCTCGGGGCGGCCGGCCGGTCCGTCGGGTGGAGGACCGCGCGGATACTTCTAGTAGTGACCCGGACACGTCGAGCGATGAGGAGGAGGAGGTTGTTGTGGATCGGCGGGGTCCGTTCAGCATCAACTCGCCTGTTGGAGACAATGACGATGGCGACGACGACGATGGACCGCCCGAGGAGACGGTGTCTTCGAAGAAGAGGTCAGGAATGGGGTTGGTGGAGTACGGCTCGGACAGTGAGGGGTCCGATGAGGCTGAGGAGGGAGGGGAGGATGAAGATGAGGGCGCTGACCTCGCGGACTTGAAACCCGAGAACCCGGAGCTGGTGGCCAGCGCTATCAAGGAGATTGTTGGGCTGCTAAGTGCATAAGCTGCTAAATGCAGGTAGTGTTTGTAGCGATTTGGTTACACGCAATGGATACCCGAGACGGTCTATATAAATATACATCAAGAGCATGAGCATATTCAGGACATGAGCCTCGCGGCCTGCCATTAGTGTTGACAACGCACTGTCCGCTTCGGCTTCGAGTGGCAGAAGAGGATTGAATGGTATGGCGTATACACTACGACGCTCCATGGCAAGCCATATCATCTCGATCAAGCATCACATTATTTGGCACAACCATAAAAGAGAACATAACGTGAGGCAGTAATATAGTTGATCATTTATAGGCTTGTGTACCTTGCCCGGTCTCCCACGCTGCGCAGACCCAATAACAGGTCCGGAGCGAACAGAGACGACGCAGGCAAGTACGTACCGTGCCAGCCTCAAGACTCGAGGTCACAACCTCGAGTACCGTTGCCTTCTCCGTGGTTTTATATTGATCATCATGATGGATGAGAGATATATCAGGCCTTTTGCTCCACACCGGCTCGTTCGTAGGTATCGACGAGACAACACAGATCAAAATCCAATCTCGACAAGTTGCTCGTATGTGTCATGCCTTGCCTCTTCGCCAAATCATTTCGAGACGTGAGTGAAACGACGCTTGCCTTGTCCCCCTTGTGTGTCAAAAACAGAGCGTTAATCGTCATTCCTTGCCGCCTTCCTTTGCGCCAGACCGGACTACCTATGCCGGACCCTGCGCCGACGTCATTTTAGGATGTTGTCCCTGCCAGAAAAATAAAATCAAAGCCGCCTTGCTCCATGGCGGTGATATAGCCATGCGTCACCTCGCGCCCGCTGCGAAAAACCATCGAAACCGGCGCTATGATAAATCGTAGTGATACAATGGACCTCGGCTGATTAATGAGAAGACCACCGAGGCGCCTTGAGGTGATGCAGAAAGGACGAGACTGAGTTGTCTCGAGTCGAAAAAAGAAAATCATGTCGTATGACCCATGGGTCAGTGTCGTTGGTATGAGGTGTATCCGATGTCATGCCAGGGTGACGTGTAGGTGTCGTTGCATGTCCAGATGACTACACCAGCCGCCTACCCTGTTGCAATGGCTTGATTGCCCCTCTTCCCTATTGAGGGACAACCTGCCCATCAGTGCGCACGCCTCGGTAGGCACCGCGACCACGGCCACCGAAACCGCGTCCACGCAGACCACCGCGGCCTCTACCGCGTCCCCGGTAGCCACGGTAACTACCACCGTCAACGCTACCTTGGCCGAAGGTCTCCATGTTCCTTCGCTGCTCCTCGCCGCGCCACTCTCGGCCGCCCGGCTTCTGGCCGTTGTTGTCCTTGCGGTCTTTGGCCTCGCTGGAGATGTTGTCGAAGAACGACTTGGTCTTGTTGTAAGCCTCCTTTGGCTCACCCGACAAGGCCTTCTCAGCCTCGCTGACATCTTCGTCCTGAGGGGTCTCGTTGATGGGTGATCCAGCGATCCTCTCTTTGACCACGTCCTCCTTGTTGAACTTGGCGTTTGCAGTCGCGAAGTCATAATCAGAGTCGGGCACCTCGACCTTGGTGTGACGAGGTCCGCCGCGTCCACGTCCGCGTTGGCTCTGCGCACCAGATCGTGCAGCGTTGACCCTCATCTCGTCGACCTTCCTTGTCAGGTTGTCAACACCGTTCGAGGCCTGGGCAGCAGCTCCAGATCCACCCTCAAGCTTGGCCATGGCAACAGCCACAGCCGCCTTCGCGGCCTCAGTTGCATCCTTCAGCGCGGCAGCTGACGCAGCTGGGTTGCCATTGTTCGAGTTGGGACCAGCAGCAGCCAACGACTGAGCAGCCTTTGCCGTCAAGGCAGCAGGCAGGGGAACCGCCGGGGTGATCTTGGTCAAGCCCCTAGGGCCTGTGGGGATCTTCTTCGCCTCGACCGACTGGGGTCCGGCGTTCTGGTTCTCGAGCAGTGTAGCAGTCACCTGGACCTCCTCTGCAGATGGCTTGGAGGCATTCGGAGGCGTGGGCGCAGCTGGGGACTGGCTGTGCACATTGGGCTCCTCAGCATGCGCTAGCCGGTTTGGCTTGTCCGTACCGGCACCGATAGGTGCGGGTCTGCTCTCTCCCTGAGGCCCCAGGGTGTTTGGGGGGATCACAGGTGTTTGCCGCTGCTGTTGCTGTTGTGGCATACCTGGAGGTCCTTGCAGACCAACTGGTGGTGGACCCGGAGGGAAGGGGTAGTTGTTCCAAGGACCAGGTCCGTTGGGCGGGAAACCCTGACCAGGTGGGAACCATCCTTGTGGGGGAGGATAGCCCATGGGGAATCCGCCAGGACCGGGTGGGCCAGCCTGAGGACCAGGTCGGACCCAACCTTGTGGAGGTGGGTAAGGAGGGAACATGTTGGGGTTTTGGAAGCCGGGAGCGCCGGGAGGACCGGGGGGGCCGGGCGGACCAGTGGGCTGGGTAGCAGCAGGTACCCGTCCGGGGTGAGAGCGGGCCTAGACATCTTGAGCATTAGCTTTTGTGTCATAGCTGAGTCGAAGGTAGCAGAAGATTGTTGTGATGACCAGATCAGAAGGAAGGCAACGGAAATATCAACATGGGGTTTTGCGCTTTTCAGACAAGAAATGTGTTTACATCCGGAAATATTTCATCATACTGGTAGAGGGGCTGTCGGAAGGGACAGTGGAAGATGTGTCAAGAGGGCATGTTACTTACACCGACAATAGCTGGGTCGTTGGGCATTGGAGGCTGGTTCTCCTTGGGGGCGGCGGGGCCCTCCTCGATGCGCAGATCCTTCACATCGCTACCTCGGAAAACGATGAAGTCGTAGACCTGGTCAGAGGCAGAGACCTCTTCTGTGGGATCGCCCTTTCGGCCCTCAGTGCCGTGTGATCGGACATTTTCAAGAGAAACTGTGGACTCGTTTGAGTTTATCTCGAAGAGAGTTCCGACATATCTATGTGAAGCGGGGCAGGTTAGCTAGAGCTCCTGAAGCTTGACGCGTCTCTGGGTGGCGCGGTTTGGTGGGGACGGGGAAGGACAGAGTGGTCTTACCGAATGTCGCTCTTTGATATGAGGGAGATGCGAGCTCTATTGAGATAGAAAGCATGGTCAGCAGCCGTAGAGCAGGTCGTCTGAGTTGCAATTGAAATCAATCCCAGATGGATTGGCGTCGATTGACATACCCAAGGAAGTCAGACATGGTGGGCAACCAAAACCTGCACTAAGCTCTCATCCAGATCGCACGAGGTGATTTGTGTGGCAAAAATAGATTAATGAAGAGGAGAACTGCATCAGCAAATGCTTGAGCAGGTTCTGGAATGAAGGCAAAAGGGGGTTTATTTGGGGTTGTGGGAGTGGTTGAGGATGGTGGTGAGGAGGGTGAGAGTAAGGTGGAAAGGTAGAAGAAAGGTGGAAAGGTGGGAAAAGGAAAGGTGGAAGGAGGTTGGTGGGAAGATTGATTTGGTGGTGGTTTGGATTTGGTGGGGGGGGAAGGTTGTGAAAATACAGATAGATACATTTCAGCTTTTGCCAGCAGCTTTTTAGCTCGGAAGAAAGAAGAGCTCCCTCGAGGCGCTAGCCCGTACCTAAGTACCACATTAGGCGGTAGCCTCACCTGCCACACACCCCACCTGAAGACAGCCACAAACATAGCCACAGTCACTCACAACCTTGGAAGTCACTGTCCTCCGGTCTTCGGTCAACTGCACTGCCATACACAGTATTCACCTCATGGCCGGAACCAGTCTAGCTTGGCTACCTCGAGGTACTTAGGTACTCTTCCATGTCACTACTTCACCTTTGCAACTCAACAAGTCAGCATACATATCTCGAATCTGGTTGAAATGCCAATTCTCCCACGTATTGTGAATGGGTTGGTTAATCCTGATCTGTTAGACGATACAAAGCATGATGAGTGCACCACCTGCAGGTATAGCTAAGAACTAGACAGAGTAGTTCCATACCTCCCTGGGCTCTGTGAAGCAGCAGACATGCTGATGGATAGGAAATAGCTACCACTTCTGTAACTTGATATTAGACGATGTTAATTTGTGTAGCTGTCATAGATGGAGACCAGTGCCATCGGACGCTTGTTATATAGACTTTCTGAGTAGGATGATTGGCTCTATATCTGTGGACTTGTAAGTTGGTACTTGCCGAACCAGGTGTGTACCTACCTGAGGTATCAATATACCTAGGTAGGTACCTAGGTAGGTACAGTGACGCCTGATCACGGTGCTATACCTTTGTTAGTGGTCTCGATATTCTCTTGAGACTAGAAACTCATATACATGAGTATGCAAATGGCTAGCAGGTCGGCACGTATTGTGTACTTCAAGGCTGTTGTTGCGTATTCAGTACTAATCAGTGCTATCACCAGCTGTCCCCTTTGTCACTTCGTAGTGATAGTATGCATGTGGTTGATCACGTTGATCACCAACCACTTGCAGTACCCCGGTGATAAACACTCTGTCACACAATCAATAACCTTAGCTACCTAGCTACTCAAGCACGAAGGCAACAATACACCAGGACAACATAACAGCCCAGAATGGAGTTCACCAGGATACCCACCCCACAAGGCGACATCAACGCCGTCCGCCGCGGCACATCCCCCAACACCATCCTCTTCATCCACGTCAACTCAGGCAGCTGGCGCATGTTCAAGCACCTCCTGGCCAGCGACAGCCTGGCCTCCAGATACACCCTCATCGCCTTCGACCTCCCCGGCCACGGCGACTCGGCCGACGCCCCGGCCGACCAGCAGGCGGGGCAGGAGGTCTACACCTTCGCCGGCTACGCCCGCGCCGCCGTCGCCGTGCTCCGCCACTACGCCGCCGCATCGGTCGTCATCTACGGGTGCAGCCTGGGCGGGCACATCGCCGTCGACGCGGCCATGCAGCTGGCCGAGACTAGCAATAACGAGGTCATCAAGGTCCGCGGCATAATGACCTCGGGCTCGCCCCTGTGCCACAACCGGGCCGAGGCCATAGAGGGTTTCAACCTCGACCCGGACGACAACGTGGCCGCGGCCGAGTCCCTGACGGAAGACCAGGTGCAGGTCATGGTGCGCAAGGGCTTCGGCGGCGAGGAGGAGCCCTGGATGCGGGAGGCCGCCCTGAGGACTGACGCCCGGGCGAGGCCGACGATGTTCAAGAGTATCATGCGGGGTGACGGCAGGGATCACCGGAAGTTTGTGAGGGAGACGACGGCGTTCCCGCTGGCGGTCGTCAACGGTGCCGAGGATGTCTTTATGAAGGTGGATGTGTTTGAGAAGATTCATGTGGGCCATGGCAACCTCTGGAGGGGCCGTATCATTCGGATTGAGGGGTCGGGCCATAGCCCGTGCTGGGACCAGCCTGCGGTTTTCGTCCCGTTGTTTGAGGAGTTCGTGGACGAGTCTTTCTCTGGAGTGTGAAACCCTTCCATCGGGATGGTTGCGAGGGTTCTGGCAGCTCATATGCCAGCCAACGATCAGCATAAGCGAGCACGGGTGAATAGTAGTGTACAGGTAATGAATGACTGGCTTCCGCATAACAGGTGTCCGTTCTGCACCGACAGCAGTACAAAACCACAAAAGTGTATATATAACAACATTATAAGGCTAGATTGCCCAGGTATAAGTGTAGTAGACGATTTATACCGTCCGGAACTCCGCAACTCCTAGATCCTGAAGAGAGATACCCTGAATCCTCTAGGTCCCAACCCAATCCATAAATCCCATCCCGCACCTGCACCTACCCTACCCTACCCTACCTCATACTCTTCCCAATCTCACTGGCCCAGCCCTCCGCCCTCTCGAACCCGTTCGAGCTAGTCTGGTAGTCGAACATGGCCTGCATGACCTCCTCCCGACTAGTCACCACGAACGGCCCGTACTGCACGACAGGCTGGTCCAGCACCTGGCCCGCCACAACAACAAATCGCGCGTCCTCGGCACCATCGTTCTCCGCCACGATGACGTCCCCGTCGAGCTCGAACACCACGTTGTGGTACTGCGGCACCCTCTTCTTCTCCCCGCCAAACAGCGCCGTCCCCTCCAGGGTATACAGAAACACATTAAACCCCCCAGGAACAGGCTGCTCGACCTTCCCGCCCGGCCTCACCGTGACGTCGAGCAGCCACACCGGCGTATAGGCCAGGTCCTTGAGCGAGCCCACGCCGTGGGACTCGCCCGAGATGACCTTGACGTGCACCCTCCCGCCGTCCACGTCCACCGACGGGATCTCCCCGGCGTGCAGGTCGCGGTACCGCGGCTCGCACGACTTGAGGCTGCGCGGGAGGTCCACCCACAGCTGCAGGCCCGTGTTGGGCGCGCCGTCCGTCTCCTGCGCCGGCATCTCGCTGTGCACGATGCCCCGCCCCGCCGTCATGAACTGTAGGTCGCCCGCCTTGATCGTGCCCCTGTTGCCGGCGAAGTCCTCGTGGTCGAAGGCTCCCGAGAGCATGTACGTTATGGTCTGAGTTTTGGGGGGAGGGGTCTGCGTTAGTCTACGGCTTGCTGGTGATGGAGGAGGGATGGGGGTTTGTTGAGAGGAGTGGTTGTGTGTACTAACCTCCTGCCCGCGGTGGGGATGGTCAGGGAACCCGGCGCCTGGCTTGACATTGAAGTGATCCAACATCAGGAATGGCGAGAAGTTGCGCAGCTGCGGTGTGCCGATAGAACGTCTGACCCTTGCGCCTGCACCCTCGGCCTGCTCGGCGGCCAAGAAGGCCTTCCGGATCGCCCTGGGTACGCTCATATTCGTCGATGCTGTGGAGGTGTAGTCTTCCGAATCTGAACTCTCGAATATGCTGTTCGAACCGCCGGGATCTGTATTGCTCGTACTATCGTGTGCAAAGTTGTTATACGACACCGACACTATCTCGATGATATGCTCTCTAAAAATATATATCGACAAAATTCCAACGATGATGGACAGCAAAAGCGGAGCGGACCTCATTGGGAAACGGTGGATAATATGTACCCGTTATATACGGCATCAAGAGAGGCCTCTACCCGGTAGAAACCGTAAGAATCCCTCGGCGTCCATTATAACATAAAAAAGGCGAGGCGTCGTCCCTCTCATTCATGTGAATAGCCCGCCACGGCCCCACTGCGTTTGAGGTGTCTTAGTAAACAGTATGTCAGCATTGGCGACTCATCTGATCAATATGCGCCCACCACAGCATGTGTCAGGGCTTTGTCATTCCAATTGTCCAATCGCGAGCACCTGAGTTGGTCGCGGTACATACCGAGTCAACGGACCAGGTGGGGCCGCGGGTCTGATACGCTCCATGGCCTCTTTGAATCAACTTCTAGATATGTACTCAAGAGTATGGTAGGCAACGTTCCAGTCCGTCTTATCACAGGCAGACGCAGCGGTACTTAGGCGATAGTATTGTGTGATTCATATGACAACCAAGCGTACGCGACGATTATACGATAAGAAGCAGCAAATGCGAACGATAATGGTAGTGGTGTATGAGATGCAGGTATCAGTAATAAAACACAAAGAAAAGAAAAGCACACATACACACACATCCCCATAAGCTCGACTTCTCCAAACAATATCTACGTACAAGTCCTCCGCATGATTGCTGGCGAGTCGTGCCCGCATACATGATTGCATTAATCACTGCCAGCTGTTACCGTCGTTCTCCCTCTGAAAAGGGTCGACTGGTAAGAAGCCATCTTCCTTCTGACCTGAGGAAACGCAAAAGCCCGCCCATGATTCGGACGCATCGAAGATATCCCCAAAGAAGAGCAAAGCAAATCAAACAGGTCGGACAAGGCGTGGGGAATCAGGGACATCGACAAACTTCCGCAACGCCTCATTACATAGTGCCCAACAAGGACATTTTCGACTCGCCTGCCCCAAGTCAAGCGATATGTGAAAGAAAAATATTCGATAAAACGCTTGCACGCTTGCACGCTTGCACGCGTGCATGATATCGGTATGTGTTCGTGGCGTTTCGGTCCTTCACCTCCAAAGGTGAACGTTCTGGTCGTAACCTGCCAACAGTTCTATAGAGCGTCTTTTCTTGAAGTCGGCATCGCGCTTCTTCTTCTTCTGCTTTGAAGCAGCTTCTTCTTTCCTCCTTGCTTCTTGCTCTGCCCATTCGCAGGCTGCTTGCATTTCTAGCGAGCGTCGCTTCTTGAAATCAGGGTCCCCGAGTCGTCGGCCCCTACTCCTAGAACCCTGATTAGCCGCGATTCATTGCGTCCCTCCTAATGCACTTATTCGAGCTCCGGAGGGGCGGTGCATCAGGGAGGCGGCGTGCTTTCCGACCATTCCCCTTGGCTGGGGCATCTCGCTGTCACTGCGCTCTGCGTATTCCTCCTCCTCGTCCTCGACAATCTTAGTCGGGATCTCGTGACCAACCGCGTACTGTTGAGAAGACCGCTCGGGTGTTGCTATCGTCGATGCAAAGGACATGCTGGTGGAACTGCGATTGAGGATCAGGTCGGGTGTCGGAGGGATGCTCGATGCCCGTCCGGACCGAAGGCCGCCCTCGTCGCCGTAGTCCGAGGTGACTGTTGACCGACCGTCTTCGCTGATACCTCCAGAAAGGTAGCCGCTCCTCCGGCGGTTGGCCGTAGGAGTGTCAATCATAGCATCCTCGGCAAGCTGCAGGCCTTCAACGGCAGCTTGGCACTGCTCCGCAATGTTGCGGATGATGTGAGAGATGGCATCAGTCTTGTCTTTCAGATGGCGATCGGCCGCGTCGGTAAAGCTGGACGAAGAAAAGCGTTGACTGTTGCGAACAGCTTTGAGCAGACGCTCCTTGTCGGCTGGCGCCATTCCACCCTCTTCCTCGGTTGTCTCCACGAAGCCGCTCGCGATTTCGTCCTCCAGCTCAACAGGGTTGGAAAGCGACTGGACGAGGTGCTCCATGTGGTGGCTCTGTCCACCAATCAAACTGCGCAAATGCAGGACAACCCGTCGTGCCTCGTCACGCTGGCGAAGTATGGTCATGTTGGTGTGCTGCAGAGCGGAAAGCTCCTTCTTGTTCCTCTTGCGCTCGCGCTCAAGCTCCTCTGCAATCTCCTGCTGAAGGACCAGGGCCTCAAGGGCATCGTCACGCTGCTTCTCGGTTCCGTTAAGGCGGACGGACATTCGAGCGGCGTCATCCTTCTGCTGGTCAATGAGACTGGCAAGACGACGATTCTCCCTCTTGTGGACATCGATCTTGGTCTTGAGGTCTTGGGTCTCCTTGGTTAGTGTCTCAGCAAAGGCCTGGAACTTCAGGAACTGTAAGGCGGCTCATGTCAGTATTTGAAATAACACGATGAGTAGAAATGCAGGAGCGTTTCAACGTACCTGCTGCTTCCAATTGTCCAGTTCGTCGTTGAGGTAGTTATTTCGCTTGGTAACCTTCGCCAACTCAGTGTCCATGCGACTTTTGAGGTTAATGAAGTCCTGCCAGGCCTCCTGGGCGTCGCGAGAGTACTGGTTCCTCTCGCGCACGATCTCGTTCAGGTGTCTCATCGAAACCTTGGTCATGAGAGGCTTCTTCACAGATCCCCCAAAGACCGCCTTCATTCCACTGTTGCGGCCTGTCTTCTCACAAACATGGTCCATAACAGCCATGACGGCGTCCTGGTTCCACCACTTGGGATCCTGAATAGACTCGACTTCGCCGCGCATGACAATGATCTGGCCAGCAGGGACCAGCTTTCCGCCGCCGTAAGCAGAGCGAAGATGCTGTGGGACACCGGACGGGGTAACATCGCCGTTGAGAGCCTCGGTCAGCCGAGTGATGAACTTGTTGCGCTGCCCTGGAGTAAGGGCCGTTGGTGGGTCCGAGGTGAGGACGAAATTCCGGTCGAGATCAATGACAAGGGCGTCGTTGGGCGCAGTGAAGAGTGATCGGCACTCGGCGGTAATACCCAGGATGTATGGACCAGGTTCCTGAACAAGCTCTTGTGCGTGACGAGCATGAACCATAGGGACGTAGAGACCGCTCCATTCATAAACGCGTACACAGAAGCGGATAGTCTCTGCGGCCATGGTAAGTATAGCTGGATAGTGACTGACAAAGATAATACGCCGCGTCGGTGAAATTGCCGCCTCTATGACGCCCACAATATTAGGGATGGACAGGCAGGAGAACAGCGGCCACATGGCGAAATTCTGGAAGCCAGTGGGAGACGAAGGGAACTGGTAGCAGAGGGCATAGTCCTTCATGTCAATGCGCACCAGATCGTTCAGACGTGGAGCAGGGAAGCTCAGGATCCGAGAGACTTCCTCCGCATGGAAAAGGTTCGTGGCCTTGTTCCAGTGGATCCACATGCCACGGAGGTAATCACCCAGCAGGTTATACAGGGGATATCGGGAAAGGAACGACAAGCAGTAGGGAATCCAGTAAGTCTCATCGGCGGTGTCGCAGTAGTCCGGCTCTGTCCGCTTCCTCAACTCTCTAATCGTCTCGGCCCTCTTCTCATCGGCTCGCGACCAGACTCTCAGGCAAATTCCGTAAAGCGTATGTGAAGAATCCTGCTGGAGGACAAAAGAGTGGTGGACACAGTGAGGTTGGCTTCGGCCGGTGCAAATCTCGACATCGTGTGGGAAACAAGCCTACTTCTGGTCAGTCCATCATCACAGCACTTAGCCGATTCTCAAGCATAGCATAACAAGGAAAGCTTACCCTCATGGCAGAATGCAGAGAGCGAGCAATGTCGTTGTCCTGTTCCAACCTCGGGCTACTCCCCAATATCTCTGGCAGCCAGAATTGCCCAACAGCACCCTTCATGTGACCGATCTTCCCCTGAGCTGGCGGCGGAGCCTTGACCCATTGAGAAGGTTCCCGGCCAACACCACATACCAAGTACGCATGGGTGAGAGTCTTTGGCGTTCGCTGCTGTGACTTTGTAGTGAGGGACGAAGGCATTGGTTGTGTGATCCTCGAATGCAACGAAGAGGTTCGGCTGGGGATGTAAAGGCTTGCGTCGGCCTGGTCGCGGGTGGTTGGGCGACCTTCGCGGGCTTCGCGGTCACTCGTCCGAGGACGGGTGAAGGAGGGTGCAGTGAGCGAGGGAGCCATGTTCGCGTGTGCAAGCCCAAGTCCGACAACCGATGCAAAGACGTGATAGCCAAAATCTGGACAACTCGAGGTTTATCCAACCGTTGATGCTAAGTTATTACTCGGGTCCGAACGAGGGACAACAGGTCTCGATAACAGCGACAAGGTATCCCAGGGTGATGGCGATTCGTAGTGCCCGTCGTGGGAAATGAACCTGGCGTCGAGGAGCGAAGCCGATAGCTGATAGCCGAAAGGAGAAAAAGAATGTAATTGGCGTTCCAGTGCTGATCCAGTACTGTTTGGATTGAGGTATTAAATCAAAGGATAGTAGATAGTAAGGTAGTGTAGTGCAACAGAGCAAGTGGCCGTGTTGCAAAACAATGAGAAATGAAAAACCCAGCAGGCCAGGTTTATTCAATCGATTCCACGTTGTTCCCCAGTTTGCCAAAGATAGCCGTAGTGTCCGGATGGACTTCTTCAGGACAACACAGACTGGTTACTGGCACTTGCAAGCAGGTGCAGATGCAGGTACAGGTGGAAAGTGGATGAAGCGAAACAACCTCGGAACCTTGGAAAGGCAGGAAGCAAGCCAGAGAGAGCGGAGGGGGTCGGGTCCTACGAGGATGCGCAGAGACTGGAAGGAGGAGGAAGATGAGCAGCGGGCAACGGGGTAGACAGGGTGAAATGCGGAAATGGGTGAGGCAAAACGGAGACACACCTGGGCACGCAGTAAATAGGAGGATGGGAAAGGCAAGACCGGCCGACCAACCGTGTGAATCGTGTGTTCTGGAGCTGCGACAGGCCCGGGGCCTTGGTGGATTGAACAAGCCAGGTGCAATCGACCCGAACAGGGGCCCCCAAGCCAGATCGGGTCCAAATTAGAAAATGAAACGGACCGATACCTGCACTGTGCACTCATCAAACGGGGTTCGATCGAGGAAAAGCTTCCCAAGGTTGCCCCAAGGTTGCCCCAATGTTTCCCACTTTAGTCACAGTACACTACATTTACACACAAACATAGTGACTGCTCTGGGTCCAGCCCCAATCCACCTGCTGCCGGTGGTGGTACTGGTGGTGGTACCGGTTGTGGTGCAGCTGGTGGCCAGCTACCAATGCCGATGAGTTGTGATTTGCGTTCCTTGCAGGTAGATTGATGCTGGGTCCCCCCGTCTTTTCGAGGTGGATTCCGGGAGGGAGGGGCAGCAATTGCGATGAATGGCCATTGTTCCTCGGACGGTCACGGGACTGTACGGGAGAGTGCAGACACCACTGTACACTACGATTGGATGTTTGAAGGCTTCCTCAGTGTGTTTGCAGTGTCTGCAGTGACGGCCGGGGCAGAAGCTGCAGGAACGGATGAGTGATGTGACCCAGTTCAGATGTTGCGTGTGATGAGCGCTTGGGGCCCGTGATGGAAGGGACCATGGCGTGCGTCGAAATGATAGTCTACCAGTGTATATACCTACCTAGGTACCTAGGTAGGTAGGTACCTAGATAGGGACAGGCCGATTATATATACCTCGGTACCTGAAGTACACAGGTACACTATATCCACGATTGGGCAACGGTGCCTTTCAACGTTGGAGAGCGTGGGAGTATGGTGGGGGCCACGTGCACCATGGTTGGCATGGTTCCTTGGCCATACTAGGCCCGTATTGACCAAACAGAAGCCTCCAGGGTTCCAATGAGTCGGTATCATGCTTAAAAACGTTCACAAAGCCCTGGAAGACAGACAGACTAGCGAGGTACCTAGATACCTTCCTGGCTGCCTAGATATACCAAGAGTAGACCACCGGGAGGGGTCCTTCCGTTCTCCCCTGGATCGTGCTGGCCTGGGCGTGGCATAAATATGAAAAGCAGGGGTCTCCTTGTCTCACCTGTCGCCTGTCAGCTTCTTCGGATTTTTCTCCTTGGCCCCAGCTTGCCCCAGTGGCTCCACTGCTACCTCCAATCAATCCCGCATCAACCAACATCGACATTGATTGATCATCCTTTGGCAGTGGCACGGTTTCGCGATCAGCGAGATTTGAGATGAGCCCGCTGTCACGACAATTTACAACCATCAATCACTCTGCCCACAGTACTATAAACTCCAAACACCCCTGGACCGTCGACTCTATGTTCCGTTACGCTTGACAAACAGACCGTCATTCTCTCGGCAGTGGTCGAAATGTGACATCGACTAATCTCGATCGAGCTTCGAACCCTCGCATAAGGGTCACAAGGGGATAACAAGGGAAACCCGCTGGTATGGTATGGTGGTAAGCTTAAAGGAGCTGACATGCCCCAGATGTCGAACGGTCCTAGCTTCGAAGACGCAACGACGCGAACAGGTGTTAGCAAGATCTGGTACCGAACAATGGCTAGTGACCATTAATTCGCCATAGTTCTGGAACCCATGGATGGTCTGGGATATCAGCGACGGCTCACATCCCCGGTCAACGTACCTGCGCTGCGCTGCACCATGCTCGCCTTGGTCCCTGTCCCGCCGGCCGGCCTACCTGAATCATCCATCGTGCGGTCGATACATCTGCGGAGACGACGTGTCAGATATTATCATGATAGCTCTAGGGCTCAGAGCGTGTCGCTTCATACGTGCACTCGTTTCTATGCTCTACTAACAGGCTTCAGTCTCGCACACTCAGTAGTCCATATTCGTCATAGTTCCGTCCGAGTCCATCTCACCATAGGTAGCATATGCCCTTTGATAAGGGCACGCGAACTGCGAAGGTCATGTCAACCAAAACCAACCAGAGTCAAAACATCTACCGAATCCAGCCGCTTATTGGTTCCATGCCGTCAGGCGTCATCACCGCCTTGCTTGCTGAGGCTTTGCGCTTTGACTTCACGCCATGTTCCAGAAACATTCAATTGCCAATATGTCTCTCGGTCCTCGTCACAGCCAACAGAAAACATTTGAACCTCTCGGACCCTATCGCGACATCGCGTGTTGCGAGACCCACGGTCACTACATCAGCATACGGTAGCTTCTGGTTTGTGCGTTGGCAAAGTACTTTGCAGATGTCTTGTCTCAGATCATAGGGGTGTTGACCAGCCGCTTGGCGCTTAACCGATCCTGATACACCTTGTTCGGCGCCGACTTTTTGTACAGCGCAGTTGCAACTCCATATTCGCGATGGCGCATGAAACTGATCTCCTAGTCTTCTTGGGCCTCGCGCAAGATGTCACCTGCAAAAGCAACCTTTCCGGACGCGAAGTCCTCTCGCCTGAATCCGCAGCGAGCTGCATACCAATTGAAGCAAAGGATCGATTTCCTTTGCTAACCATGAACGAACACGGTGCACACTAGTCGGCGGCAGACCAACTAGCCTCTGGATAAAGCGGTCGGCAGAATCGATGCTGCGCTGTGATGATGGCGTCTCCAGCGGATAATTGCAGATACCTTCGAGTTTAGAAGTGCCAGCCTTGTGGTCGCGCATTGCAGGACCTGCGACCGTTGGGATGAGAGGTGCTTCAGACCAATGCTGATGAGACACGCCCCATCATCAAAAGCCAAATTGATCTCCATTTATTGTTCTGCGAAGGCATAGCAGTGCAGGTCAACTCGTGACACTGCTCGGCGACCCACCGCAATACGCCGGGCGGCGACGCGTTTCATTTCCCCAGCCCGATCGTCACGTCGCTACTCTTACCTACTGCAGTAGTCTGCCGGCAGAGACGTTGACAGCGCCATCACTGGGGAAATTTTCTTGTCAAGTTCAAACGAACTGAAGCACGACGTTGGCGCTTTCCTACAGTTTCAGAAGACCATTATCTCCGACCTACCAGGCCTACCTAGTCAAATACACTACCGACGGCTGAGAGTGGTCACCAACCCGTATTGGTGTAGTACAGGGTTCCACAGGCCACGTTTTCAGCCATGCTGCCATTCTATTACACGTTCGACAACCTTTGACGTTTGTTTATCAACGCTGCTTCCATCTGGGCAAACGCCCGAGACCAGGCTGCATGTGCCTTCCGGCATGTTGCAGCTATACAGTGTTCGAAATTGGCTAATGGTACAGTACGGAACCGGTGGGGCTGCCAAACCCGTCTTCATCAATCGAGTACTGGCCCGTGTGGCATGACAATGTGCAAGGCTTGCCGAGATCTCGAGCGTCTTAGACAGAACGAAGCGAGCCTACCCCGTCTGCCATCCGACTCCCATCTCCTCGGCGCCGCCGCCGTGTCAACTGACCATTGGCAAAGTCAAGCAAAGGCTTCTTCACGACCCGGAATGTGTCGAACGCATGGGCCACTATACACCCAGAATTATACCGAGATTGTGGCTCCGCTTGACCTCCAGCTTACAGGGATTGCCGTGCTATCGACGACTGGGAGGCCATCGCTGACATAGCTGGGTACCTGGTCCTTATGTACATCCTCTGTTCGGCAGATCAACGGAACCGGAAAGGAGGAGCACGGTCATGAATTGCAAGGCCCGACAAACGCACACCCACTCAACTGGAAGCAGCACCCTGACCTCTCTCATCACGCAACGCGAGGCCAAACGGACGTACTGCCCAATCTGCCCAGGTCGTCGACTGTCCTACGGGGCGGAGATTACCCCCTTGTCCATGTCCTTGTCTAATCATTCCCCTGTCATACGGCAACTCTCCGATTAGGTGGCTCTTGTCGTTCTTGGCTTCCTCGCTGGTACGTACCAAAGACAGCAAGAAACAACGATAAGCGGTGAGTATTTGATCACGTGGTTGATCGTGCCGTTGGCTCAAGCTGCTATTTCATCAAGGCTACCAGGACGCATGCGGCTATGATTTCTTCAGGCATGACCCGAGGTGTCGTGCTCCCCTGTCAATGGCGCTCACGATAACAGCTGAGGTTTGTGCTGCGGACCAGACATGATGATGGGGGTGCGGGTATTGAGGATAAAGAAGCCTCCTTCATTGGGGCACCATACCAAGGCTCCCTAGACTTCCACCATCCGAGGCCGCCCGAGGGCTGCGGGTATCTAGGCGATCTACAAGACAGCTCCCCTGTCAAGCAGACTGCTGCGTGAAAAATTTCAGGAGTCGAATACGAATTGCAGCAGGTAGTTGCAGGAACCCGTTTGGAGGGGAAACGGACTGGGCACGCCTGCGGCTCGGATGCAACTGCTCCCTGGATGATGTGAAGTTTGCGGCGGTGAGTCGACCTGTGCCGTGTCATCAACAACTTTGGGGAACATGTGCCGTATTGGTGTTCGTAGAGCCTAGGCCTCGGCATTCGTGCAGTGGGAGGGCCGCATCTACGGCATATAACTTACACAGTTATTTGTAGCAAGGCATGGCAGACTTGTGAAGAGAAGCTAAACGGGGCGAGGTACAATCTGCAATTGGAAAAGAAGATGTTACTGTGGCTGATAACTCCTCCCGACCACAGAAGGGAAGGAGGAGGTAGGAATAAACATCGTTGAAGATAAAGTCGGTGACCCCACACTGTCGATGTCGAGTCTTTGCAACAAGCTCGGCTGTTCGTTCGCCTGGCTTCCTCCAGGGCTGACTTGGTTCCAAGGACCAGAACGACAATACTGAGCACTTACTCCAGGCCTTGTACTCAGTGCCATAATAGGGCAATGAGCGCAACCAGGACGAGCACATATGTAGCTGACTGGGGTCCTCATGACTATCGAAGTTCTATGGTAGGCACTAGGATCTGAATAGATGCTGGTGAGTACCAGTTGTGCAGTATGTTGAGTACCAGTTGTGCAGTATGTAACCCTCCCAGCCTTGGCACGCCATGGAATCACTTGTGGGAGGCGATGCCTGTCTGCTAGTATGGGGGAACTACAAATTGTCCCTTGGAGGACCGATGTCTTCCCCATCAAGGCTAATTCTTCCTTATCGTCAGGAGCAAGGCTTCGCCGTATGGGATGGGCGCAAAAGAAGGGAGGATACAGAAAGGAAAAGACTCCCGACCCGTGCAGAGCCTTCTCGGGACTTAGTCGAGGCTACAAACCGCACGCAGTCTTTCTGGGACACAGGCTAAAAGCTAGCTGGAGTCGACAGCGTGTTGGTGCGACTTGAGCCGACCACTGCCCTTACTCCGTGTCGATGTCTTTGTCGTAGAGCCCTGCATGGGATTAGGCAGGTAACTCGCACCATCCGTCAGGAGCTGCGGAGAAGGAGGCGCGGTCTTGCTCGCGTGTACGTATGTATATATGTGCATGGTTGCCGCCATCCTGCCATTGCGACCGGTGAACAGTGCCCAAGTGAAGCAGAGACACGATGCTGGGCATATACATTCATCACCTCACCCTGGGACCAGCAAGCTGGTTCCCCCAATCATAACAGCTGTATGTTCATGCCCGCGAAGATATCGCCCCAGGATTGTTTGTGGAACGTTACGGCGCCTTTCTCCGAGGATCTCTTGACCACCATTGATGATGGGACGGACGACTTCCGCCTATACGTACCCGATCACCACTACCCGCGGGTTCAACAGGCCCTTCTCACTCGGGTTCACGATGTCGGCGCCCACCCTTTCTGCTGTCTTCCATGCCCAGTGGTAGTCATCAACGTAGTTTCCTCCCCTAGCAACCTATGTTAGACGCGTTCTCGTGACCAGATTGTTTGATACGACACACACTTTTGCACATACACATACGCCCATCTCACTGCTTACCGTTCAATTTGCTGTTGCCCACGATGCTTATCCTCGGAATAGTAGTCCTCATGCCTTCTGATGGTCTTCAAGCCGATGCTCAGTATGCCTTCCGCGGTAGGCTCTTGCCCCCCATATCCATGAAAGACATCAACTCTGCCCGCCGAGAACGTTGTCCAATATCATATTGTGTGAACGTTGTAATATAGGTGACGTATTTCATGGTGGACAACAAGCTCAAGTGCTGCACGCTGGCACAGGGCGAGGCGGATCACGGGTTCAGTATACACTTGCATAGTAAGGTGGGAAACCGGCAAGAGATCTATTCGCTATATTTTGTTTTCATACGGAGCCCAACAACTGTCCATTACAACCACATGCATACATCCACGTCAACATAACTCATGAATTTCCATCGACTGACAACAAGAATGACGACGTCCCGAGCAAGGGTTCTCCATGCCCAGATTAGTGATCTCAAATGAACATTGCGGCCGTGATATGTAAAACTGGAGAAAACAGGATTCGCGGGGGTCTTGTTAGGGTACTTAGACAAATTTCAGAAAGGAAAACGAAAACAGGATGCCATAAACAAAACCAGGATATCATAAAAGCCCACTTTCTTGGGGCCACCCAGAGATACCAGCCCTGCCGCCCACATCCTCGGCGGAACACGATATTAGTCCCAACCTCAAGGTACATCCTTCCGCCTGCTTATGTTGCTCCTTTCTTTCATACCACCTCGACCGTGGGCGTGCGGAATTGGACTTCGGACATCAGGATGGCCTCTCTCGTCGACTGTCAACCCTGAAGACGTCGGCGCTAGGCGTATGATGTGGTTGACGATGTGACCCTCGACTGTATACGGCGGAACAAGTGGGGGTGTCGAGTCTGGGTAGCGAGACCAGGATCTACCGTCCCCTCGACTATCAACTATGGGGCAGGTCGACCCTCCCTAGTTGTTGACCTTGTTGTCCACAGCATTGCGTGTCTGCTCTTTCTTGGCGCCCAGGAAGTCACCAATGAACCTGACAGTCTCGCCCGTGAGGACCAGGGCAGTCGCAAAGGTGGCCTTGCCGGTGGGGATCAGGCCGAAGCCGTTGCCATTGTCACCGTTGGCCTTCTTATATTCACTGGAGTAGACGTCAAGGACGTGATCCTTGCCCTCGTAACCTTTGTGCAACGGGAAGAGGACGAAGTCCTTTGCATTGGAGTAGAGCTCGTTTGTGGGCTTCTTGACGACGGGAAAGCGCTCGTCCACCTTGGCCAATGCGGAGTCGCCGAGGTCATCGGCCTTCTTCACATACGGCTCGACGTACTGATAGGGCTTCTGGAGGTAGGGTAGGACAGGGGCGGCGAAGGTCTGGTAGGCAGAGTCGCCTAGTTGAATTGACTTGGCACCATAGGGGTTGGACTTGAAGGTCTCGACGCTGTCGTGGACAACGGGGTAGTCGAGAAAGTGCTGGACAACCGAGTCAGCAATGTACACCCCAAGAGAGAAGCCCGTTGCCAACATCGCCGTAGATATGCGACAGCAGCTTCCGGATCGCCCGGGCAATGAATCAGGGCGAAGGGGCCAATGGATGGTGGGAAAGAATGGATGGGCTTACCTTCAAGAACGAAGACCTTGGCACGTTGCCGTTAACTTGAGGTCCGGACATTGTGGTAGTGGCAATGGGTAGTATGTAAGACTCGGAAACAGAGGATGCAATATATCTTGGTCAGAGTTCTTAGTCGGTGCAAATCTATAACGAGCAAAGCTGGCGCTGACTCGGATGAGGAGGGTGGTGAGTGAGCAAGAAGAGGGTAAGGTAAGCAAGCAGTGGGAGAAGAGCGAAGGGAGAGAGATTGAGATGGAGTTTGAGATGTGATGGGGGAGGAGGGTGTGAGAGTGGAACTAAGAACTAAGCTTCCAAGGTCAGGACGGACTGTGATGTGACTCTGAGACCTCGGAACAGGGGAAAGATAAGCTGCGGGAAGGACGAGAGAAGAGATTCGTGGGAAGAGACAGAGAGAGGGCCAAAGGCTAAAAAAGCGTAGGGGGAAGGGAGGCCCCATTGTGGTTACATACATACCAGGTAGGTACAGGACGTACAGATAATTGATGTATCTATTGGTCCAGGGCCATTGACGCCCCGCGCTGACAGGCGGTCGTGGCGGTAGACCATACAACTTTGTAGGAACGGGTGGACAATGGGTGGGCTTTTCCCTGTCCGATAAGGCAACCATTTGACATGTGAAAAAAAAAAGAGAGGGTGGGCAGGTTCGGAAGGTGGGAAGGCGTCATGGATGTACCTAGGTACCCAGTTACTTGAATGGAGCTCTACCCAGCAGCGTAAGCTGCCCAATTGACCCACTTAGGCAAGTAACTACTACCAATTGACCTGATGCCAACGGTAGCTTATATGATGACAAAAACTGCAGTTGTCATCTACAATTGACTCCCAGAATTGAAAACTATACGCTCATGGACGACTCACATCAATATTGAAGTGCCATTGCCACCTGCCCCTCGAATTGCTCCAGCTATTGCAGCTGTAAAAAGATTCCTAAAGGTACTATTTACATGACGACATCTCTGTTCGGTTTTGCGGGCGGGTTTTGGCGCGGCTTACAAAACGGTGGAGCAGCAGCTAAGCAGAAGCAGACATCTGGACAGGGGAGAACCCTGCTTTTCGTCCTATCCGTCATGCCTGTCGAAAAGCATGTGAAAGGTGATGATGGGTGATGGGGGCTTGACAATTGGGAAGTTTTCTCGCCTCACGAGACACAGAGACAGCGGGCAGAGGCCGAGATACTAGGTATCTACCCAGGTAGCAATGCCATGCCAGAGAAAAATTGACTCATAGGCGAATGGATTGCCTCTTTTCATCGTCTTGCAGCTCCTTGCAGCTTCTGATACGAAGGAAGAATCTACACTACTGACCAACAGCCGTTGATTCGAATCCGTGGTCGAACCTAACGCCGTGCAACCATACCAAGTACATAGTATGGGCCAACGTATGGGCCAACGCGCAGGCCAACGTGTAGGCCAACGCTAGGCACTTCAAGTGAGTTCAAACGTTTTCAGCATGCCAGTATGCATCTGCATCTGCATTCAGAGGACGATGATGGCGCCTTCTGTGCTGGTTTGTGTGAGAAATGACGACATGACGAGCTTGGAGGTCTCTGCCTACTCTCTCTCGCTCGGGGGCCTGCTCGGGAAGAAAGGTTGGACCGGATGCTCTGCTTCTTCTTCCTCGTCTTTCCTTCTCCTGCCTAATTGTCTCCTTCCTCGTCGGTCTTCTCGTCGATCCTATGTCACACACACACACACACACGCACACACACACGCACGCACGCACGCACTGACAGTACAGGTGAGGTGTCGTATCTTCTGCGTCTGTCCAAGCAAGTACGGTATCCTCACAGCTCAGGAGAACGTCATCTTCTGGAATTAACCAAGTAGCTCGCCAACCCAACACCACGCCACTGCTGCAGCAACGCCATCGCTTGGAGTTGACTCAATATCGGGTTCCGAGGCAATGTGCGCGGTTCATCACATGCGACCAGTAGAAGATGCATCTCCTTTTTTTTTATGTATAAGGTATCGTGATGTGCATGTCGCGCATGAGCGGGCTGCAGAAAAGCTCCTCTCACTGCTCAGACGCTCACCGACCTCCCCGGCAGCCCGGACCAGGAAAGGACCCAGTTGCCCCACTCCACCGGCTTTCACATGCATTCAATGTTGCTGGAGAACATGTTTATGTGAGTAACAAAAACAAGATGAAGACATCCAACGACCAAAGCAGGGCTGCACCACTTCGGTCATGTCTGGAGAGGAATCAATTATGCAGTCGGTCTTCCTGCCATCCTACCTACATTGATCACGGTCGATATCCCGGCCGGATCTCATCACAGGTGCCGCCCAAGCTGAGCACTGTCTGTCGGTTTACCCCTGTCCGAGGCGGCCCTTCGACCCGCAAACCCTATCTTGGTTGTGTGCGACATCTTGCATCCCCAGGGTGGCAGATCATCGATGCAGTTCCTTGTGGATAATTCAAAGGCCTTGTGAGGTTGTGGGGACCAATCACGTGCCGCATAAGCATGTTCTCAAACATCGTTGCACCACGGCTCTACCACTGTGGCATAGCAAAACATGCGGAAAAGGCCTTCCGGATCATCTCGCCATCTCCACTTACGATGGTCGAGACCCTACCAATATGCACTACCAGCCCCTGCGTGAGAGCTGTTGACCACGCATAAAACAGCATAGGACCTCCCCAACAGTTTATCCTGCATTTCTTCCTGCAAGGCATCCGGGAACGAGCACACCGGTCAGCCCGGAAAGTCGTCAACATTGAACTCGCCGATAGGTTTCATGGCACCATTGCAGCGTCCTCACACTCTCGGCTTGAAGAATTGGGAACGTCTATCACGGCCCGGACTGAATACTCTGGACCGGCAGCAGGTCCCTAACACCTCACGTTGAAGCGTAGGCTAACACACGCAAACATTCGTTCGGTAACAAGGGTCGGCTTTTTCGCCCGTTGTCCAACAAACTGCCGTTTGGCCTTCACCCGGCGGGTCCTCGGCCCGACCTTGTTACTCCAGGAGGCACGATTCGGACGGGTATCGCACGGCAGTGGCGCTCGTGTGACACGAGGTCCGTGGTGATCGTCGAGTTGTTAAAGATACCTTGGCTTTGGTTTGTTCCCCTGGAAAAGTTAAAAAGTCTTCAGAATGGCTTCGGGCCACAACATGGTAAACAACTTTCGCCTTTGTTCGGTCTCCCATCACCCGAAGCATCAAAGCTGCAGTGCAGGGGCCCGCAGATACGAGATTTTGCCCCTACGACGCTCCTCGGAACAAGATTAGGAGCCGTGCAAGTAGCCGTCTTCGAACCGGCTTGCGTTTCACCAGAAATATACATTGAGTGGTGCAAGGCATGTGATGCTGTCGGCGATGTGACTATCCGCTCATGTGGACAGCACGAGAGATATATCAGGCGTGAAGCACGGCAGAGTCCATCATCTCAATTAGCAGCTTCTGTGGTGTTGCAGGAGATCCCCGACGCCTGTTCACACAGATATATAGGTAGGTGGCATGGCTAAGGCTGTCGTCATCATGTTGGCGCGCACAGTTGCCCGTGCCCATGGGAATAAGGTGCCAGGCGAATGCTTCGAAGTCTGACAGATCTTCGTTTATAAGTTTCCGTACTCCTAACTGATCTCTTCTGACTACTAAAAAAGGTCGCAATGGCTATGGCCCTCTCTATATATAGCAGTCTCCGGACTACATTTCTGCGCCTGCCCCTTCAGTTGGGAGGACGTATTGATCTGGATAACAAGAAATGAGCTTGGCCTGAATTATCTTAATCAGGACTCGTCTTACGTCTTCGCCATCAGACACACAAATAAAGTTACGGAGTTGTTGCAATGCATGTGGAAATCTACTGTAACGCTTTACCAGGTCCAGCCCTGCGGAATGATGTATTTCAGTTCGTCACGCTTCGATCGCACACTGTACGCATTTGAGCTGGTGCAATCACTGGATGATGGATGGAACCTCCTGCAACTCCATAGCGTTCCAACGGCCGACCGAGTCCTCATGTAGCCAGTCGTTGTGTCTGAGCCAAAGTCAGCCACCTTTTCCTTTCGGCGAAGGCCTTCATATGTGCCAAGCCCATATGCGTGGCCGCGAATCTGCAGAAGGATATGTACAGATGAGTTCAGCTTTGCACTTGATGGCCAGGAGCCAGAGTAAGTAGAGACCGGATACACACATGGACTTGTCCACTGCAACAACGATAGCACCGGGGCTTGAGAATTTCGAGGCACCCACAGCTCTAGCAAAAGGACTGTTGCCTATGAAGAGTCCGGGCCGCGTATTCGCGCCACTGGGTTTCGATCCGTGCAAGCGCTCCCTGTACTATATATAGCTACTTGACGGTGGCCTCCCTACTTAGTACGAGTAGGTGACTGGTATTGCGTGGTATCATATGAACTGTAGTCATCATGGGTGGGCTCAGCAGCAGTCGCGAGGCTGTAATCATCGGTTACGGATATGATATGCCGCGGCCTCCCCGAAGGTCCCAGGATAGTGGCCGGTTTCGTCTGATTGCTTCCATCTTATAAAGTATTGTACTTCGTTCCATTTGATATATGGCCCAACAGGTGTGATCTTACGTGAACAGAGAAGTTAATGGCAGAAAACGTTGACCACGATCACCTAGTACACATTGACGCAAGCCCCAAACAATTCCGGATTGGAACATGATGGAATATACACATAGCTATGTGGGACACTCAAATGTTAATCATACTGAGATTCAAGATGAGCTACATCGACACATTCGTTTCCCGCTCTCAGATCCTTGCTTGAGTATTGTACCGACCAACGAAGACAGCCTGATCAATCATAATTGGTATACCACATGTGTACTACTTGCATGGCAATACTCCCACACCTGGTTCCGTCGATAGATATACTCGCAGTCCCGAGTCCTGCATGTGACTCTTCCATTCATGTCCAGCACTCAATGATGCCCCGATCCGAGGGAGACCTAAATCTCAACGGGTGGTTTGCTGCAGATAAAGCCGTACAGAGCAATGAGTGCCCATAGAGAAAACCAGGACACATTGAAGCTGATGTATCTGAGGAAGGTCCAGAAGCCGATGAGGAGGACAAGGTGAGCGGCGGCGCAGCAGGCGACGAATATGTCCAGATGGAGGCGTGTCTAAATTGGGCGAGCCAGGTTATATGGTTAGTTGCGATGTTGACTGTGAGGGGCTAGAGCAAGGCCATGCAAGTGATATATGGATCATGGCAAACAGTGGAGAGGGAGATGAGATGGGTCGAAGAAGCTGTACTGATATCTGGCAACGTTACGTAGTACTTCTTGGGCACACCCCCCCCCCTCTTGCCACTAAAACCTCCTGCAGAACATGTTCACGTTGGGAGTATCTTTCTTGACATTGATGATAGACATGGTGCAATGGGATGGCAGGAAGAGAATTATAAAATAAGATATAACAGGGTCAGAAGAAATTCCATCACGTACGATTGACAGCCCGCAGATCCTACGTCGCCCCTGAGCCCGGTCGATCGCGGTGAGGCACCAGACGACAAAGAGGAACGACAATATCCCGAAGAGGATACCGAACGCGATGCTCGTAGCCCTCGAGGTGAAGGTCTTGTACGCGATGATGATGACCGTCTGCACTATCCGCAGCAGGATGATGGTCCACATCAACACTCGCCGGAGGAGCACCCGCGTGTTGGCGGTCCCGGCGAGCGACCAGGACCTGGCGTACTCGCCTGGGCTGAGGCAGTTGCGGGACTTCCAGGAACCATCGCCTGTGGTGCCGTCGTGGTCCATGGTGAGTATCGGGGTGGTCATGTATGGGATAGATCGTTTGATAGATCGTGGGTCTTGATGGTCGAGCGGCGTTGCGGTTGATAGGGATGAGAACAGCTCTGGAAAGGTCTCAAGTGTGAAGGCAGAGATACCAAGTACAGCACGAGATACGAAACGAGGGAATGCTTTTGGTCTGAGTTGGAGGATCAACTCAAAGACGAGTATTTGTTTGGGGGCCAAGATTCCCTCGCTAGGGCACCTGGGCATGCCATCCACGGGACATGAGTGGTACATAGAAGCAATTCGCGTCGCAGAATCCAAGCAAACATGAATCTTGAGGAACCCGGAGGTTGACATCCGATGGACTGTGAGAGGAAATCACTGTCAACTGTATACAGCCGATGTCATCGTCGCAGTGTGACCGAGTTGAGCCGGGGAGGTATGTAATACAAGATGTACAAGCGCAGACCGGAGCAATGATCCTTTTGAAATTATCACAGGAGACAACTAGACAACATAAATGATTTTCAATTGGAGAATCATAAGGCAGGGCATGGCCCTTAATTGCGACTGCATACGTACTTATCAGCGGTACATACAAGACCTATAAATGCATGGGTGTTTCAGACAGTCCATTTATATATCTAAATCATATTCACACTGGAGTATTAATCGTACTTGTAGTGAGCCCAGAGGATTGTATCACGAGCGAGTGTCTCGGCAGTGAGGCGTGACACCTTGGCAGACTCGACCCCGGCAGAACAGCCGACCGTGAACTAACAGTCCAGTGACAAGGCAGCTAGTATAACATGATATGTTTCCAACCGGTGGCAATGGGCCGTTAGACTGTGGCCGGTTGTTCTGGTTACAGTGGCCTCAGGGCTACGACGGTCAGGGTGAATATCAAGACGATGATTTGCGAGAGCTACCTCGAAGTCTCAAGTATCAAAATATACCTATAGAGAACTCATACAGCTTGTGGATCATCAACTGATGCTTGAGCTTAACGATGAGTCAAACTGTAGTTTGATCAAGCCAGGCCTACTTTAAGCGCACCTAACCTGCTGGCTTAGAGTTAGATATGTGTATTATCCGCTAACAAAACGCTAAGTGTGGCAGAGAAACAATCTATGACCTATCTACTTCAATCCTATCCAGCTCGGGCCTGTTATAGACCTAGGTTTGGCTAAGTTTCCTCCCGCTATGACACTCAAATGGCCCCGGGCAAAAGTGTCCCATATAAAGATGACCGAGAAATTCGAATCCTCGGGCTATAAATACGCGGGCCGTCTCAACTCTTCGTACGCTGCCCAACTTCGACCTGGAGAAAGCACGCTCAACACAATCTCAAGCCAATCTTATGCATCTTCTCAACCACTGGTCCTTTTCTTCTGTTCTTCAGGGACGACAGGCGGTCCAGAAGATTGCTGCTGCCCAAGTGGGCAAAGATTGCGCAGTATATGTATCTGCTATGTCATGACCTATGATGAGACCCAACGCTGGGGACTGAGGTCGCGCTTTCATGCTCAGATGCGAATATGGTGATAACGAGTGTTCATCTGCAAGTGGAAGGTTTGAAACACTGTTACCACTGCCGAATAAGAACACACTCCATATGGCCATGGTTTGGGCTTACAGAGCGTTATATGATATTTCGACACACTGAGTCTATGCAATGATCGATGTCTGCATTCTCTTTCGTCTCGTTATTTTGCAGAACACGTCAAATGCTTCAGGATTCACCCAAGTTGCGTCATATCTGGTTTAATGCGTCAAAAGTTCTATACCGTGCGTATTGTTTCCTCTGAGGTGCTGCAGCTGGGTATATGTTTGCTCGTTCTCTTTAGCTTCCGCCTTGGTATACATACATATATAACAGCAATCGATCGTTCTCTTCGACTTAGCATGATTATGGTGAGGGGGAACAATTATATTTCGAAAAGAGACAGATGCGTATAGTTTGTAGCTTCTACTCAAAGATCTAGATACGTCGAATCATATTATTTGCTGTTGAATTCCGCATACCCGGACATCTCGTCTTGCGATGCTTCCGTGACCAGGCAGAGAAACGGCCAACCGTCCTCGCAATGATCAACCTTGTGATTGAACACCCTCAGCTAGTTCGTAATCAGTATTCTTGCCTTCGCGAGTATCGTTCTGTTCCTCCGCGATCAACTCGGCTGGAATGCGGTCCGGGGTGTTGTTGGTCAGGACTATCATCGGGCCCAGTGCCGCTGCCATTAGGGCAAAGGTAATGCAGCTAGATAGGACAATGAATGTTAGCCATTGCGTAGAGGAATTAGGCTTGGTGGATTTTATAGTGAAGATATGCATACAATCCAACGAGTGTGCTCGTATTGGCGTTGGTATTTACGCCGTAGGACACTGCTTGGCCTACTGCCTCAATGCATCTGTCCATAAACGCGATTAGTTCGTCATTGTCTGAGCAGTCAGGTACAGGTGAATATAATATTCACATACCGGAATGCAGCTCCGTTGCGAACGTTGGCTGTAACCCGCAGTCAGTATTCGCTCGTTCTCATGTTATGGCAACTGGCAATCGGAAGTACTCACACTGAGCATCAGTGGCGAAGGAAGAGATTAACCAGTACATATAGGACTGGGAGAGGGGGCCTGTAGTTTGCACGAAGAAGTAGGGCAGGAAGGCCGATGGATATAGCGAGTCGTCCCAGTCAATAGCGCCCGGGTTGTGGGCATTGAACCTGACTTGCATGACGATGGACCAGATGTAGACGCCCAGGTTCAGAAGCACTACAGTGTAGAGACCAAGTTGGGCTCTCCTTCGCTGGCTCAGCCGCTTGATATCGAGGATGAAGCCAAGACCGAAACAGCCAACGCTGACATTTGGACAAGTATTAGTTGGAGACCCATCAGATTGTGGACTGAAGCACTATGAACGTGATACTGACATGCAAAAGAAAGGTGAGATAAGAGACGACAGGGCCCGGGCCCGGACGGAGAAATAATCAGCCAGGTATGTAGACCAAGTGCCACTGTATTGGGGTATCAGTCAGCCCATGTCGGTGTCAATCTTGGAGAGTCGATGAAATACTCGACGGAGGCCTACCTGTAGAAGAAGGACCAGAATGCCCAAAGGCCCGAGAGCAAAATGAGTTTCGAGGTCATGGTGAACCGGATTCTTTTAAGTTCCTGTTTTGTGCTGAGAGACTCGGAGATAATGATTCGAGTACCATCTGACCGGACGACCCTCTCCAAGGGTGTGATTAAAAAAGCGAAGGGAAGGCTGCCAGGACATGTTATTTCAGTATTCACAACTCATGTTGTCTCTCCTCAATTAGGAGTATCTTTGTGGATCTGTACTCACGCTAAGCACTCAATAATAACGAAGGCAATGTAAGTATTTGGCGTGACACCGCCATCAACACCCTTCACATGGTTTTTGGCCAAGCTTTCGATATGCAGTTAGTACGAGTCCAACTGTTCGGAAAGGCCAATCCTTGCATGATATACTCACTTGATGCCACCACCGACGAGCTGTCCAAGGTTACGGGACACGATCCAAAGAGCCAGATACTTCCCACGAACTCCTGACGGTGCTAAGGACAAAATAGAGCCAGCCTCGGCGACATACCAAAAGCCAGTACCAGTGCCGCTAAGGAAGCTGCCAAAAATAAGGAACTGGATGCCGCGGTCATCAGCAAGACTGCAACTAGAATGATTCAAGCATTGCAAGATGCCTCAAGACTTACCCACTGATTTCCGTACTTGCTATTGACGTAGTATGAAGCTCCTCTTATAGGGAAAGTTGCTGCTCCGATGACCAGAGACCATTTGACGCCGATCTTGTTGACCAGAGGCCCGCCGAATGCGCAGATAAGGGCTAACATTGTGTAACTGACTGCGGTACTGTATGAATCAACGTCTCATGAGCACAAATTTTCCACCACTCGAGTTTGATGCGGAAAGGTACATGGCAAGGAGAGCCCAATCGAAACATACGCCGTGTTGGATGTTTGTGGTGTTGCCAGACCACCACCACCCAGACCTGTCATGACAAGGTCAGCGGTGATATGTAATACCGAGGACTTTACTTCCTTACCTGCAATAGCATCATCCATCGCCGGACCACAGAATGCTTGGACACTCAGGAGCAACATCTGCGTGAGGCTATGCTGCCAAACCCTCTTCCACAATGGGACCTGATGCCTGTACGCCTCCATGTTGACCAGCGCAGGATCCTCAATGACGATACTCTTAACGTCAACTGGGGAAGCTCCCTTCTCCTCGAAGTGAGAGGATGCATCCCCGCCAGTATGAGAGGCGGCGTCGGCTTGAGACATAGCGAAATGACTTGTGCGAGGAGACGGTATATCGAGCTTCGTCTTAGAATCTGGGGTCGTTCAATGAAGATAGATGGAGCTGCTGCTCATATGAATCTTGGATCTGCCAGACAAGTCTTGGTATATAAGTGTATGCTATCCCTGGACGTTCCCATATGTTGCCTATCTGTGGACCCCGGCCTTGTCGATCATGGTATGTACGCTGGTGTAACTTGTGCCAGGCACTTGACCCCATGCCAACCTTATCTGCCCTAATTATCAAGTATACCGTAATTGGTAGATTTGGGGGAAGATGGTGTGAGCTGGGGTCAAGAGACGAAGAGGGTTAAGTCTCGAGAGTGCTCATCTCGCAGAAGAAATATACGTCGAATTGAGTGTTGAGCTTCGACTCCACGTTGGGAATGGAAGCCTCTAGGCTCAACGGCTGTAGTAATGTGTACATGATTACTCTGCAGGTTCAACGAATCGGGCAGCTGGTATGTGTAGCTGTCCTTGATAAGACCGCCAGCAAGACCCCATATTTTCGGTTGCATGGCAGGGGGGCAATTGTGCATAGTAGTGTATTATTTCCGGCCCGGACCGGAGCCCGCTTCCGGGATCGCGGCACGGGGAAGGTCGAAGCGAAGGAATACGTGGGGTCCTCGACCCGAGTCCACATCAGGAACACGTGAGCGGCAAACCAACGCCCAACACTGCATTCTACATAGCTGTTAGCTACCAAGTAGCTTAACCTTGAAGCCAGAGACTCGTTTCGCCACATGTCACTACTGGATCCTGCGGCTTAGGTAGCAACAGTACCAGCAAGCAAAGACCCGGCAGATGATGGCTACATCTCGCGCAACGACGAAGGTGATCGTCGTCGGAGGTGGGGGCACCTTCGGCTCCTCAACAGCTCTACACCTCATACGATCCGGTTACACCCCTTCTAATGTCACGGTCCTGGATACCTACCAGATCCCGTCGGCCCAGTCTGCTGGCAATGATCTGAACAAGATCATGGGAGTTCGGGTGCGGAATAAAGCCGCGACACGGCTTAGCCTGGAGGCTCGGGCAATGTGGAGGGACGATGAGTTGTTTAAGCCGTTCTTTCACAACACTGGCAGGGTAAGACGCATCACATTGCCCATACATACGAATGAGACTTCTCTGGATGGTTATTGACCATGACACTTTTTCTCTCATTAGTTGGACTGTGAGGTCACAACAAAAGGTGTGGCCTCACTTAGACGCCAATACCAGGTCCTGATCGACGCAGGGGTAGGCGAGACCCATGAGTTTCTGGAGAGTGAAGACGAGATACTGGAGAAAGTACCCCTTCTGCCTCGAGAGAATATCCAGGTGGGTCCCCTCGTTCCTTGATGGAATTGAACTTGACCTGACTTTTGGTTGCCACAGGGATGGAAAGCTATTTACAGTGCCGATGGTGGTTGGCTAGCTGCCGGGAAAGCAATCAATGCGATTGGAGAGTTTCTTCGAGACCAAGGTGTCAAGTTCGGTTTCGGAGGGTAAGATAGGCCGAATATTGCCAGTCTTCATCGTAGAAGTCTCAACCGCTAACCGTTGTTTCTACCCCGAGCAGTGCCGGATCTTTCAAACGGCCACTCTTCGCCGATGATGGCACAACATGCATCGGTATCGAGACCGAAGATGGGACAAGATATCTCGGCGACAAGGTCGTTCTTGCCGCAGGAGCTTGGAGCCCTGCATTGGTAGACCTGGAAGACCAATGTTGCTCAAAGGTCAGTACATGAGACATTGATACAAGCCGGGGAACCCAGAGCTGACTATCATGACCAGGCCTGGGTCTACGCACACATGCAGCTGAGCCCAGAAGAAATTGAAGAGTACAATGGGATTCCCGTAGTCTACCACGGTGACTTTGGTTTCTTCTTCGAGCCGGATGAGAATGGAGTCATCAAGGTCTGCGACGAGTTCCCAGGATTCACCCGTTATAAGCTGCACCAGCCCTATGGCGCCGAGAAGCCCAAGCAGATCTCTGTTCCCCGTTCTCACGCCAAACATCCCACCGATACATACCCAGATGCCTCGGAGGTGACAGTCCGCAGGGCTATCTCAACATACTTCCCACGTTTTGAGGGGAAAGAGCTCTTTAACAAATCCCTGTGTTGGTGCACAGATACAGCAGACTCATCGTTGTTGATCTGTGAGCATCCGAGGTGGAAGAACTTCATACTTGCAACCGGTGACAGCGGGTAAGTTGTCTCATCTTCACTTCCATGACATAATCATCGATTTTACTAACGTGTCTACAGGCACTCCTTCAAGCTCCTGCCAAGCATCGGCAAGCATGTTGTTGAACTGATAGAGGGTGAGTTGGACTCTGAACTGGCCGAAGCGTGGAAGTGGCGGCCTGGGTCCGGCGATGCGAGAAAGTCTACACGGGCAGCGCGAGCAAAGGACCTCAGCGAGCTGCCAGGTTGGAACCACGATGAAGATGCCACGGTATAAGGCCTTGTCGCACGTGGTTTACTGTCAGAGACGGTCTGAGAGTCAACTCAGAGGATGTTGTCTTCAGGGATGACTAGAGGGATTTCCGCTTCAAAAAATAGATCGTACGGTGCGCGGTTAGATAAAAGCCACTCTTTAAGGCCGACATTGCCCAAATGGAAACAAAGTTGCCACCCCAGGTGCCGCGCAAGTTCTGGACATCTTGGCCATCTTCCATGATCGCACCCAGAATTCTCAAGTACAACGTAGATACCTTCCGCTTGACACCTGAGTAATTCGATATGTGAAGACTCTCAAGAGTACCGAGCAGTTATCTAATCCGCCCGTCTCCTGAACAGCAGAAGCGCAGTAGCCGAGCCAAGCTTCAGCCTCACATCGGCGGGACTCTTGCCACCCATCCCCATCGCCTCGGCCACACGGCGCAGCGTCAACGCCACGCAATCCCGATCAGTCCCCGCGAGCTCCGGATGTGCTTCCCGCCAGCGAGTCACCATGCTCGCCGTGTCGAGGCCGATACCCAACTCCTCGAGGGACTCGTCGCGACCGCTCCCGGCGAAGTCCACCGCTCCGACCTCGAGCCCGCCGTCGCGGTTCCACTCCCTGCGCAGGGAGTCGGCCTCCGAGAACTCCGCGACCGGCCGCTCGAGCGACCAGGGCAGGGGGAGCGTGTCGTACATGGCGCGCGAGAGGCGGTTGGGCGGGAGCTCGAACGGGCCCAGCATGCCGTCTTCCAGCTCGCTCAGGGCCTGCTGCACGGCTGCGGCGTTGGGCGTGGAGGGGTCTGCTCATGCATCAGCTTTTCTGGGTAGGGAGCTATGCGGCGGCGGAGGATCTGACTGACGGCAATACAGGGACGAGTGTGTCCAGAGGGCCACGGTGCCACCGGGCTTGACCATGCGTGCTGCTTGCGGCCAGAAGTCATCCATGCGGAACCAATGAGCCTATTGTGGGGGAATTATCAGCGTCTGGCTGACCACATTATATCTCTCACTCACCGCCATCTTTGCAGTGAGCAAATCAACGGATGCGGGCGATACGGTGGTCGAGTTATCAAGCTCCTCAGCACCCAGCACCTCGTACTCGATAGGTCCGCCGCCCTCCGTTTCGCCGCCAATCTTTCGTGCCTGCGCAACCATCTGCTCGCTGGGATCCGCGCCCAATACATGGTCAAAATAGCGGGCAAGAACCCGCGTTACCTGCCCGGTGCCACAGCCCACGTCAAGGGCCGTGTCGTACTGGCCATGCCCAGCAGTGTGGAACTGTAGGATCTCTTCAAAGACATAGTCGGGTTTCGACTTACCGCGGCCCCGGTTATACGCCGCCGCCTGTTCCGGCGTGTAATTCCGGAACGTGGGATCCAGATGATCTGCTTTGTTGCGTGACATTATGGCAAAGTGTATACGGAAATTCGAGGACGGTGATGATGTAGTCGGTGACTAGCACGAGTGGCCTCTGCTATGTTATACTACCCAGAAGGATAAAGGGTGACTCACATGCGACACAGCTGCCTTGCCATTGTAGGCAGGTAGAAGTATCATTGGCGGATATAACATGGTATTGTGGGTACGTAGTCCTGGAGCCTGGCTGATTGCAGGCATATACATGTAGTGACTCAGATGCTTTACGCTCTGCTCGGATGGTCTCTGGCCATATATTGTTGTGAAAGTTGACACCAAGGCATGTGGTCACGGAGATAACAGGACTGGACATTGAACCATATGGACGTGGTTACTAGGAATATTGCATCGGCTGTGATGGCCCATGGCTGACAATCTATCATTAAGCAGAATCATCAAGTCGCAGCACTTAGGACTGCTCTGGTCGGGGTGGTAAGGATGTTTCCAGTTCCAGAACACCCTTGGAGTGTGTACTCGATACAATGCAGATTGCCTCGGGTCAGCTCAAGGGTATTATTGGGAAAATCAAATCTCCTTCCCATCACCGGACCCGTGCCCGGGAGAACCATGTTAGTACAGTGGTTGCATCAAGATGAGTGATCGCTCTTGAATCAAAAGCATTTCGAATCTTGGAACCTTGGGAGATCCAAGGTAAATAATGCGATATGGACACGATAAAATTACAAATTTTAGTTCATAGTAAGCTTTCAAAACGTCTCGAAGTGAGCCTGACCACTTACCCTCCCGCCTTCTTCCCTCTCGAATAGAGTCCCTGCCTGGGCTGTTGTAGCTTGTCTAACACAGCACCAGCGTATCCCCCAAGTTCCACTGTTTCTGCTCCTCATCAATCTTCAAGAATAATCATACACCTTGATAGACCTCACTCCAAACCAATAGTCCTTAAAGTCCTGCGGATTCGCCGCGACATATCTCGCACAAGTGTTATACCCCGTCTTGTCAGCGCACCCGGACGTCCACTCGGCCCCATCACCAGCCGCCGTTCCGCAGAAGTCAAGGTTGATCATGATGGACTGGTTCTTGAAGGCACGGTCGATATCACAAGTGGACCCGGTGAGGAGCAACCCAGGCGGGCCCCATGCGTTCGGCGTCGGCACCGTCCCGTCTCTGACATTGGCGGGCACCTGCCCGGGATGCCACGACCACATCTGGATGAGCGAGCTCGTCCACTCGAGGGCGTACACGCCCCCGTCGGGGGACCCGTACGGGCCCTCGTAGTCCCAGGTGCTGCAGCCTACGTTGTCGCTGGCGTGGACGTCGCAGTTGTCCGCGTAGAGGTGGTTCGTCATGTGGTAGTTGCCCATGCCGAGTGCGCTCGTCGAGTTGAAGGTGCAGTTGCCTATGGTGGTGTTGTACGTGGTGTGAAGGGATTGTCGGTTGAAGTTGTAGGTGTTCCATTGCTCGTATATGTCGACTGATATGGCTGTCAGCTCAATTCTGCTTCCAGATAACATGAGGTCAAGGATACTTACTCTCGCCGTTAGTTGGCCAGGCTGGTCCGAGCATCCAGCTTCATATTGTCAGCATATGCACCAGGCACATAGCTCATACGCTCCTAATACTGGAAGCCAGAGCGAACATCGACTACTTACAAGGCCGGCCATGTCCCACACTGCAGCGAGGGAAGGTGCGAGAAATCGATGATGAAGAGACCGTGGTTGTATGCTGAGATACTCTGGATCTTGACGCTCTTCCTTCCATAGCCCGTGGGGTCCGCGATAACTGTCTCGGCGTCAGACCTGATTACCGAAACATCACCCACGGTCTGGATCAGCCCAAGCCGCTGGGCCTCGGAGAAGTTCTGGTAGAGGACGAAACCGCTGGTGGTATCGACTTCGTTGTAGTCGGCGGTGTGGGTGAAGCTCTACAAGATCATGTCAGTGTTTGCAGTTAGGACCATTGAGGTGGGTAGAACTCGAACCTCCCAGTAATCGAATTTGCTGAAGAAGTTTGTAGAGTTGTATATGTCGGAGAGCCTGTAGCGACCAGAATCACTGCCTGCGTTCACAATGTCGCGGTCCTTGACGACGTCAGCGTTGTGTGCACTGACGGCAACGGTGAAAGCAGCCATGAGCAGCCAGATTTGGGATGCCATAGTGATGATATGGTCGTAGGAAAATTCAAGTGTTGGAAGGACGTATTTGAGTAGAAACGAAGGTGCAAGTGACTAAGTCTACCGTTAAAGACAAGCACTGAGAGGAAGGTTGTCGACTGTGCAGAAACGTTGCAATCTCGATTTTGTAGTGCTTGAAATACCCAGGCTTTGTTATGAGCGGCTACCAGCAACAAAAACAGGGAATAAAGATTTGACCACGTTGGTCGGCTGCGCACGTGAGGATGCACAAGAGTAGGTGGGACGGGAACGTCGGTTGTATGCTGTACCTGGGACAGGCTGAGGGTGTGGCTTTCGGAAAAGAAAGCACTAGGTTTGTTATATTTACTTTTATGAGGAAAGTGCTTCGTACGAAAACAAAACAACCCACGAGTTCATTAAATGCCGAAATGGATCTTAGCAGGAGTGAGGAGCCACAACCAGTGAGTAACCGCTCAAACACTACGACTGCTCTCAGCTGTACTACACTTGTACATCGCAAGATAAATTTAGCTTTTGGTACAGAGCTGAGCTTCCAGGCACTGGGAATCCTGTCACGTTGCTGCGATGATGCAAAAGAAAAGGTAAGACAAGGAAAGCCTACATCATATCATGAGAAACGAGCAAGCAAAAAACACCCCGTAAGCTCCTTCGAGGGAGCCCACGGTCACGAAAAGCCCAGTTGGGTTTTTTGTTGATTCTACGATTTGAACCCCTGGCCACGGGGTTGGGAGGTGGTAAGGATAGAAGAAGAGATAAGGAAACCCGTGGGGTAACCTGGTGTAGTGGCCGCTACACCAGCCCGCGCCCCACGGTCGAAGTGATAGGGGCATGCTGATGTTTATAAGGGGGGGGCGGTAAGGTAGCTGGGTACCGCAAGACTGGTGCGAGACCCATTTCGCTGGTTACATCACGGGCCCAGATACTTACTTAAGTATATGCCTTGGAAGGTATTGCCGTGGCAGTGGCTGTCGACCTCGAGCAAATTTGAGAATAGCAGGCTGTACGATGAGCATCTTTGAAGAGAGGTATTTAGGTCGACACACTGAAACTTGAGCAGAGTGAATATAGTTGTGATGATAGAGGAACACGGAACTCCCAGCTTTCCAGACTGGAAACCCAAAAATACTCCTCTGATAAGTGGTATTTACGCTATCATGAAATCATTACCAATTCGCTTCCACACCTTCCTTGTCTATGAACCCATCATGCTGCTGAATTAGGCGGCATAGAGGTCCGGGTGAGCTGCCTTGATCAAGTCGGCTCCCTGTGCGTAGGCTGTCAGTCTGTGTACACTTCATGGTATGCATGGCTGAGGGAAACTTACCTTCTCTCCAATCATGTATACAGAGTTCTGGATACGGCAGTCAGGGATGACCGGGATTATAGAAGCATCGATGACGCGGAGGTTCTCAACGCCAAAGACCTTGAGCTCCTTGTCCACAACACCCTGCTCGATGTCCTTGCCCAGGCGCAGAGTTCCACAAGGGTGGAACCCAGTCTGGGAACGCTCCTTGATCAACTGCTCCATAGCCTCGTCCGAGTTCCTGGGCATCGCCCAAGGGTAATCCTCGCCGATGATGTCCTTCATGCCGTCGCCGTTCATCAGGATATCGTCGATGAAGCGGACTCCCTGGCGCAGGGCGACGAGATCCAGCGGGTCGGAGAAGAAGTTGAGGTCAACGCTGGGCTGCTCGAGCGGGTCCTTGGAGTTGAGCGTCACGACGCCGGCGCGCGACTGCGGGCGGAGCAGGTCCACGATGACCGTGAGCCAGTCGCCCTCGGGCGGGCAGGGGATGTGCCACTGGAAGGCGCTCGAGAACATGGGGACGAAGTCGATCTCGAAGTGGGGCTGGCCGCCGGGACCGAAGGGGTCGACGCCGCCGTTGGCCTCCTTGGCAGCGACGTAGGAATCGTCCTTCTCCAGCCAGGAGTCGATGCGTGGGAGGCCGACGAGCTCCAGCAGGCCGCTGGTGTAGGGACCCTTGTTCTTGTTGGCGTAGGCGGAGACCGCGGCGTCGTGGGCCGGGCCGGGGCGCAGGATGTGGCCGTCCAGGCCGTAGCCGTCCTTCAACTTGAAAACGTGGGGCAGGATGGGGTGGTCGAGGAGGTTCTGGCCGACGTGCTCCGAAGCGACGACGGGCTGGATGCCGAACTTCTCGAGGGTCTCCTTGGGACCGATGCCGGAGAGCATGAGCAGCTTGGGCGACTCAAAGACACCCTGGGAGACGATGACCTCCTTGCCGGCGCGGAATGTGTAGACCTCGCCGTCGGCGCCGATGACCTCAACTCCAACCACCTTCTGGTCCTCAATGACTAGCTTTCTGGACTGGGTCTGCCCGAGAACCGCGACGTTGTCCTTGTCCTTCAGATACATCCAGCTGGAGGACCGCTTGCCGTCGTAAATCGAGTTGATGTTGTTCCACAACCCTCGCATAGTACCGTTGTGGACGTCATCGGTCAATTTTCCACCCTTGCTGGTCCAAGCCTCCTGGAGGGCCTTACGGAAAGGCTGCAGCTCGGGAATGAGGTCGGCGTGAGAGACTGGGAGGGGTCCATCCTGGCCGATGTACTTCAGCTCAGAACGGTATTTCTTGTTGTCATCGTGGTAAGTGGCAGGCTATAAGTTCCAGGTCAGCGCCGTTCTAGAGAAGAAACACAAATGCATGCAGAAATGGCTGAGACTTACCTTGTAGAGGTACTCCTTGACACCGTTCCAGGTCCAGTCGTCACCTCCGAATTCACCCCAGTCGTTAAAGGTCTCAGCACTGCCGGGAAGCCATGTGTAGTAGTTGAGACAACTGCTTCCTCCGAGGACCTTGCCACGAGTGTTGGGTTTCTCGATACGAGTGTACTCTTTACGGTCGATCAGACCAGTCTTATAGGCCCAGTCGTACTTGCTGCCCCGGAGCTCAAAGGCACGAGCTGGGGTGGTGATAGTGTCGATATCCTGAGGGTTTGCAATACCGGCTTCGATGACAAGCACGTTCACCTTGGGGTTCTCCGCGAGACGACCAGCCACAACACAACCTGCTGTACCACCTATGATGTGAATGTTAGCTTCCGGCTAGACATTGGACCAGCAGTGTAAAAAGGCATGATGTAACTTACCTCCGACAACGATGAAGTCGAACTTCTTCAGTGCGTCGTAGATTGCCGGCATTTCTCTTTCGGTTATTGAAATGGTCTAATTATATAGAGTAAATTGATGATATGAAATGCTCTGATGGAGGAGTCAAATTGGGCTACTTTTCTATTATGGTATAATGGGATGGTAGTAGGAAGCTGTGCTAGATGGAGAGAAAGTCTTGGCATTGTTGCCCGATCATTATATATTTCTAGATATTCCATAGATGCTTTGTAGTGGATGCGATACCCATGTCCAGGCACTCGCAGATTTCCTCGATGATGAATAGCCTTTCAGAGACTTTACTAATGCAGCGAGTGAATCTTACCGAATTTTATGGATGCGACTTGGATGTTTCCTGTGTATAATCAGGTTTCACGAACGGGAATGACTACTCAGTTACGACATATGGACGTTGCACACTGCAAATCCGGGTGAGGGCGGAAGTCTTCACCATGTACTGAACCTCAAACCGTATTTGCAAGGCACTAAGTCCAACCGTTGTACACGTGTAGGCTACCTGTAGTACTACATAGTACGTAAACTACCAGGGTGCAGATCTACAAGTAAACGGCTGCGGCACAAACACCGAGCTATCGCCATCAAGTTTGGTGAGGAACAATCGTTTCAGACGCCGAAGAACATCCATAATGATCGTAAGCGCAACATTGACGGTAGATTTGGACACCGCGAGATCCGGATTTTCGGCATCGATGTCATTTTTAGCTTCCGCTCAATGACGTAGGCAAATTATTAGCACTTGCATTCAAGGCCTGAATTAGGTATGAAGAGATCGGAATCCACAATTTTGGGCCCAAGGGTCAAACCCTAAATAGTACCATCTGAGCAGGCCTCCTATCGAGGTCGACACGTGGAAGAGCGCCGCTATGCATGTCTCGATCTCGGGGAATTGTATTCCGCGGGCGAAGATCGGAGGAAGTGTGCCCAGGGTGGAAATGGCCGCGATTGCCTACATATGCACCGTACCGTACGCAGTGCTGAAAGACTCGATAGTCACATGCGACAAGCAAGGTGTTGCCGCGCAGCCGGACAAGCAGCAGCCTCAGCCCGGATCAGATCATTGATGTTGGTGGAAGGTTCTCTAACATGAAAATCCGGAATTGGCGGTCTATTTCAAATGTTGGAACAATGACTGGCAGCAAATTTTCCTCTTTAAAAGAAATCCAGGGAGTCGGAACCGAATCTCACAGATGGACTTCCCATATCGACATATACTCCAAAGTGGCAGCGTCGCCTAGGTCCATGCTTCTGGCATATTGCCAGTTGCAGATGACAATCACCTGCAACCACGTTGGGTGGGACGCTGAATTGCACCACTATCACAGCCCCAGGACTCAAGTGCAATATACATAGTAGTGATGGGAGCTGAATCGAATAGCACATGCTGCCGCGGGATACTTTGTACCGAATTTCCAGCACATAGGTTTTTTCCCTCCCTAGAAGCTCCATATGCATAACTGGAAAGGAGTGACCGGCATTAGGTATCAGTGAGTCAATGGGATGTGATCTCGTCGAATTCGGAAGTGACGGATAGATATTTTATGCACATCCTTGAAATGCAGCACGGGGAGTGCGGTAGGAGCTCATGCATAAATACATGCAATCTTGTGGCACATGCATGGCGATGCCTGTGCATGAGGTGCATCATGCAACTTTCCGATAGCCGAGCGCAGCTGGAGTCGCGTATCGATATTATGGGCGACATGCAGGAACGTCCCCCCAAAGATGTAGACATGTGATTATCCTCTAACCAGGCTCAAGTCAACAATGCTCAGAAGAAAGCTCACATGTGCACTGATCATGAAAGTATGCAAGTTACCATAGACCATTTGAGAAGGTTTAATGCGTCCACTCATCCTAATTCGTGATTTCCAGACGTTGGTCCTGTGTCATGTTGATTTCGCTATGCACAATACATACGGTATCGAACACGACCTCTCCGTCAGTTTAAAACCTTCTAGACGAGCCAAAGACAAGACGTGTGTAATCTGCATATTGTCAACTAGGAACTTTTGCCTGGATATACCATATCATTCTTCATTAAATGTTACTGTCGATGTAACAACGCTACACCTAGCACGATACTGCTGCATGGTATCATTGGTATGTGTGTTGGTGTGTGTGTACATATCATATGTAGGTGCGAGGGACAGCATCCGAATCCCGAGGGACCCCCGACAAACCCTAACCCAGATGACCATGTTTCGCCTGTACGCCCCATCCCCCTCCTTTTGTTTTTTTTATATATACCCTGACTCGGCGAAATTTCTTCGCAGACAACCTCTCGTCATTGCCATGCGCAAGAGGCCAAAATTAGAACACGAAAATCTGGTCCGTCATCTTTCCCGCCGAACCTGGCTTCTCGTACCCGAGCTCCACCAGCGCCTTCTTCGCGGCGTTGCACATTCCTGGTGGTCCACACAGCATGACCTTGGATCCCTCCTCCTTGGCCTCTGGGAACTTCTCAGCCAGCAGCTCCTTGGTGAAGTGGCCCTTTCCGTACGCCCAGTTCTCGGGAGGGTTGTCGAGAATGTAGAATATCTTCAAGTTCTTGGGGTACCGCCTGGAGAAGGTCTCGAGCTGCTCCCGCAGCAGGATGTCCTCCTCGGTCCGGTTGGCGTAGATCAGGCTGACCTCGGTGGTGTCCCTCTCGTCCTCGCAGATGGCCCGGATCAGCTGGAACATGGGCGTGATGCCCGTGCCGCCGGCCAGCATGCCGATCTTCTTGCACAGGCCGCGCCTGTATCTCATGGCGCCCTTGGGCCCGCGGAAGGACACCTCGTCGCCGAGGGAGAGGTGCGACAGGTACCTGCCCGTCAGGAGTCCGTCGGGGTACCCCTTGATGACGAGCTCGAGGATGCCCTTGTCCGAGTTGTTGGACACGGGCGTGTACGAACGCTGTACCGTCGCCCCGTCGATCTCGGCCTTGATGGCCACGTGTTGCCCGATCGGTAGGCCGAGCACGGTGTCTGGTGTTGGCAGCTCGAAGACCAGCCTGAACACGTTGGGCGCAACGACCTCCTTCTCGATCAGAGGCAGAGCATGGTAGTTCAGTGGGTCCAGGAAACCCCGCTGGAGCAGCGGGTCTGTCCTCGCGACCCTGGGGATCTTCTTGTGGGGTGCGAAGTGGGAGACGCCAGCCTCGGCGTCGAGCAGCTTGGAGAACTTCCTCATGGCAACGCCGCCGGCGAGTACGGCCAGGGCCGTCGCGATGGCGAAACCCTCGACGAAGCCGAGGCCTCCTCCGGTCGTCGCGCTCTGGTGTTGTCTGAACTTGAGGAACTTCGTCAAGGCTGATAGGTCTAACCTCCGCAGTCCGAGGACAGCTCCAGCCAGGGCACCGGCCGAAACGACCGTACCGCCGACTTTTGTCGCTACACCACCGGTCTTTACTACTGGGGGTGGCGTCTTCAGTGTGACGCGGACAGGTTTTGGTGCTGATGCCCGGCCGGCCCCCTTGAGCTTGCCGATCTTGAACTCAGCCATGATCTCGAAGGCGTCCTCGCTATGGCCGGCATTGTCGAAGGCATCACCCGCGTCGGTTCCAGCAGCCTCAATCAGGATGTCGGCACCACCTGGGTGCTCCTCCAGATATTTTGTGACGTCGTAGACTATAAGACTCGTTAATCTCGATCCAATGTTGATTTTCATTGATACAGAAAGAGGTTGGCTTACCTTCGCCATGGATCACCATCCAGGCGTCGTCCTTGCCTCGGTGGACGGCGACATCTTTGGCCGTGTATTCTGTTTCGACGCTCATGGTTTCGTGAAATCCCGAGTAACCAGAGATAGAGAGGGAAATGAGAGAGAGATAAACACACACAGAAACACACAAGGGAACGTCGAGGGGTATTGTGAGTCTGGTGGTTCAAGTGAGGATACTAGTTCAGGGGTAGTCCGTACTAACAGTCGTCATGCTGAGTACGGGCAACTGGTTCGTATATAAACCACGCCCAGCATGGATGACTTTTGGGGGCGTTCTCATTGCATGGACGGGATGAGAGTACGTGGACCCTCAGCAAGTATCCAAGGGTGAACCCGTCAGGGCTTGTCAATCTCAAAGTGGGTCGCCGAGGTTCTTGAAGTCTGCCTTGACCGCAACGCTGGAGACTGACCAGCATGAACGAGCGACCGAGGCGCCGGGCTGTTCCGGAAGCCGCAATATAGAATTGTTATACCGCGCAATTTGGATTAGACTTTCGCCATCCGAGAAAGGAGTCGAATCTACGGTTCCGTACAGAGATTCTTCTAGAGCCTAGAGCCTAGAGCCCAGAGCCCAGAGCCAGTGACCTCGGGTCGGGAAGGTCGGCTCTAGACTGGATGTAAGAGACCTGCTTTGCTTGCCTCACGCACATGCCACGCACATGCTAATACACCAATAGCAGAATGTCACTCACTTGGCCGAATTCCTATCTCTCTCGCAGCACCATCAATAACGCCTCGGGCGTTATAATCTCCATCTCCCGACCCTGGTGGCCCTGATGAGCCGAGGCACTACTTTCGGCCCACCTCGAAGTCTGTAAATGGTAGATCATGTAGATCTGACCGGGACTTGGGCGGCACTAAGCGACTGGCGGACTGGACAATCCTGACAATGTATACAAGAAACTCCACCAAAAAATTCTCGCCATAGCTTTTTGCGGGACATCGGTATCAGCAAGCTGGGATATCGCCATCCCCGAAGCCACGACACCCCCTGGTTCGCATCAGACCTGTCCCTCGCGCACCTGTCGGGTTTATAACAAGCTTTCTGAGAGGCCCAGAAGGTTGGAACCCCGGGAACCCAGCACGGGTGGTCAACACCTCGGTAAGTGGGTCTATAGGTTGTTTTACTGCCAGTGGCTTGATTGGCGATCAAAGCACAGGCAAATCGCAACCCCCGATTGACTCTTGTAGCGGTTTGTTCAAGCAAGTACGTAGCCCCTGAGGTCTGGTGGATGAATCGCTTTAAATATCACTGTGCCCAGTGTCCGTGACCCCTTGCCGTCCTCGTAATACAAGGCAGATAACATCACTCGTCACTCGATCGAATACTTGAATTATTGAATATCAAGTTCTCGTTGTATACTTCAGGTGAACTTGCCCAGCCAAGATAACCTACAGATCGAGCACCCCAGAGCTCAACCAGACAGCAAGATGAGGCCGGAAACAATCACAAAACAATTCTACCTCCTTGGTGAGGATGTCTCCACAGCACAAGATATCGATATTCCTTCATCAATAGACGAACATGAACTCCGAGATCTTGTTGCTTCACACTTCGCCATTGTCGAGTCTAAGGGTTCGTGATAACCAAACCCCAGCGATCATCGCTTTAATCAGTGATATTGACAGTCCAACAGGCGTCGCTTTCGTGAACGACCGTGAAGCCTATGGCTCGGTTGCGGACGTCCTTGACGCAGAAGGCCCAATCGCAATCACCGTCGACGGCAAGGCGATTCGCGCGGTTCAGGGGCCAAATGGCCTGCCATACGTGGGCAATTACTTCGAGATCTTCCCTGACCATCTCGGCAACCATCAACGACTATTCGAGAAATATGGCCCAATCTTCCAGACTCACAACATGGGCAGCGTCACATATCTCACAAATGACCCCGTCCTTGCCGGCGTCGTATTCTCCGAGTCCGACTTCTTCACAAAGCACATCATCCCGGGTCACCCCTTATACCCCATCAAGAACCTCGAGGCGGGTGTTTTCCTCGGCGATACCGACACTGAGGAGTGGAGGATTGCTCACAAATTCCTGGCCCCCTTCTTCGGACCCAAGGCTGTCCGCCACTACGCCCCGACCATGAACAAGACCGTGGAGGACGCTTTCAAGGTGTTCGACGAGCTTGCCAACCGTGACGAGGCCTGGAACGTCTACTCGTACATGCTGAAGCTCGGCTCGCAGGCCGTGGGCAAGCTCATCCTGGGCATGGACTTCAACCACTTTGCCACCGTGGACGCCTACCCACACGAGATGGTCCTCAGGATAGCAGAGACACTGGAGCTGAACAAGAAGATCACATCCATGGGCAGCTGGTACGCAAAACTCCCCTTCGGTGACCCTCAGAGGCTGCACAACGCCAAGGAACGCATGAGGGTGATGGTCGACGAGGTCGTCCAGCAGGCGTCGAGGGGAACCGAGGACCTGGAGCTGCAGGAGGCCGCGCTCAAGGCGGAGAACATGGTCGACTACATCATCCGGGCGACGGACAACAAGGGCAACAAGGTCCCCGTGGACCGCATCCTGGAGCCCCTCGTCGTCGCCACGGGGGCCGGCTTCACCACGACCAGCTCCCTGCTGTCGTGGCTCATCTACGGCCTCGTCGCCTACCCGGGCATGCAGGAGCGCCTCCTCCAGGAGCTCGTCGACCACGGCTTCACCGACGAGACCGAGGTCACCCCGGACCTCACCGCCGACCTGACCTTCCTCGACCACTACATCAAGGAGACGCAGAGGCGGCACAACCCGTCGTACCAGCCCGCGCGCGTGGCCAAGTGCGACCTCGTGCTCCCCGGCGGGTACCGGATCCCCAAGGACTCCATCGTCATCCCGGCCCTGCACCACATCCACAACAACCCCAAGATCTGGGGCAACCCGGCCGAGTTCGACCCGGACCGGTGGGACTCGGAGAGGGTCAAGAACAGGCCCAACAACTCGTACATCCCCTTCGCCACGGGTCCCCGCAGCTGCATCGGCTTCAACTTCGCCCTGCAGGAGGTCCGGATCTTCCTCACCAAGCTGGTCTGGCGGTACGACTTCAGCATGGCCACCGAGGGCGCCGTCGACTACGACCCAATGTTCCAGCTCATCAGGCCCACGAACCTGTACGTGCGCGCTGAGAAGAGGGTGAAGTGGCCCCCGAGGAGTGACCTGTAAGGGTGGTTGTTGAGTATGGCTCCGGTGATTTTGGAAGATTAGATGGGCTCGGAATGAGGTGCTGTTCCGAGGGTTGCCTGTATTTTCTGGTGTTCAGGTGGAGTTTTGCTTTTCAGGAGTCCAGGGAGGACGGGAGGGGCTTTATCAGGCATTGCCCCCATAATAAATAACCCTGCATAGATCTTCCTAGAAGGGAAGCAACCGAGATCACAAAATCTTTCTTCGAGTCGCGGTTCCTGTCGGAGCACTCTCAGTAGCTGTGTTGTGCATCTTGGTCAAGAGTTTGACATGGAGTCGCAGTCACGGAGCTTGCCGCAAGCCTGCAAGCATCGCTGCTGCCATCCCGTGGGATCTTTGACCAAGACGAGCAGTGGGTAGCCCAAATGCGAGCCCCGGCACTATATACCTAGGTACCTTGGCCATTGATGAAGCGGCACAGCAGACATACTACCTTGAGATGTTGCAGCCGAACTGTGGAAGCGAGTCTCGCCTAATACAAATCGTCCGAACTGGGAAGCCTGTGATCACAGCCAATCATCTTACATGCCTTGGCCGGGGCCCTTGGCATATCTCCCAGGACTGCTTGGAGTCTTCTAAAACATATACGAATTAGATCCCCACGTCCAACTCAAACGAGGAGGCTTACTGCGACAATATCTCGGAAGGGCTGTCGGAATCATCAAGAGCAGAAGGATACGTACAAAGTAGGTACTCACGGTTTGTCTGGCTGCATCAGCATGTACTCTTCTTCGGCCGAAATGGCCTGGGAATTGGAATGCCCTCGAGGCGGCATTTTGTACACATTGTTGATGTCTATCTTTGAAACATTGGAAGAGAGATCGAATCACATACACAATCTTGAGCTCGAGTCTTCTAGCTAAGGTTTCATTCTCATGGAGGCCTTATCATGAAGATCGCAATATGATCTCTCACGCACCTGTCACATGTGGACAGTGTGCGTGGACACAGGTGATAGAGAAATATTTGACATGCATTCTAGGTACGAACTATGGGTCGAAGCGGTAAGGAAGGAGAACTGTGCAGTTAGGGAAGAGCTTGAAACGCAAGAATGGAAATGATCGCCCGCAGAAAGATGCACTTTGTTACCAACATCAACCAAAGGTATATCATGGGCCACAAGCTTCCATCGCGGCCCCGGGGGACTTACATGGGTCACCATCCCAGATCCGGATCATCCCAAGAGGAAACAAAGCTCACTGGCCTTGAAAGTTCTCAGTACCACCACTCGCGTACTGGAAATCAGAGGCCTGCCGAGAAAGGATGAACTCTTTGTCGCCGAATCCATCACTCTGACCGCCCTGATCACCATATGGCGCCTGGTCCTCGGGCGCCTGTAGGGTGTCAGAGTTAGAATCCTGCCCGCCGATTGAAGGTACCTTTAAGAAACTCGGGTTGTGATACTCGTTCAGGGTATCGTTGTAGGTCTCCGAGTATCCAATTCCTAGCAATGGACCCTGCAACGCAGGTTGTGCGGCTTGCTGGTCCGGGATAGGGTACATGATGTTCGCGTCAAAGGTAGAAGGGTCTCCCCCACAGTCATAATAATGCTCGTTGTTCAATAGCGTGGTGAACTCCATGTCTCGAAGGATGGGATCGCAGGAGCTCGCAAAGGATGCGTTCGTCTGAGGGACGACAACGTACCCACCCTGTTGGGCTGGAGGTTGGCCTTGGAGAAGCTCATCCACCATCTGTAGGAATTTGTTGTCGCGCTCCTGCCTTGGCCTGGACATCTCATGTTCCTGGGAATTGCGGCACTGATTGAATACCTCCGGGATGTATCGATAACCATGTCCACGCCCTTCATCAGGCTCAAGGGTACCCATTTTGGCAAGATGTTCTGCCAAGTTCTCCCGGTTGTAGAATTTGACCAGTACCTCATCGAGCTCGATTGGAGGTTCATATTTCTCTATGTCTAGTCAGCAGCATATTCCGGATAGTCTCTCTACGGCAGCCGTGTTCCCAATCAAGTGCGTCAAGGAAGATGCAACGTACCTGAGGGTGCACCGTTCCCATCCTCTGGGAAGAGAAGCGCCCAAAGAGCCCCAAAGGAGTCGATTTTATCCACATTCTTTCTCGCCGCGAGTACCTGAATGGTTGTTTCAGTGATCCCGTCCTCAGGGTCACCATGCAGATTAGCATTAATGCGAGATCCGTAAACCTCGTCTTGAGGAACATTGAGATGGTGCAGATCGGCATTGCTGCGAGATTCGCACATCTCGTCTTTGGGAACATTGAGATGCGCATTCACCGCGGCGATGTTCGGGAAGCAAGCATTACACCTGGGGCAGCGGGCCGAGCAGTGCACTGGACGGCGATGGAAGTTCTGTATATGCCGTCTGTGTCGCGTTAGTGACAAGAAGCTGGGCTGACGTGCTCGGACCAAAGGCCCAGTAGAGAACTCACTTGAGCAATGCGAAGGTTTGAAAGTTACCCAGAGCGCATTGCGGATGGTCTCGCACATTGAAACGAACGGGGTTTCGCCTCCTGAACGGGCAACTCATCTTCTTCTCCTTGTTGCCAGTCTTTGGCTTCTTGGCCTTGGAGTGTTCGCTTTGAGGATGTTCATCCCCGTCATCGTCGGGTTCGTTTCCATCTTTGTCTCTAGCGCCACGATTCAGCTCTCTTTTGTCGCTGTTCTTCCTCTTTCTGCCGCCATTGTCCGCATGGATGGACCCTGATGTTGCTTGGGAGCCACCCACATTGGCGCCAGGGTTGCATGTCTGCAGAGGCAGGTTATGATTAGGTGGGTGAGAGTTGTGGAATATATCGCTCGCATTCTCGTGATTGAGAACCTGTTCGATCATCTTATGGATATACAGCTCCAGAGGGACACCACGACCTCTAATGTCATCAACGCAGGGCGAATCGATGACGAGGTTGTTGATGCTTTGCACCAGCTTTCGATAATCGTGCTCGTCGTTTTCTCCCTTTGTATCATCATCTTCGTCCGAAAGACTGGAGGTATCACTTGGGCTGCTCAGCCTAAATGGCCTCGACTGCCATCTACCCATGGTATTAGCTAAAGTCTGGTGACATGGGTGAATCGACCACATACCTTCTCTCCTCGCTTTCCTGGCTCCTTAGGTCACTACTTTGGCTGATAGCATTGTCCCCGTCAAGCGACGGCAATGCTTTCCCAGGTTTATTGCGATTCGAAGCATCAATTCCTGCCTCTGTACCAACAGATTGTCTCTTAGACTCGTAGCTTTCGTGATAGATCTGCATCCGCCGTCTTTGAGATATCCTCAGGGGTAGAGGTATCTGGGGCTTCTGCTTGCTCGACAATGGTCCCACAGAATGATTCGGCCATGAGGCGCTCATATCCACGAACTTCTCTGTTGAGGGTATTGCAGCCAGCTGGGCTTCATTGGAGAGTCCGGCAGGGTGAAAGCTTGTATGAACTTGTGTGTATCTTGGTTGTCCCGGAGAGTTCTCATTGAAAGATGTCTCATATCCGCTTTGCAATGAATTGATGTGATGGTATGTATGTCTTCTTCTTGGGCCACCAACAGAGACGTCCAAGTCTTCGGTTTGGCCTCGAGAGGCTTGAGGCGGTAGTGTGGGTGGGATTTCTTCTGGAAGGCAAGGTGTGGAGGTGCTCTCGGGATCCCGCGGAGTGGATGACACCCCAGGGTCTTGGAAGAACATTGAAGGCATCGATGACAAGGTAGCAGGGGGGGTTCCGTAGCATGCACCGGAATCAACATCGCCGTCAGACATGGATGTAAGATCAGTACTGCTGGAGGCAAATGTATTGGCTCTCGAGAAGAAGAACATTGCTGTTGGATCCGACAAAGAAGCTACGGAATCAGAGCTTATTTCTGCCTCCGGTGGCAACGCTGACATGTTATCGTGCTGAGATGAGGCCATGGTGTCGTCCTCCTCGGGCTCAATTCTGGCCTCTGCGCACTTAACCGATGGCGCAGCTTTGAAGCTCCGTTGGTTCCCCATGTTGTTGAATGTCAGTCACCCCGGTCAGACGCCCAGTCTGAACCTTGGCGACCGAGTGGGCGTAATAGCGAGAAACCAGCGGGGAGGGATATGCGCTGAAGAAGTCAAGGCAACAAATGGGCCAAAACAACCAGATTTGGCCGAAAACTCGATACTACGAGTTTTGTTGAAGAAAGTCAAGTTTAATCTCTGGGGCCGGACTGGGTGCCCCAGGGTGGTCTTCTGACCTGGCTGCCTACGATTGCGGAGCCGCATATGACATTGGGGCCATGACAATCATCCTGCCTCGCAGTTTGCCTTTTGGGGGCCAAAGCCAGGGGCTGAGGAGGCTCTTTACGCCTGAAGCGTAACCCCATCCGTAAAGTGATCATCCTCGTAGGACCAGAGTGATGCGTGGCCCAATGGGTGCCCAGTAACACTGTCGCTTCTGCAACCAACTGCATCTGCGCCACCGTTCTACACCGGCACAGCCAGGATGCCTTGGTTGCCTCGCTGACATGCAGGCGTAACACGAGGGAATTCATACAGTACTGTATGAAATCAGATTTGTATCATTCGGGAGTACGCCCCGCATTGGTTGTCTCCTTCAGCCCTACCACGCAGGAAAGATCCTTTCCGAACACTGAGCCTCATGTCATGTCTCCTCATCATGAGAGCCTGAGAATACGCCCCCGTCCTCATATATAAGAGCTGGAAGCAACTCATAAGTCTCTGCTCTTCCCATCTTCACTTTTCGAATGTTCAAGGAGCAAAGGGTCTCCAGAAGTACTTGGGAATTACCGCTTATCGGATGAGGATCACGACATCGGGATCTCTTCATGCTTTGATATGCATGGTTTGACGGGAGTGGGACCTCAATGCTGATTTTGGCACGATGCAGATACACGAAGTGCTTAGGTACTGTATCTATAGCACTCATCTCTTGAAGGGGTTTCTCACCAATCACGCAACATTGGCAACATTGCCAATCTCTGTCGGCAGTTGACAGTCGTCCACCACTCGTAGGTCGAAACAAGACTAGCTGCATGCTTTCCTGGGGTCCAAGGTTACTACGGACTCCTGCACACCACCGGGACGGATTACCCTGACTGAGCTAACGACCAATTCATTCAGATTTGTTTGAAATTCGTACAAACATGAATAAATTCTATAGAGTATCAACACAGGACAGAATAAGATTCAAACTCCAGATAGTATCCTTAGATGGACCTGCTGGAGAAAATGGTTATAAATACATCTCATAATCTCTGCCATATTTGTAGGGAGAATACATGTAGAAAACCAAAATCCAAAGAGCAACCCCATCACTACGGCACCAATACTGTATTTGACATCCTCTCCTGCCATAGACGATCCGACTATAATAAACACGCCATCAATATGAGTCAACGCAGTGGATCGAACAGCAACCAATCTGGCACCTCAAGGCAAATGTGAGATGAGACGCCAATCAGTTGCCGATCTAGCAGCTAACCCTTGGGAATATTATCAAGTCGTAACGGAGGGAGTGGCATGCTTGAACAATTCATCTATGACACAAGCTCCGTTCAAGACAGGCAATTTCAGGGCCCTGTACCGACCTTAGAACAACAACGTCAAAACATGCAACGTAACCTGGACAACTTCGATCGACAGTTCGGGGGCCAGGGAAAGAAGCAGCCGTCTAAAAGATGAAACAACAGCATAGCAAGAGAAAGAAAACCCTGAAACCAAGAACTTCGAGAAAGATACCCAGGTGCCGTCGATCGCTATGTACCCTAGGGTAACTCGGTTTGTGTGGAACAATACAGCCTCGAAGACCATGTAGGCGGAACGGCGTTGTTTTTGATGTGTGATTTTCATACGAAGGGATAAAGGTGTTGAATACTATGTACGGAGGACATATTCACGACCGAATCAGATACATGCATGATTACTACGGTACCTTGTTTTTACCTCAAGTCCTCCTGTCCCGAAGGTGCATGTGCATTAGCACCCCATATGTTTGACGCTGTTACAGTCTGAGTACCTAGAGACAATGACTATGGCTTTTCGAGAAGCCATCGTGTCAACCACGGCATAAGGTTTGCAACCGGTGGGCCACTGTATACCGAGAACGTGGTGGGTTCTCTCTACCAAGCCAAGTGCTAGTGGGGATAGAACGTGAATCACACCGCCGACAGAGAACGTCTTCAGGGCGCAACTACGGAGTATAGGACGTGAAACTCGATGGCAGCATGTGTAGCAGTGAGGCTGGAGGTGCGTAAGCTGACTTTCTGGTCTAGGTGCCTGCGCCCATGGCCATGGCCAGTGACCCTACAGCACTTCTGGGGCCTCCAGTGACCCAGGGTTCCTCCACGACCTACTGAATAACTTCTAAGGTTATCTTCCTTTATCTGGGTCAACGCTTGACGCTGTACAGTCTGGCCCCCCAACTGCAATCAATTGGCTTCTGTGGACATAAAATCGCACTTGTGGCTATTCCCGGATTCCCCCCCCC
>LKEB01000028.1:0-13990 GCA_003795295.1 Cytospora leucostoma | reverse complement strand
ATGGTCTTTGCAAAGTGATTCGAATTTCAGTCCGTGGATTTAGGGCAATGATATGTAAATCAGAGGCCCCCGGAGGCCGTCGGGGCCCGAAGGTCCATGGGTTCGAATGTTACCTAGGTACTACCCCGGATCGCCCCAGTCACACCCCTTGCATGTCGCTCTCCCGCAACAAGGTTATGGGCCCTGGTGGATAGAACTCTCCGAGTATTGGTGACTGATGGGCCGACAAAGCAGTGTACTTCTGGCCCCTGACGAGGAGGCCACGACCTGCATCGTCCACATCCCCCTGTTTGCCATGTCAGAACGAGCCGCGGTGATCATCTCCGAACTGCATAGAGCACAACGTGGGCAACTTAGTTAATCGTTAGCTACCTAAGCGAATGGGCTCTGGGAATCTGGCGTTGGAGAGAATATCGAAGTGGCATACATACCGACATCGCACCTGTGATATGTTGTATTCGATCCATCAACAGCCACCAACCTGGACCTCGCTTCTCCTTCTACCGTCATTCCCTCACTTTCGCAGTAACTTGTAGATCCAGATTTCCGGTGCTTGCTTACTACACGGTGCTCCGAGTCGTGTTGCACTTGGAGGTTCCGTCGTGGTGACTGGATATCAAGTATTCAGGGAGTAGGTCAAAATGACGAACCACGAGATATTTCTTCAGATTGGCCTTCCCGCGAGGGGAAACACGAACGGTGAAGGGTTATAGAAGAGCGGGAAGGGGATGGGTATAGTGTCCTCGGTTCTCATATCGAATTTCATGCACACTTCGCCGACCAGCCATGCATTATATCCTTCGTGAACAACAACCGCGATGTCAGATGCCATCATGCAACGCATGCTTCGCAAAGGCTATGCAACTTTTTTCCTCATACCAAAGCAAGAACCAACCCGGGTATCGATGATCGACCATCACATTCCCTTGACCGTGTCACCGCAAACAGTTACCTTGAAAGAAAAAAGAGGTTACATCAGTCCTTGTTCACAGCCCCGGGGATCCCTATCCAAGTGCACTTCCAGTCCATGTCACAGCGCCACCATCCGTTCCCAAACCAGACCGTTTTTTGTTTTTGTTGTTTCTTCATTATTCATTGCCCGTAAACCACATCTCAACTACCTAACCTAAAACCGAAGGTATGTAGCCAGACACCATAATATCTACCACCCCTCCTGGCATAGTTTAGAGAACGGCCAGTTAGCATCCCCCAATTCGACAAAGCCGACCGGGGAGGGCAGAGTGAATGTATTGGCCACAGTATTTCGTATTAGTGTGGCATCATGAACAGCACGCTCAGTACGCCAATATGAATCCGGTTGTTGATGCAGATGTTGTACACGGGTACGGTGGCGACCCAGGCGACAATTTGCTTGAGAATCCGAGTCCATACCCATCCGTCTCCGCCGCAGACTATCATGTCTTTGGCGATAGTGGCGCGTCCTCTACGACGACGCCTCGGCGGCATCGCGGCGGGGTCCGCCTCGTGCACCACCTCGTGGACCGCCGCGTCCACGGCCACGGTAACCATCGCCGCGTCCGAAGCCTCCACGGCCACGGCCGCGGTGTCCACGGAATCCACCCTCGCGGTTACCACCACGGCGTTGGACAGACTGGAAGCCATCGTTGGGGTCGGCAGCAGCTGGGGTAGGAGTGGCATCCTGAGTCTGGAATTCGTTAGCATGACTTTAAACGTCAGAGAAGTTGGCGCTCTAGCATACCTCGGGCGGCGTAGGCACGGGATGGTCATCAGCCCAGGAAGGAGTGCTGGTGGTAACGGTAGTAGTTGGACCACTGGGGGCAGTCTCGGTCTGAGGAGTCTCGACAGGAACCTTAACCTCAACCCACTCCTGAGAAGCTGCCAGGTCGTTACCCGTGTCCCACTGGTTCTCGCCAGCGGCATTGGCAGCGTTGTCACCAATGTCGGCATTGGGGATAGAGGTCTCTGTAGGGCTCTCGGCAGAATGACCATTCGTTAGGACGGTCAAAGCAGTGTCGGTGCCCGCGTCGATCTCGGTCAAGCCAGCGTTGGCGATGGTGGGATCAGTCTGCACAGCGTCGGCCGCCTCGACAGGGGCGGGCTCAGCCTCTGCCGCTACCTGATACAGAGGGGCAGAGTGTGCGGCAGCCGAGGATTTGACAGTCGCGACTACGATGTGTCAGTAAATGAGTAGTCCCCGTGGTCTTATCCCGAGACTTACAGGTCGTTTGCAGAGCGTCACCAGCCACACCTGTAGTCTTGTCGTCGGTACCCTCGTACAACTTCAACATGGCAGCAACCGCAGACTCATCACCGCCATAGACGCTGAGCAAAATGCCCTCGAGAGCCTGGTCCTCATCTTCCTCAGAACCAGGAGCCTCAGCGCGTCGGTGGGCAGCAAGGCGTAGGAATTGAGAGAGAACCAAAAAGCCATCGTGCAACGACTTCTTGGCATCAGCCTCAGCATTCTCCTTGGCCTCAGCCACAGCATCGGCCTTCTCTTGTTCGTATTTCTCGGTCAAAGCCTTCTCAGTCTCGGCCTTCGCAGAGGTCAACTTTGCACGGTACTCCTCGTCGATCTTCTGGAACTGGATGAGCTGCTCCTCGAGCCGAGCGACCTCAGCCTTCAGCTTGTTCAAGTTGTCGACCTGCTTCTTCTGGTCGGCGTTGATGATCTTAGCGGCGACGAGCTCCTCGGGGGTTTTGCCTTGGCCTTGGTGCTCGTCAATCAGGGCTTGGGTCTTTGAAGCATTGGCCTGGAAGGATCTGTTAGAAGGCTTATTGAGGGGGCTGCATCAGGCAGAAGGGCATATGGGGGTGCTTACGATCTTCTTGTTGGTGTTGCGGATGCCCCTGCAAAGCGGGGTTAGCTATATAGTCGTCATCAAAAAGTGAGGGCAGGGGCTACTGACTTCTTCAGCTCCCGGATGTAGGCATTATCAGTAGCCTCGGCGTTTCCGGAGACAGAGGCAGCCTGCTCGGGGGTGGCAGCAGGTGCGGGAGAGTCGGCCTGCTCAGCAGCAGCCTTGGTCTTCTTCTTCTTGGAAGACTTGGACTCGGCCTGAGCCGGAGGGTTCTGGACTGACGAAGCGGCCATTTTCGATCGTATCGGCAAGCTCGAGAAGGAATAAGACTCGAGATCGAAGGATCAACAAAGGAAAGATAGTAGTCGACGAGAGGACAGCTTTAGGTGATGCGGGCGGATTGATGGATCTCGTTTGCAATTGCACGTGGCAAATTGGTCAGAAAGTCTACGGCAGACTAATATGAATTGGAAAAGATATCCAGGTGACAAGTGAAAGAGGTTGAGAGGAGGAAGCTTCCTTAGGTGTCGCAGATGGGACGAATTCTGTTGGTTTCTATTTCTGTAGGTCGTGATGGTGGTTGTTGTGGGGTGACAGGAGCTGTTGAAGTTCGAAGCTAGGATGGGCTGAAATGTGGAAATTTTGACGGCAGGCGGCGCAGCGTTGCAGTGTACACTGTAGCACGGTACGCGCCTGCTAGGTACCTATTTAGGGTATTTAGCGCGGATCTGTGCCTGAACCGCCTGGATGAACGGCCTGTTCCTGAGTACCTCCCTACGTGTACTTTAGTGATAGGTATATATGGATGCGGCCTGTGCCAATCCTACAGTCCAAACAAAAACTCCAAACGGACCACTGCCATTACCTATCACGGACCTGTTGAACGGCAAATGACCTTGTAAATTATATCAATTACGTATGATTTAGATTACCTAGGTACTTAGTAATAGTAATACTCTATTCGGTCGTCTTCGACTTGAGGCCATGTAACCTCCCTTGCAGCTTAGCTATACCGCAATATGCACGAGGCCTGGTGGCTACAAATGTCCCCATGACCCTCTACAAAGTACGTAAGTACTTCAGTACATGGCCGCCCCACTCATCCGCGACTCGTAGTCTCGCACCGCGTACAGGTGTCTGAGGAACGGCTCTCTTGACCTCGCTCGCAGTGCCTTGTCCCGGAAAGCAGAATCCGCCAAACATATTGCTTGTCTTCAGAGACATGGCGTTGAGTTGGGACACTTGGTTAGTCCCTCTCTGCTACGTTTGTTGTTGCTGGATGAGGCACGCGACCAATAGCCTCTTGCGTTATAGCGCCCATACAGAAGATGTTCACATCTCGTCCGTATCTCTTCATCCTTTGAATTTCGCGAGCGCGTCCTAACGCAACACGACCTGTCAGTATCATCCTGCTCCGACATGGATAAGGGTGTACATAGCCTTACCCCGGTGACCTTCTTGACGCTCCTGGCAGTTATGCCCCTTTCACTCCCTTGCTTCGACTCGATTGCTGCCTCTTTCATCAACCTGGAAGTAGGTAAGTATGTATATGAGCCTATATATATCTCGGAATGATCGCGCACGTTTGCATGAAGAGGACGTAGTCGAGGAATACCTGTTTGGTAGGAAGAGCAGGTTAGCGCAAGTCCGTTTGCAACCTACGCGTCGAAAACACAGGACATGTTGCTTACCATGACATCGACATTTTTGCTGACATTGCAGTTGGAGTGAGCCTTAGTGATCTTCTTCACGGTTGCCCGTGGGTACATCTTCTGTCCGGGCGCCATCTTTGTGTTGTAGAAATGGATGGTGGATGGTGGATGGTGGATGGAGGATGCTGGTTTGGACGTAGGTCCACAGCTTTAGGGTCCTGCCGAGATTCGGATTGTTTACATCGTTGACATCTCAACAGCCGACTCGGCAGGCACAACGTACCTGCTGGGCCCCTGCCAATCACATGCGACAACGTCATGGCGGCACCGTTGGATCTGATGCACGCGATCGTTCCAGACACTGTGTGTTCGCACAGTCCCCGCATGCTGCCCCAGTATTTTCTCCAGAAGCTTGATCAAACATCGAATGAGCTGGAGTTTAAGAGCTTCGACATTTGAGTAGGGGACAGCAAGGCGACTATACAACTTCCCCTCAACCTTTGGAGCAAACATCATTTAATCAAGTCGCAAATTACAACAAGCACTGCCCACGATGCAGAGACGTATGGTAAGCACTCACGAGCCCCTTTCTCTACATGTTTCTCCCGACTAACCGCCTCCTCCTCCAGCTCACGAAAGAAGACGAACAGGCCGTCGGTGACGAGGTCGAGGTTAGGAGGGAAGACCAAGACAAGATCAACAAGTTCAGCCGGCTACATCAACGGGAGCTCAAGTATGAGGAGGGTTTAAAGATCAAGAACGTACGGAAACGCAATGTCGACCGATAGACAAATGGGACACATGGACTGATAGCAACAACAGAAGGAGAAAGAGGAGCTCGACGATATAACACTGGAGTTGGAGCTTGCAGACGAGGACGACAAGATACCGTTAGTATCGCACCGCAGCTCGTATCCATGCGATCAACACTGACCTGGATTGTCACGACAGATACAAGATCGGCGACTCGTTCTTCCATGTGACAGTATCACAAGCTCAGGAAATGCTCGAGCGGTCTACGGCCAACATTGAGGAGGAGATTTCACAACTGGAGGACAAGCTCGGCACGGCACGAGACGAGATGAATGAGCTGAAGGTCGAGCTCTACGCACGTTTCGGCCGCAGCATCAACCTCGAGACATAAATAATTGGCACTCTCTATCGCGCATCCGGAGCCTTTGCGAGCCTCCCGGCAATCGTAAACAATACCCTGGACATTGCCGTCTCCAGCAGAACAAAGTACTGTTCTATGGAGAATGATGAAGTTGTCTGGCAGAACCAATGCAGCAAAATACAGCCTCGATGCGAACTCCAAATACGCAACCCCGCAAGTGACCCTCACACGTCACAGGTTTGCGCCTTTCGGCTACCACTGAGGTCCGACATCGCGGGTCGCGTTGGGGCAAGATTGACCCAGTTCACCATTCATTCCAAAGAACCGCGCATTGCGGGCGCGGGGTGCAATCTATTGGCACTGGCAAAGTGTCTACCTCCCGGGTCGGCTGCGGCTTACCTAGGCATGGCCGTCGAAACGGCCTCCGGTCCAGGAACGAGGCACGCCGACTATAGCTTCCCCAACTCTCCAATGCCCAAATGCGGACCAGTCATGACGGCAAGCTGCAACTATGACAACAGACTAAGGGTTTTCTAGTTCCGATCATCGACGGTTTGCCCAATGAACTGCGGTCTGTTTGCATCTTCGTCTACGGTAATAACCCCTGTTTCACTTACGCCCGGAGCTACAACGATCTCCTTCACATTCGTGTGAGGCGACTTGACCGGCCGACCAGGTGCTGGGTGTCGACCCCAAGAACATGGGCAGGCACAGCGATGACTCTTGAACGAATTAAATAAAAATACACACTGTTTCTCAACCGTCTATAACCGTGCCATCTTGTTAGTTAGTCTCGTAGGGCACTGACCAGTGACTCCTTGACTTACTGCTCCCACAAGAGACGTTGGAGAAGGCCAATTCATGTACCAATTGCGAATTAAACACATGACAGGATTTTCGAAGATTCTCTATCCTCGTCCATTCTGCTTATAATCGATGGCCGTGGCTGACAACTCAGACAAGCCTGCAGCGGAACTTCGGCCTCGTCCCAGCCGTAAGTACACAACCAATATCACGAGGCTTCCATGTACTGACAAATGGTGGCACATGGTAGGTCATGAAAGCCGCCTGCACCGTCTTGTCAGCGACATCGATGACGAAGATGCAACATCCAGGTATCGTGAGGAAAGGGCAGACAACGATGTCCCCAAGGATAGCCCCGGGTCTGCTTCGTCAATCGAAGACGGCAGGACTGTCGTGGCATGGCTGCCCGATGACCCTGAGAACCCCTACAACTGGAATAAGGTAAGCTCCGCGTTACCTGTGTTGCTCAACCGCATGAGCTGACTTGCGTTTTCAGTGGAAGAAAGTCTCCATTCTGTGCACGACCATGACCACAGTCCTCAACTCGACCATAGGGAGTGCACTGCCAAGCAATGCGATAGCCTCTATCACCAAGGAGTGGAACGTCACATCTCAGACTCAAGCGGTGTTGCCAATCTCCATATTCCTCGTTGGTGAGTCCAGCACCCGTTCTGAAGTTTGCCCCGTGTGGTCATCCCACTGACCATGATTAGGTTACGTTTTGGGTGAAAATTTCGCCTCGCACGTAAATCCTCTCCAACTCCATCTCTGACTTGTCTCCAGGTCCAATCCTCTGGGCTCCCATGACGGAACAGTTCGGTCGGCGACCAAGCGTAATCGGGACCTTTGTGATGTTCTGTGTTTGGACCATGGCATGCGCCCTGGCACCCAACTGGCCCGCCTTTCTCATATTCCGGCTTTTGGTCGGCATATTCGCCAGTGCCCCTATAGCCATCGTAGCTGGCATCATGGCGGACATTTACGGGGAGCATCGGACGAGGGGAAGAGCCATGGCGGCATTCATGGCGGCAGGTTTTCTTTGAATATTCACTTACCATTTGAGAATAAGCACTGACAACCACACTTGTAGAGCACTGCTCTTGGGCCTCTCATCGCTCCCATCATATCCGGTTATTGCTCGCCCACAATTGGCTGGCGATGGGCCTTCTGGATCGGCTTGATGTACGCAGGCGTATCCTTGATCCCGCTGGCGTTCCTGCCCGAGACATACGGCCCGATACTACTTCTCCGCCGTGCCCAAAGGATCCGACGCGAGAACTCAAAAGCCAACGTCGTTGCGCCGCACGAGCTTGAGAAGATGGACCTGCGTCAACTGGCCGTCCGCGTCTTGACCCGACCAATCCGCATGCTCTTCTTTGAGCTGATTGTCAGCGCAACTTGTTGCTATCTGGCGCTATGCTATGCCATCTTCTATATGACGTTCCAGTCATTCTCCATCATCTACGTGGACCTGTACGGCCTGTCTCCCGGCGTGGAGGGGCTGACGTTCTTGAACATCGGGGCTGGCGCGCTATGTGCAGTGCCGGTGTTCTTTGGGTGGGACGCTTACCTCGAGAGGGCCCAGCGTGAAGGGAGGCCGTGGGTAAGAAAGGAGGAATACAGGCGGCTGCCGCTGGCGTGCCTCGGTGGGCCGCTGTTCGTGATCAGCTTGTTCTGGCTAGGCTGGACGAGTAGGGAGGGCGTGCCGTTCTGGGTGCCTATGCTGAGTGGGATCCCCTTCGGCATGGGCTTCCAGTTGATCTTCATGGCATTGGTATGTCGCCTCTCCTTCTCTAGCTTTGTTTCGAGGTTCTGCCTGACTGATTGAATGCCTTTCTTATTATGCAGCTCAACTACCTGACCGACGCCTACGAGATCTTTGCCGCATCGGCCAACGCTGCAGCGTCATGCTCCCGCTCCCTGCTTGCCACTGTCCTGCCATTCGCGTGTGCCCCGATGTATGACCGCCTCGGCATCGCTGGAGCTACGAGTCTGCTAGGTGGGCTGAGCTGTCTGATGTGTGCCATTCCGTTCTTGTTCATATGGAAGGGGGAGAGGATACGTGCTGGGTCGAGGTTCTGCACCGCGCTACGGGAGAGGAAGGAGGATATGGCCAGACGTGAGGAGGAGCAGAGACGGAAGACCTCAGGGGTCGAGGGTGGCAGAGGGGTGAAGGTCAAGGAGGAGGTTTAAGGGGTTCTTCTTGCCGGCCGATGATATGTGTTGAGATTGTCTGTTGAGGTAGGTATCTACTGGTTGGATATGCTTGGAAGAATTGCTCACGCGCAGTGTGTCTATCAACCCGAGGAGTAGCAAGATAGCATCTAGACTATTTCCATAAGCGCAAGTCATTATCAAGGCATATAATTAGAGATGCGTCTTTGCAACACCAGAGCACAGCGGCTTACAGCTACTGGGTAACTATGCGAGAAGAACGTTTACGGAGGTAGTTGTGACATGGCCAGCGGTGCTTCACCCCCAGCCGGAGATAGTCCAAGTCCTCTCATCCGTCCACTGGTCTCCACCTCGCGGCTCGGCGAAGTAACTGCGAGCTCGGCATATCCAGAAGGGACTGATGTTGGAGTCGGTGCCGACTCGTGAAGGCCGGGGCAGTCCGTTACACTTTCCCGCCATGACCGGCGTTTCCACCATCAATACAGATCGTTGATGATCAAGCAAACTGACATCTCTGAATAGATACCTACATAGTAGGTAGACCATGAACATGATTGCACAGGCATGGAAAGGGTTGGGGTCGCAGATCATATGCACATGTGCTCATCTTATGACGCATGTATGATACCGCAGGGTAGATCACCTCAACGCAGGGCACCCTCTTGACTTTATCGGCCAGGGAGCAGATATGTATTCGGTTCCTCAAAGGTCCATACAAACTATCATCAAGCACTATCGCAGCACAAATCTACCACTACCTGACGTACTTGGAACCATACCAGAACTCCATCACTCTTGCTGAGAACCATGTCTGGAACAAACAACCTTACGGGTAGCGGTCCGGGAGACCAAACACCGCTCGATTCCAACCAGCACGGCCAAGCCCAGTATGTGAAGCCCCCTCTGATCTCAAATCAGACTTCCACAGCAAAACACGGCCGGGGGTTGAGCTCCATGGCCTGACATGCTGACGCGACGGCCCAGGAACCTGATCGATGAAGCCCAGCTGCGACAGGAGCCAACGGACCGTGACATAGGGGCGAACATAGATTCACGGGACCATAGGGGAGTCCTGCAGAGGAACCCGGGTGAAGGGCCCAACGCGGGCATCAAGAGCAAGAGCGAGGCAATAACTGCCCAGGGGTTCAGAGTAGGGGATGAGGGTGACCTGCATGATCTGGCTGCGAGCAAGCAGCCGTGAGGGTATGCCATGCCACATGCCAGGTGCTTGCTGCCTCTTGCAGACTGTCGAATACGGTGAAGCTTCTACAAGGCTGGGGGTGGCTAGATTTTGAATTCCTGTGTATAGTAACGTAGGTTTGCGCCTAGTTCCTCCCGTATGGAAACTCAAAATATTGTACCCTATGATTACACCGCACCCATGATGCTACCTCGTTTGTCACTTACTACCTATTGGCCATCCCGAGGACCACCAAGCATGATCGCATATTGATTCCCGCACCAAGCTTAATGATGAACCCCCTGGAGATTTCACCTGAAGGGGGTGAAAAGTCTTGTCGGGTGATCGTTCGCATCCCTGGGGTTCCTATAGTACAGTCGATTTCGCACCCCGGTCGCCGGGTCGAACTGCGGCCTGAAGTCGAAGTCGACGAGCTTAGCCCTAGCAGCGGGGGCATCACGGAAATACTTCCTGACCCAAGCACGGGTCCGTGGCGCCACAGGGCCGATGGGCCTTAGAGCATTCAGCTGCGCCTGGAGCTCGTTCAGCGTGGGACGGTCGGCCGGCGTGTGCATCATGCACCTCGCGACCAGCTCGCACAGCTCCTGCCCGTAGCGGTCGGTGTAGGCCTGGTCGAGGACATCAGCTCCGTATGTGCGAGGCCGGGCAGCAACAGGTCCGGGCGCGGTCGGCATGGGCTGGGGGATCGGAGCCTTGTTCGGCTTCAGGAGGGTGATGCAGCACCACATGATCTGCAGTCGTGGGGTTCTTATATCAGTTCCGTCTATACGGATGAGACTTCTGGGGAGCAAGGGACTAGACTTGGGACATAGACCCGGAGGACTAGACCTACCTGTCCGACTTGGAAGATGTTGGACCACGGTCCGTAGTTGGCTGCAACATGGTTAGGATTCTGATCCAGCCCGGTCATCCCATCTGTGAACGGATCGCTCCGGAGGTTGACTCTGTCCCAATCTGGTGTAAATTGTTCCTGGTATAGTAGAAAGATGTCAGATCCTTGCTATGATATCTGTTGATGATACCCGCGAGCGCAATGAAGTTCCCACTTACTGGTAAGTAATATCCATATTTTCCCATGTTTCTCACTGTCCATATGAACCCCCTTACCGCCTGAGAAAATGGAAGCCGGTTAGGGGCCAGGGGCCCGGTATCGCCAGCGCGTCGAGTCGCTTGCAGCGTTTCAGCTAAGCCAAAGTCTGCGACCTACAAAGCAGCATCAGATTGGTAGCCACTCCATTATGATATTCTTGCTGTCCATCGACCATCGTGACCAAAAGGGATGGATGTTAGTTTGTGCCTACCTGGAACCTAGAGACGTCTTGATGGTCGTTATCGGTCCCACTGATGAACACATTGCTTGGATCGAGGTCGAAATGGATAATGTTAGCCTTCATATTGTGTGGGGCCAGCGGAAATGGTGGAATGACTTCGCGAAGAGGGTTTCCGTTCTCTTGCCACGCGCTGTCTTGCGCAGGCCACGCTTGTAGCCGCGGCGGATAGGTCATGGCGATACAGGCCTTCGCCACTGGATGATTGATGCCGAACAGTCAGTGGAGGGAACCTTGCCTGCTAAGGATGGGGTTTCTCGCGGCTTACAGCAATCAAATATCTGCCATACGACCAAAGGAGGCAAGAAGTCGGCATCTCCGTCCCAGTTGCGTGTAAATCGCCTCTCCCCAGCCTGTGCTGCTCGTACAGCCTCAGCTACCGCAGAGAGGAGACCATCAAGGTCGCCTTTTCGGGCCCATTCGAGCCAGACACCGAGGCGGTCATCGATCCCTGCCGCTGCGAATGCACCGATGAAATCGGCGACCCTGAATCTTTGGACGATATGCTTAGCACGAGCCAATAGCTGATATATTATCGTCAGCCAACTGATGCACCGCGGGCCCTACAAGGCCCATATATGTGCGCGACATCCTTACCCTAAGCCTCTGCCTCTCATTGTTGAGAGCAACCCGGTTTGAGTGTCTCCTAGCACCGTCCCCCAGCGCGTTCTTCAGCACGGCCGGTCTCTGACGCCCAGTCGCCGGGTCTCTCCAGAGCCAGAGAGTGGCCAGCGACATGCCGCCCCAGCCCAAGGTCCGGGAGAACTTGAGGGTGTCTCTGTGGTCCCACATGAGCTGTATGAGCTCATTGATATTCTGCCTCCTCTCTAGGTCCGTCACGGGCCTGTAATCGGCTATGCCACCACCTCGATTCGGATAACGCTGGGCACCACTCGCCACCCGAGCATCCCTCGTTTGCTGCAACGCCGCGGCGCGGGCGAGGTCGTTGGTGTCGTCTGGGTTCGGGTTCGGGACGGCTCTTTGAAAGAGGAATTGGAGGCGAGCGGCCTGGTCCCATCGTTGGCCTCGTCGGTAGAATTCGAACTTGTCTTGTGTGGAACGTTGAACGAAATCCATTATGTCGGGTTTCGTACCAGATGGTGGTTCATATGCTATGGTTAATCTCGAGTTGTTGATATGATCAGAGGAACAGATTGTTTGAAACTAAGATCCAGCTGTTTATCTGTTGAAGCAAACCTGTGGTCGACATGAAGATGGGAACAAAGAGCAACTAGACTGAATGATTGCAGATGTACTCCAAGATCAGGATACACACTTTTGGCTTTGTGAAAGCTTTCCGCTTCCGGAACAGGAAAAGCAGCCGGGATCTCAACTCAAATCTCTCGGAGATATCTTGATAAAGAACACGTAGTATAGTCTATATATAGCCTGGCCAAATGCATATACATAAGGTTTGGCCAACTTCAGCGATCCTGCTTCGTCACATGAGCAATAGACATTGTCTTGATACACTCTGTTACATGTTCGTCCTAGAAAATGGTGGATTTGATGTGAGAGAAAAAAGAAAAGAAAAAAGTAGATTTCAGCAAGCAAGCATTTGGGACTATCAAAATTGTGGCTTCAGGTGTTTGCACGGGTTGACCGAATGTTAGCCTGTGATGTTGCTGGGTGAGAACCCTGGGAATGCATGTATATAGAACCAGAAGGTTCGTATTGTTATTGATTAAGGAAACTACAGCAAACGGCGAAGCCGTAAACTAAAGGAAGGCACCTAGTATGCTAGCTATGATTACATAAGGGACCGTAAGGGCCCGTACGATATACCCCCTCAGGTAGCACTCTAGGTCTCGAGATACTAGGGATAGTATTTTCGTCTATCTGATGAATTAAGTAGGCCCTCGCGGCTAGTAATTAGTTCGTACCTTCGATAGCGCTTCGAAGTAATACCTTCGCTAGTATCTATTCTTCGTACTTATTACTTAGCCCTAAATCGGCCGTTTATAATCGCTATTTTATATTACTTTCGTCGTTAATACCCTTCGCCGCTATCTATACCCTTTACTTTCTACTCGATCGTCTAATATGAATTTTAGGCTTAAAGGTATTATAAATGCCTTCTAATCTTTACCCTTCTATTCTTTTCGTATTCTTATCGCTATAATTATCGTCTTCGTAGCTATACTATATAAAGTAGGGTCTTAGAAGGCTTTATAGATACTAGCTATCTTAGCCTTCCTTCCTCTTATACTCTTTACTATTATTATTCTCGCTATTACCCTAGTAATAATTATTATTACTATCGTTACTAGTATCGCTAGTAAAGTAGGGCTTAGAAGGCCTACTCCTTTACCGAGCGAAAAGTAGGGCTTAGAAGGCCTTACTCCTATTACTATATGAAAAGTAGGGCTTAGAAGGCCCTACTTCTATCTCTAAGCGAAAAGTAGGGCTTAGAAGGCCCTACCTTTACTAGTAGCCTTTCTAGGCTATCGCTAGTAGCCTTTTTAGTAACTATCGCTAAGGTATTACCCCCTTTAGCCCTTAATTAGCCTTCCTCGCTCCTTCGAGACCTAATATTTATATAAAGGCTTTATACTTATTCCTATTAAGGCCCTTAATAAGGCTATCTACTACTATATCGTTAGTAGGCTCATAGTAAATGTCATGACCCACGGTCAAGGTACCAGGGGGCATGCAAGAAGAAAGGAAACCAACATGCGGCACAGCACATGAGATGTGACGGGACCCACCAAGGTCACGTGACAGGATCAGTCAGCAAGACTGGATATGTTGGATCAGGAACATATCCAACATATCCATCCCTGGATATGTTGGATCAGGAACATATCCAACATAGCCATCGATGAAGAGCGGGATATATAACAGGACATTCCCTTCACAGTAGATAGCTTCTCATATGATAGGAGTAATCTCCTCTTGATCACAAAGACAGCACATTGCACAAAGCACCTTGA
>LKEB01000027.1:366324-412100 GCA_003795295.1 Cytospora leucostoma | reverse complement strand
ACATAAACCCAGTACACAGCCCAAGTACCCTTTACGTCACCCACGTTGTGTTCATTACAGTAATCTATCTTCCTTCCTAGCTATTAGAGATTGCTTCTATAATCACTGATTAGTATTAGTTGGGCAACGTTATATAACGCGGTGAGAAATAGTCTGTTCATTTGGTTATATCTACCGAAGGAAGGAAGGAAAGAACTATCTATAGGTTATACGGAGGGAAGGTATAGGTAGGTGGGTGATTCTGCCCGTTTACCTAGGGCGGTGAATCCTATACCGCCTGCTGTATCAGGCAGCTAAAACTCGCTGCTATTCAACAAAAACATGTATATAGAAAACTAGGAGGTAATATTATATTGATGAAAGCAGCAGCGATAACATGAAATGTCCCATTGTCTGAAACTAGGAACAGCAGTTCTGCATCTTGCGAAGAACATAGCAAGAAGTCTTCAGACTCATAATATTGTCTCTGCAACCAAATACGTCAGGTCATGGAATAAAGCTGATCTGTTTGATGAAAACACACTGATCTACTATATTGTGTTTGTGGTGGTGTGTAAATCGAATCTGATTAAAGATACCCCGCGGGGTTGATCTGTCTTGCTTAACTCATTGGTACTTAGGTACAGCCTGCATATGACGCTTATCTATTACCTAAACGGTAATGATCAGCACCCGCGCATCCACATCCGCATCCTCCGACTGTCACCCGCCGACATGATAACTGCTTATCGAAGAATTTTGACCAACTTCACAGGCTGGATGACTGTTCGACCGTCTTTCTGTCTTGTTGTTTCTCTAGACATTGGACATTGGCCATTGTCCCGTACTTCATCATGCCTCACGAAGTCCTGATTGGGAACTCATGCTTCACGGCTTCAGAGGCCCAAAAGCTTCTGGACCGTATTAACAAGCAGAGCGACGCCCGGGTCCAGTCCATCCACGGAAACTGGCTGTACTACGTCGACCTCATCAATGGCAATACCGGACTTGACAAGGTTCAGCAGTTGCTCCAGATCTCCGGATCTTCCAACACCGCTCCCGCCCTTGCTTCATCACCCGAGAAGAGTGTGACCGTCTATGTCTCACCACGGAACATCTCGCCATGGAGTTCCAAGGCGACAAGCATTGCCCATGTGTGCGGGCTGAAGGAGCAGGTACACCGTGTTGAGAGGGGTCGGGTGATCACCATCGAATTCGAAGACGTCTACAACGGAGACGCAGACTTGCCTTTCAAGGACATTATCTACGACCGGATGACAGAGATCCTGGCTACCGAGCAACAATCCCTGGACGTCATGTTCGCCGAGGACGAGCGGGAGCCCCTCGTCGTCGTCGACATCTTCGCAGGTGGTCGCGAACCCTTGGAGATACTTGAGGATTACAACAGCAAGATGGGGCTGGCTCTGAGTTTGGACGAGATGCAATACTTGGTAGATGCATACACTCGCCTGGGCCGGCCACCGCATGATGTGGAGCTTTTCATGTTTGCTCAGGTCAACTCCGAGTATGTTGTCCAGGACAGTCGTGTCCTCATCGCTCGTGGTTGAGGATGACAAGTGTCATGCCTTCCGTATACAATCAGTCTTGCTTCTTCATTTTGAATCATTTTCTGACTATCAATTCCGTACAGACATTGTCGGCACAAGGTCTTCAATGCAGCATGGACGATTGATGGCACGCTCCAGGGCAAGAGTCTGTTCGACATGATCAAGAACACCCACAAGAAGACACCGGATTATACCGTCTCTGCTTACAGCGACAATGCTGCCGTGCTTCAGGGAGAAGTCAGCAACTTCTGGGCACCAGACTACTCTACGGGCACATGGAAGCTCACCAATGAAGTGCTCCACCCCCTGATCAAGGTGGAGACACATAACCACCCCACGGCCATCTCACCGTTCCCTGGCGCTGCAACTGGCTCTGGTGGTGAAATCAGAGTATGCACTCCCCCTCCACGACTTTTTCAAGCACTCTTCCGACGCCCTGGAATCGATCCGGGACGTCTGATCAGTGTTTCCGTCCCCAATCCCGATCTCTGAGGCCAATCTACCCGAAATGGCAATTGCTGACCATTTCAACGTAGGACGAAGGCGCTGTCGGAAGAGGCTCGACTCCCAAAGCTGGTCTCTGTGGATTCTGGGTCTCGGACCTGCTCATCCCCGGGAGAAGAGAACCATGGGAGGTGGACATTGGACGGCCTGGCCATTACGCCAGCAGTCTTGACATCATGCTTGAAGCCCCAATCGGCTCTGCAAGATTCAACAACGAGTTCGGTCGCCCATGTCTGACTGGAACCTTCAGGACTCTCCTCACAGACGGCAACGCCGACGAGTCTGCCCCTGACTGGCGGGGTTACCACAAGCCGATCATGATTGCTGGTGGTATTGGCTCTGTGAGACCACAGCACGCACTCAAGAACCCAGAGGATGTCCAAGACGGTGCTCACGTCATCGTTCTTGGAGGCCCTGCTATGCTGATTGGTCTTGGTGGTGGCGCTGCCTCGAGTGCCGTGGGAGGTGGTAACGCAGACCTTGATTTCGACTCAGTGCAGCGAGGCAACCCTGAAATGGAACGCCGCGCTCAGATGGTCATCAACACCTGTGTTGCACTCGGCCAAAACAACCCAATTGCCATGATACACGACGTGGGTGCTGGTGGTTTGTCGAACGCTCTTCCCGAGCTCGTGAAGGATGCTGGCTTTGGCGGCAAGTTTGATCTGCGACAAGTCGAAAGCGCTGACAACAGCTTGAGCCCCTTGCAAATCTGGTGTAACGAGGCCCAGGAGCGATACGTGCTGCTTGTCAACAAGGACGGAATAAACCGCTTCCAGGCCATCTGCGGTGAGTCTACGCCACACACATGGGCCAAGGAGCCTGATCTCGACCCGACGTTTGCGCAAGACTGAAGCTAACAATTCCACAGAACGCGAGCGGTGTGGTTTCTCGAACGTCGGCACCGTAGTCTCAAAGGATGAGAATGGAGCTGCCCGACTGGTTCTGACTGACCGGGAATCCAAGGAGTATCCTGTTCCTATCGATCTGCCCATGGATGCCTTGTTCCCGCCGGGTCGCAAACAAGAACGGGTTGTCCAGAGCATCAAGAAGGCGCTTCCTTCCTTTGACGCAGCAAAGTCAATCACGGAGAAGTATGACATTACGGACCGGACACAAGTGCTCGCCAAGGCCACGGAGCTTGTTTTCTCTCTCCCTTCCGTTGGATCAAAGATGTTCTTGATTACCATCGCAGACCGAGTAAGTCACAATAATTGTATACAGTCCAGAATCGATATACTGACCTGTTACAGACCGTGGGAGGGTTGACAGTGCAAGACCAGCTTGTCGGCCCCTGGCAAGTGCCCGTGGCAGACGTTGCCGTTACACTCAGCTCCTACAGCTTGGAGGAGAACCGCCAAGGTGAGGCCATGGCAATGGGAGAGAAGCCCACACTTGCTCTCATCTCACCGGCGGCTTCAGCACGGATGGCTGTCGTCGAGAGTTTGATGAACCTCGGTGCTGCTCAGATCAAGGGGTCCGCGGATGTTCGGGGCGATTTGCGGAGAGTCAAGCTTTCGGCCAACTGGATGGCTGCCGTCAACCACCCTGGCGAAGGTGCTGCGTTGTTCGAGGCTGTCAAGGCGATTGGTATGGAGCTGTGCCCAGAGCTGAATGTTTCTATCCCTGTCGGAAAAGACTCGACGTCGATGAAGGCATCTTGGAAGGACGAGAGCGGAGAGTCAAAGAGTGTGACAGCCCCTGTCTCAGTCGTCATCTCTGCCTTTACTCTGGTGGAGGATGTTCGCAGCACCTGGACGCCACAGTTGCGACGAGTCGAGGAGGTGGGCGAATCTGTCCTCATGTACGTTGACCTCGCAGCAGGACACAAGGCTATGGGAGGTTCCGCTCTCGCGCAAACACTGGGACAACTCGGCAATGAAGCACCCGACGTTCGCGACACGAGGCTGATTGTGGACTACTTCGATGCTCTATCCCAACTGCACGAGGAGGACATCGTTCTCGCATACCACGACCGCTCTGATGGTGGTCTGCTCACCACCATCGCTGAGATGATGTTTGCCGGTCGCTGTGCAGCTGATATCTCCATTGACGACATTGCCAAGTCCGCGTTGACTGGAGACATCCTCGATGCTCTTTTCAACGAGGAACTCGGCGCAGTCTTCCAGATTCGCCAGTCTGATGAGAAGAACTTCCGTCGCTGCTTTGCTACATGTGGCCCACCCCCCGGCCTGATCAGAAAGATTGGATACGTCCGACCCACAGCCAAGCAATCTTTGGCTGTCCGATACGGCGCGACAACGGTCCTCGACCTGGACCGAGCCCAGATGCACCAGTGGTGGTCTGCCACATCCCACGAGATGCAGAAGCTCCGAGACAACCCGGCCTGCGCGGAGTCTGAGTTCGCCGCCCTTGCTGACCCCAAGGACCCTGGTATCTCTTACAAGCTGAAGTTCGACCCTGCCGATGCCAGTCTCCCAAGATTCACCGCCTTCAAGTCACTCGTCGTATCGCGCCCCCGCGTCGCGATTCTCCGTGAGCAAGGTGTCAACGGTTACGCAGAGATGGCCTTCGCCTTCCGAGCCGCAGGTTTCGATGCCGTGGACATCCACATGACGGACATACTGTCTGGCTTCTCCCTCGACGGCTTCCGTGGTCTCGCCGCGTGCGGTGGTTTCTCGTACGGTGACGTCCTTGGCGCCGGACAGGGCTGGGCCAAGTCCATCCTGATGCACGAGAACGCCCGCAAGACGTTCGAGGCGTTCTTCCAGCGCCAGGACACCTTCAGCTTGGGCGTCTGCAACGGTTGCCAGATGCTCTCGCGACTCAAGGAGCTCATCCCCGGCGCCGAGCACTGGCCCGCGTTCGTGGAGAACACCAGCCAGCAGTTTGAGGCGCGCTACAGCATGGTGCAGATCAAGGACAACAACAGCGTCTTCTTCGACGGCATGAGCGGCTCCCTTCTGCCCATCGTGGTCTCCCACGGCGAGGGCCGCGCCGAGTTCTCCTCGCCGGTCGGGCTCCAGGCCTGCAACGACGACGAGCTGATCCCCGTGCGGTACACCGACAACTACGGCCACGTGACGGAGAAGTACCCCTTCAACCCGAACGGCAGCCCCGAGGGTATCGCCGGCGTGAAGAGCCGCGACGGCAGGGTGCTGGCCATGATGCCCCACCCCGAGAGGACCATCATGGCCGATGTGGCGAGCTGGGCGCCCAAGGAGAAGATGGACGAGTGGGGACAGTATGGCCCGTGGTTGAGGATGTTCAGGAACGCCAGGAAGTGGGTTGGTTGATTGTAGCACGGGTTTGAAGAAAGAAAAGTGAGCAAAAACAGAACAAAACAAGACAAAACAGAAAACTTACCCAAAAACAAGAAGCTACATGCTGTTTCGTGTTGACATAGTCGGATGGCGTTTTATTCGTTACTAGACAGAGATTATGATAAGAAGCTCAATGCATAGTCATTCACCGTGATTTGGTGCTTCATACTACGTACGTGCTATATTTCCTCAAGCACGTACTTAGTATGTATGCTTTCAAAGGAACTTCATACTGATGCTCAGGCCTTGTTGGCTCTCATGATCTCATAGAATTCGTGGCTCTCCTCCCACTCCAAGGTATCTAACTCTCTGCTTTCCCGCCATTTATTCTGGTCTCGGGATCCACACTCGCTTTATTTACTTTGCCCCTGTACCTGTACCCCCCTCCCAAAGACCCATCTGAACCTGTCTCTGTCGCTATTCTCCCTTCCTCTCCTGTTACTATGCTACTTACTGGGGAGCTGCCAGCCTCTCGAAGCCGACCAGGACGTCCCGGTCCACATTAACCACCCAGTTGTCCCTGAAGGGCGCCTCGCCGCCCGCGGCCGCCACCAGGCCCTGCAGCCTCTCCTGCACGAAGGCGTACGTCCTGAAGGCGTGCACGGGGTCCCTCGAGACGACGGCGGCCTCGCCCTTCTCGAGAGGCGTGGCCTCCTCCGACTCCGGCGGCGGCGCCGCCGCCGTCTCCCACACCAGGCCGTCCTCGCCGAGGGCGTTGCCGTCGTGGCACTCGAGCACGACCGAGGTCCACATGGCGAAGTAGTCCTGGAGCTTGGAGCAGCAGAGGCCGTGCACGGGCGCGGGGAGCTCGCAGAGGCGGGTGAGGGCGAGGCACGACAGCTTCTGCCTCTCGGCGTCGGCCATGCTGTCGAGGGAGCCGAACCACTGCGTCGACAGCCACGGCCAGGCCTGCGCCACGTCGCCGCAGACGGTCGAGATCACGCTGACCAGCAGGTTCGGGTCCGTGAGCGCTATGCGGGCCAGGATGCTGAAGTATGCTAGCTTGTGGGACCACTCGAGCGCTTCCTTCTTCGCGGCGTTCGGGCCGGTCAGCTGGGAGTGTTCCCAGTCCTCGTGGATGCGTTGGAGCATCTGTGGGAGGAGACCAATCTCGAGGAGGTCCTGGACGATGAAAGAGACGCCGTTCGAGCCGCCGAGCTCCGACGCAGCGAGGAACATGAGCTCAATCGTCCTGTAGCTGGTCAGGACATCAGCACCTCGACCGCGGCTGGATGACTGTAGTGGGCTGGTCAATGCTTGCAGGGTATTCCTGCGGTAGTTATCCGACAAGACAGCCTCAGGGGCTAGGATGATATACGCCTTGGTAATTTCATAGGCGGCCTCGGCTAGATGAGGCTCGTTATCCACGAGAGGGAGTGCTAGTGGTTGCAAGCTGATCAATTCTGCGGACAATGGAGGCGCACTCTGTATAACCAGAGACCTCCAGAGGTCCACAATGTCTTCAAGGAAAGCCTCGTTCGAAGGGTCAGTCATGCACTGGGCTATGATCGGTAGCATAGATTGTTGGTATTGTCGCGATTCGGCCTCGAGCGAGTTTACCAGTGCAGCCAGAACTCCTATAATGGAGGCCTTGATCATATAGGCTTCACCAGCTGACTCCCAGAGAGTCGGCAGAGCAGCCATGATGGGGCTGGCGAATGGTAGCACGTGCTTCTCCATGCGTTGTATGCAGACTCGCAAGGTTTCGAAAAGAGCCTGTTTTGTGTCCTCTATTTCGGCTTCTTGAAGCAGATTGAGGATCTGGGGGAGGACATCTGGTGCGTAAGTCGCGAATATCTCACCCGGGAAACCAAAATCATCAGCCACTTCTTTCAGCTGCCGCGCCGCAGTGAGTCGTACAACTTCATCATTTGTCTCATCCTTGTCGTTAAGGAGATGACGATAGATATCAAAGATCAAAGGCCGGCTCGTGTCAGCAATCTTGACGGGTACCCATATGCTGACCAGTATTGCGATTCTGCGCCGGAGGACCTTTGCCAGAGGCCCGGTGATCTGTGCGTCTTGCACAAGAGTTGTGGATAGGAAGTTGTCGAAGTCGAAGGCTTCCGAGATATTAGGCGCGGCAGCGCCCATGGCAGTATAGATGGCCTCTTTCGTGATTATATCTGAATCGGCGCTTGTTGCTTGATGAAAGTATGATAGTAGTGGAGGAGTCAAGAGTTCCTTGTAGTGAACCAGGAGGTCCAAGAAGACTCTCTCGGCGCAGGGTCTCACGGCAAATTGCCAGCCGTCACCCAAGTATTGTTCCGTTGATTCAAACTCCTCAGGGTCCGTCTCCCAAGCTACTAGATCAGCTTGCCGGAATATTAACAGTTTTGAGATGATGACGTTGACGATCTGCATGACAAGGTCGTCCGTCAACAACTCGGATTGAATAATCTGGACGGCCCTATCCTTCTGCTCCAAGAACTCCTTGCTAAGGAACTTGAAGGTTTGTACAGGTCTCCAGACAATTGCTACGCAGCTTTTGACCAGCATCAGGCCTTTGAGTGCCAATTTCTCAAGCAGCGGTCCCTCGACTTTGGACTTGGCGGCAGGCCCATCTGAAGTCGCCGTCTGTCTTAAGCCACCGGACCTGTCATAGATCTCGGCAAACTTGGCCACGAGGTCCCAGTAGGCGAGGACAAGAGCAATGGAGTTTGGTAGCAGGGGAAAACTCGCAGGGTGGGCCTCTGACATCTCGAGATGTAATTTGGTGAACTGGAGTAGGTGCCGACCCACGACGTCCTGGTAAGGGGCTGGAACGGCCGAATCGTTGCTGACATAGCCGAGAAACTGGCCAAAGTGGTTCTGGGTGACAGACCAGAACTCGACGACAACTTTGTCAGTAGCCGGGTTGTCGTACCCGAAGAGCAACAGCCGGCGTAGAATTTTTGCCGCGGACAAGCTGTTCTGCATAGCCAGGTCTGCGGCATCCTCGTCACCGGTTTTGCCCGCCAGCCACTCCGTCCACAGGGTCGTCCTCTCCGTATATATCTCGCCCAGAAGATAGACCAATTCAGGGGTAACGGATTTGAGGGCGGTCTGCGACTTCCGCATACGGGCGGTCCCAAGCTCCTTGACCAGGCGAAGGAGGATAAGCAGGGCACCATTAAGAAGGAACTGGTCCCCATCCTTGTATATCCTCAGAAGGTTGATGAGTTGCGACATAGCGTCGGGCCAGGCGTCCGGATAGTCGATGCGAACGACCTTAGCGGTCGCAAGGGCATTGTGCAGAGCGTAGGCCCTCTGGTCTTCGCCTAGTGTGCCTTGAAATAGCCTTGACCTTATGATAGCCTTGTCATTGGCGTCTATTGCGTTCCTGGCAGATTGGCGCCAATACTTGTCGATGCCATTCTTGATCTGTATTATGGCAAGGAAGCGGATCTCTCCTGGGATGGACTTGTCGAGGAAGACTGACTATGGCAAATGAGGTCCAGTTAGCCAGCTGTTCTGCCTTCACAGCACCTTTGTTCCATGTTCGAATGACATCGGCCGAGTAAGAATTACCTGAAGGGAGGGGAAGTAGCCTTGTTGTATTTCCCATGCGCTGAGCTGCTTTCCTGCGGCCTGTCGCTGGCTATTGTCCATCGAGGTGGCAGCTTCGAGGGTCTTGCATAGCTCCTGCAAGCTAAGTGGTATGGCCTCGCCGGGCACCTCGATCGCGAAGCTCATCTTGTCGTCGAGGGTGGAGGAATTGTCTGTGTGTGATGTGCTACATGAACGGAAGCTGTCTTCGAAAGGAAGACGATGTCAGGGGAAGTAGACGCGGTGGGAAACGCGACGAGGCGTGCTGAGTGGGCTGGTGGATGATAGATGGAGGGGTCAGTCAGTGGCCAGGGTCAGCTCAGGGTCTGGAACAGGGGCGAAGAAATTTGGACCCCTGACACAGTACGTACATACTTAAGTAGACTACCCGTGGACACCGGGGCAGCTTTCAGGGGCAGGGTTCTGGAGACCGCATACGTAGTAGTGGACTACATGGGTTATCATGTCTAGCTTCGATTTACCACGGATCATGATTTCACATGCTTAAGTAGGTATAAGTATCTAAGTTAATTGTAACTCACCGGACCGCAAAGGTCGATAAGCTTCCGAGGTTGTTAGTGGACAGTAGGCTAAATAAGCTTTCTACCTTACCCGTACCTCTTCCGAAATTCAAGAGAACGTGTCGGTCAAATTCCTCGTGTCCATCTTGGTTATAACTTCGCCTGGCCATCCTGAGGTATCTTCACAACAACCTTGCCCCAAGTCTCCCTGCTCCCCAGGGCCTTCAAAGCCTCCGGTATGCTGTCCAGCCCAACGAATTCCTTGTCTGTAAATTCCGTGCCTCTGAACTTCCCCTCCTCGATCAACTTCAAGATGTCCTGCCAGACGCTCCGCTCCGTCTGCGGTTCCATCTTCGCGTACAAGCCCCAGTGGATGCCGACCAGGCTGATGTTCTTCAACAACACCTTGTTCATCGCCACCTTCTCGATGTTCCCAGCCGCGAACCCAATGACCAGTATCCGGCCGTTCCACGCCGTGCACTTGGTACTCTTATCCACCAGCCCCACCGGATCGTAGACGACGTCGACGCCACGGCCCCCAGGCGTCAGCTTCTTGACCACCTCGGGCCACCTGTCATCCCGGTAGTCGACCACGTGGTCCGCCCCGAACTGCCGGGCCACCTCCAGCTTCCTCGCCGTCCCGGCAGTGGCGATGACGGTCGCGCCGAAGGCCTTGGCGACCTGCACGGCCGCGAGGCCGACGCCCCCCGCCGCGGCGTGCACCAGCACCCAGTCGCCCTTCTTCACGCCCGCCCGCGCGACCAGCGCGCCGTAGCCCGTCGGCGCCGTGACGAACAGGCCCGCCGCCTCGGTGGCCGACCACCCCCTCGGCACTGGGTGGAGTCCCGCCTCGATGGTGCGGACGCGCGTGGCGTAGGCGCCCTGGGACGCGCCGAAGACGCGCGCGCCGACGGGGTACTTCGGGCTGGGGTCTGAAGAGGGTGTGGCGAGGACGGTGCCGGCGAACTCCATGCCTGCGGTCCATGGGAAGGGTGGTTGGTTCTGGTACTTGCCCTGGACTTGCAGGATGTCGAAGAAGTTGGTTGCTGCGGCCTCGACCCTTATGAGGTATTCATTGGGGCCTGGGACGGGGTCTGGGAGTTCTGTGACTTTGAGGTCGTCGAGACTCTGGTTCTTGGTCAGTTGATTCATTCAATCTCATACTGAAATGCCACTCTTGTTTTGGCTTGCCTTGACGTATTGTGAGACTTGTATTCCCTTCATCTTGACTGGCTGACTGCTGATACGTGTAAGACGTCGAGACCTTTATGACGTCTTCCGTGACGGTCTCTCTTGATCTTGATGAAAGTAATTTTCAGGGTGAAGTAAGAACGGTTGAGATTGATCAAGTCGATGGTGCGTAGTGAGATCCGGGGTAGCAGGGTAGATGTCTGGGGAAGACAATGGGGGTTTTGTGGAGAGCCGAGGCACAATGTAACACTTGTACATATGTGAGCACCACCTGGGGTATACGCTGCGGTACAGGGGTTATGCAGATCGCTGCAATTATTCGCAGTTTCGCAAACTTTATCGATACTTCAAAAGACTACTGGTACCCTCATGCTACACGTCCCTAATGTCTTCAAAGCAGGAGGGGTAGTCGCTCGAGATTCTGAAAATAACCCAAACGACATTGGTGGGCCAGAAGCTCAACGAAAACGAACACTTGAGTTGAGAAAAGGCTCGGTAAGGGCCGTTGCAGGATGGTAACAGTGCTCACTAAGTAGACATATAATGCGGCCTAGATTAAGTCAAGCTGTTGTACGCAAACAAAAAGAATTGGTATTAGCTTGATCGGCATCTCCTGACCAAGAGTGCCAAGCCAGTATCATGGGAGTCATCCTCCCCACTAAGCTATAGAAACAATTGTAGTTGCTACAACCGTCTATGTTGTCACCGACTAACATGGACAACGCTATGAACATATGTAAATCATGAGCCACTCCACTGCAGAACTCGTTATACGGTCGTCTCTCGCGGTGAATATCTGGCAGAAAACCGTCTTTCCCATGCGAGCTGCTTCGAGTCGTCCGCAGTACTACTACTACTGGACTATTTTCCAGGCCCAGCAAACGGAAGGGCGTCTTGGACTGCTGTGGGCGCATCCTGTAGCCCTGGTCGATCAGATTAAGCAACCCAAGGTTGAGCCGAGAGCCTTGCCTCTAATTGCTTGCTGGCCCTCGGGCTTGTGCCCATCCTCCGTCTTGTCGACCGTCGCGGTCGTTATCCAAGAAATCAGGTACCCGCTCAGATCAAGTCGTCCTTCAGTTTGGTCATGCTGAACTCGGGCAGCCTCATAGTAGGGTACAAGAGCCCACTAGCATTCTGCCTGGCGCGCCTCGCCTTCTCCGTCTCCCTCTCCTCAGCGACAGACTTCCTCTCGGCCTCCTCGTCCAGCATTGTCCCCTGCAGGCTCAGGTAGGTGTAGTCGCCCGTAGACCCGCTCGAGAAGTTCTTGATGCGGAAGTGGACCTTCCCGCTGACCCTGTCGCCGTTCTCGTCCACCCAGTGCCCTGAGCTCCGGACCTGGTGCGTATCCCTCGCCGTCTCGCCGTCCTCTGCCCCCTCGCCTTCCGCCTTCTCCGTGAATGGGTCATCTTCCGCGACCACGGGTTCCTCCTCCTCCACCACCTCCTCGTCGGGCTGCTCTACCCACTTCCAGCCCCTGGGCAGACTCCTCCGTGATATGCTGGCGTTGAACTTCTCGAAGCACACCACACCGATGTGCCCCTCGCTCTGCAGGTTGATCTCGCCCTCCATCCATGCTCCCCTCGACGGGATGAACAGGTGCAGGTCCGCGGTGAGCCATGCAAACGGCGGCGCGTAGCACTCGACCGACTCCATCAACACGGGGGTCTCGTCTGTGGACGGGCGCTTCGGGTCCGCGCGCTGTGGCCGGTGCGAGAGGTTGGCGTTCTTGTACTCGAGCAGCACGCCCTTGAACTTGGGCGAGTACCGGTTGAGCATCGGGTCGAGGTACTCGCGCTGCATCTTGGTGAGGGGCTCGTCGAATGCGGCAGGCCAGATGGGGATGCGCTGGGAGAAGGTCTGGGTGAAGAAGGGGTATTCACTCTCATCGGGTACGTGGGGCTTTTGTTTCGTCCCTGTTGGCTCCGCCGCCGGCTTGTCGGGCGAAGAGGTGGACTTCGGCTGCTTGTGTTTCTTCTCCTTCTTGTCGTCGCTCTTGTGCTTCTTGTGCTTCTTTTCCGGAGATGCGGCCGGCTCGACTTCGGCGCCGTCGTTCTCGGCCTCTTCCTCTCTCTCCTTCCGCTTCTTCTCCTTGTGCTTCTTCTTCTCCTTCTTAGCAGAGTCGACCGCCTTGGGCGTTTCGTCCACCTCCATCTTGTCGCCGTCTTCCTCCTCCTTCCGGTGCTTGCGCTTCGACTTCTTGAGCGGCTTTTCCTCGTGGTCGGACCCCATTTCGGCTGACATTATACGAGCTCACTTTCTCGTAGGTTGAGTGAGTGGGGGTGGGAAAGTGATTCTGATTGAATCGCGGATCGCAAAGGGAGGTTGAGCATGCGACTCCCGGCCTCGAAACTTTTTTTCTGCCGGTGTAACAAGCTGCAATGTTGCCGGGGGACCAAAATCCAATTCGCACCCCACTTAACAATACACCGCCCAGCTGGACTGGTATTTTCTTAGCACTTATTCGGACTTTATATCCAGATAAATGAGCGACTACGACTGATAGACATTTGAAATCGAACAGTCCATGATTCTTCAGTGAGTAGCTATTCAAGCATCACATTGATAGCGTCAGGCAGTGTATTATTAGGTGTAATTGCCAGAGAAGAGCTGATAGACAGAGCTCACCCCGTTAGTGAGATTCGCCAGTTTGAGGTTACTGACCAGGTGGAAACCGAGCCACCGAGTACAATCTGATCCTCATTCAGGAAGTTTCTTTATATACCTAGGTATATGTAGTGGTTGCGACAAGGTTCTGAACTTGTCCCCTTGAAACTGTACCGCCTACATACATTATCGGCCCCTTGCCCTTGGCCCTTGGCTTGTTCAATCCGTGGATGGAGCTTTGTTCAGCATCGCTTCCTGAGGCACCTCCTGCTCGGACCTGGAATCGCTGCTTTCAATCTTGCTCGCAACCTTTCATCCCGACCACGAGCCATAATTTCGAGGGGAAGTCCAATCCCGCAGATTTGAACTGCGTCTGGGCCGGATTTCCAGCAGGCCGCCCAGATTCGAATCGGCGGGGCCAGGGCGTGAATTTTGTGCATGGTCGACCGTGAAAGGATAGTGTATAGCCGTTGAATGTGTCCATCTTCAACCCTGCTCAACCTTGCGGCCTTTCTCCTTCTCTGCCCTTCGTTTCCTCTTTGCTTCTTTCCTTGCTCTGCGCTGCTCTTTTGTTTCGGTAACAGCGCGCTTCTTGTCACTCTTCTTTTTACTGTCGGTCTTCGATTTATCCTTCTTCGACTTGGAGGCAGCCTTCTTGGCCAGCTTCTTGGCCGCCTTTTCAGCCTTCCTCCGCCTCCTCTCCTCCCTCCTTGCCTTCCTCTCGGCTTTTGACTCTTGCCTCACAGGGGGTATGACCTCGGCCTCGGGCGTCGTATCCGTCGACTCGCCATCCACGGTCTGCTTGACCGTCCCTTGCAACAACCCACCGCTAACAAAGCACGCATAGAGAGCGTTCGCGCCGCTGTACTTGCCCGCGCCCACGGTGAGAAGCCCACCCAGCTTGGTGTTCGCCTTGGTCTGGACGACGCTGGTCTTGCTGGATGTGTCAAGGCTCTTCAGCTGCTCGTCGAACGCGTTAAGCCACCATTGGTCGCTCGTGACGTGGTTCTTGCGCCCGATGCCGAGGGTGTTGTTCTTTCGTGAGACGAGGATAGGTTTAGCCAGGCCAATCGAATCGTCGCTTGTGTGCAGCGAGTGGCCAGAACCCCGCCAGCCCTGGGATTTTAGGAGGGCGGAAGCGTCCATCCTAGCCTTGGGTTTTTGACTTTTGCAGGATAGATTGGAGGGGTGTGTTGCCAGTACGGCGAGTACAGGATCTCGTTTATTATATGGTCGTAGTAGGAGTTATCATGTCGTCGGCTGATGATGGTTGTGCGCCGAGCGCGTTTGGGGCAAATATCTTGATGAAGGCATTCAAGTGCCCCCAAGCATCTAATCGCATGCATATCTAGAGTCGAAGAAAATTTGGTGGAGCCTCCTCCCGATGGGCTTGATTAGGTAAGCTCCCGATATCGTTTTGATCCACACCTTCACTCCCGGATCATTGTATACATAGGTAAGTACCTTGGCACATCTTGGCACACGTCTTTCCTTCCCTCCTTTACTCACACCCCAAAACTCCATCCTCTGCGCTTGATGGTCTTCCATTTATCAAGGGTTATCTTGCGAGCAACAGGAACCATCGAATCATTTCCCATGGTATCAAAGTTGGCAAGTTAAATCCGCGCTTAGCTGAACAAGATGTACTGGGATTCAACTCCTTCAGCTCCTTGGCCACCGCCACAACCACAATTCAATGCTGCTTCCTGCGCCTGATGTGGAAGCCTAATGCTCCCCGCCAAGACCAAGTGAGCCCTATGATGCAACAGTCATCGATGGCCTTCGGTACCTGCCAGGGGTCAACAACAGTCCACCCTGGTCCTGTAAGCAGGCTGAGCAACGTCTTCAGCACGCCAGGCAGATAACCTCCATTCTTAAAAGTAGGTACCCCCATAGTGCGGTGTCGTGTGACAACAGCGATGCGAAGTATGCCATTGAGTCGGAGATCCAGCCTCTCAAAGCCAGAGATATGGAACCAGTGATCGAACTTACTGAGACCTCTGGAGCCTCTCAATCTCATACGATGGCTCAGTTGACGGCCATGGTTGCGGACCCACGACACTCCATCCGCAGAAAACCAATTTCGCCGCCCGGTGCTGAAGCTGTCAACCAGACCAGCAATTCCAAACTCATGGAAAACCCATCGTCTCCTTCTCAGCCTCTGTTGGCGGCGGACCGTTTGACCGGAGTCAACAAACAGCGTGAGACAACTACAGCAACCTCGACCATCTCGGACGATGATGGCGTTGGAAGATATCTGCCGCCAAGGCCACTCAGGCCACTGACCAACGCACAAATCTCATTGCTCGTCGTGGAGTTACTTGTCGTCTTGGCTATGGCGATTGGCGGGATCAAGGGGCTCACGATGCTACCGATGCTAGACATCTTCAGTGTGCCACGCCTGGACCAGGACTGCGGAGGTTACAACGTGCCTCCGGTGGAAAAGAACTTATACATCAACTTGCAGATTGTAAAAAATTTGTCTTTTGCAAGGGCCAAACTCTTGGACTTGGCATGGGATATCATAATTGGCCAAGGAGGAAAGTTCTTACACGGTTGGGTCCTTTATCGGGTCGTTGCGAGCCAGCTCACCTGGATGATGGAGTACTCGTCTGTACCTCATCATTTCCAGCTCGACCTCTTGTTCTCCACGGTCTCTCTTTCCGCGCTCTGGTCGACGATGAGATTCCTTTGTGCAAAACGCCCCGCAAGGACCATTTTTCCTGCCGTTTGGTTCCTCCTCGCAATTTCATATGTCCTTGCTTTCTCGTCCATCTGGAGCGCGGCAACGGGATACCTAAATCCGAGTATACCTGGGTATCGCATGATGGACCAGTCTTATGTCACCATCGCCTCGGAGAGCTTGACAATGTGTTGGCCTGTCAATACAGAGAGGCTGGGCGGAGTTGTGCCGGCCGTCGTCCCGGGGCCTCGCCTAAGAGATTGTTACACATCATTCGAGGACCTTGATTGGAATGCTCCCAATTGTGAACTTGAGGATGGCACAGATGACTGGAAGAACCTAGTCGCTTGTGAGCACAGCATCAGAAAACTCTTATGGACAAGCTAGCAACTCACACTTCTTAGATTACAAGACCAAAGAAAGTATACAGAACTTCTTCAGCATTGCATACAGTGCAGATGTTGTAAACAAGTCTGTGGATCTCAAGGACTGGATGCATGAATACAGTCCGTCCGGAAATGGCTCCTTGACAGGCGTCATGTTTTACCATTACTACGACGCGCAGGAAATGGGAGACCCTGCCGAAGCGGATGACAACCTCGAAGTGGAAGGACTATACCGGCAATTGACGGGCTTCCAGTTCGCTGGGGTGGGCCAAGATCCGGAGGCGGAACAGCGAACGGACTCGCCATGGCTCAATTCGACATTTCAGCTGGACACCTCAGTCAACATGAGCAAATGGCAAAGCGGATGGGAAGATTGGCGGACGCTAGGACTCGAACCGGTGCCCTATAACTCGACACTGTGGTATAACGGCTCGGCCATAACCCTCGACGCACCATTCCTCAACCTAGATGCAGATAAGACAGCTTGTAGCTGGTATAACGGGTACCCGTCTCTCGACTTATGCTTGTGCTATGGGAACACGCTGCTATCGTCGGACTTTCGCGACAATGACAAGCTAATCTGCATAAGTGAGGAGGGCTACGTCTGGGGTTTCTCGAGCGTGGTTACACTTATCGGCATTATTCTAGAGGTCTGCTGGATACTGGGATGCTTCGGCATGCTGCTCGACGTACACATCAACAGTACCTTGTTCAGGATGAACCGACCAGGCTCAGGGCTGGTGAGGAACATCCTCGACGTCGCAGGCGCTGTACAGAGAGACTTGGGCGAGGAGACTGGAGCCTATAAGGACCGGGAGCTCATGAAAGCGCTAGAAAGGTGTCCACCTGTTGGGTACGAGGTGCACGATACTGACAACAAGGTTGGACGAATTGCCATTGTCTCCATGCCGGGGTCTCGGAACCCACGCAACCGTCTTAAGATAGAATCTAGCAGTTTGTACGCCTAGATAGGGCCATGGTGGAGCGGCGAAGACTTCATGTTACTCATTCCTTGTTTAGCTTGGCGGCTGTGAGGACGGAAGAGAGACAGGGCAATGGTGGTATTTGTAGTGTTCCGCCGATGGGAGCGGATCGGCCCATCGCGTGCGAAACAGTTGTTGAAGAAGCCTTGGCTTGAGGGGGAATTCAGCAGCGTGGCTCGGGCTGAACGGCCTTTGAGCGGGCACCGGTCAGCTGCTTATGAGTCTCATGGGAGTCTCGTGAAAGGCTAATCCAGGCGGCCGGGCATCGCGGGGATCTACATACAAGTATGCGGCAGATCTCCGGCATCACAAGGTCCTGAATAATTAAGCTGGCGGAGACTAGTGTACCGTATTTGACAAGAGTAGTGTACAATCGCCAGCTACCTATCTACACTAACCACCACCACGAGGTTGATGGAGCAGATTCAAGTGAGTGAGTTACAAATGGAGGGATCGACGATAGGGTCTGCCGCGTCAGCTCTTCAGCCACCAACATCATAAGAACGGCTTTCAGGCTTCAAAGCGACCACGGACTGCGGGAGAGGCGCCGTTCCCGACTGCCCGATGGGAAAGTTCCGTGCTGGGACCGTTCGACAGGCACTGCAGACCTGATTGCGCTAGGCCTGGCAGTGGACGCGATTGGTTTGCTGCTGGTCCACGGCGGCTTGCAACCTCGGAAGGGCGGCTCAGCGACCACGATTATGCAGGGGCGGGTCTTGGTCCAGGGGAAACAAAGGCTACCAACAATGGCGCCCGGGTGTCCCGGGGCAGCAGCAGTGATTGTCTGCAGGTGCAGGTCCAAAATAAGGTGCAAGGTTCAAAATAAGTCTGAAGTGTCTCCGAGTGTACGACGGTGAGGTCTGTCAGCTCATGCCACAAATCAAAGCTTACAGGTTTGTCTCAACCAGCTCATGAGGGCCAGGGCCACAAGACCAACCACGCGGTCCATAAACCAACCCGCCAGCGATCCGCCAACGATCCGCCAACGATCCGCCAATCCTCCGAAGTAACCTTGGAGCCTTTCAAACTTCTGCTCTGCTCGGCCGTTCGGCAGGTGTCAAGAGACCAGTTGCGTCACATCCAAGAAAAAGACCCACTGGTCGACAAGTCCTACTCACTGCTGCTATGTACTAGTAGTACTAGCTGACCAACAAAGCAGGTAAAAAAGGTAAAAGCTCATCTGCCTATCTTCCGGGTCTCACCTCTCCAGTTATTATTTATTGCTACACCATCCCACATCAGACGTCGGACATCAGGGCTGCTTATACACAGCCTGCTGTATAAAAATACAACTATGGTGGCTTAGGCACAGACTTTTTGTTTAATCTCATTTTATATCTATTGGGTCCCCAACCCATCTTCTCCCATATCTTCCAGCATTTTGGGTATTCCGGATTGATCATCCTAATCTTCCCAGACTTCACGGCTGTAGAAGCTCACCAATCGAACCACTCCTCCAATCATGGCGCCCCTAACCACATGCGCTCTGCAAGTGGTTGCATGGCTCCTTCTCTCCACTACTCCTAATAATATTTTAGCTTCAGCCAGCACCATCCCTCCAGTAGCCGAGAGGGCCTTCGTCGATGTCGTCGCCAGGGCACTTCCGAATTCTCCCAGTGGTGGTTATGCCCCGGCTCTCGTAGAGTGCCCGGCAAATCGCCCGACGATTCGTGTGGCAGGCTCCCTCAGTCAGAATGAGACGGACTGGCTCGCCAAGCGGCGTGCAGCCACTGTAACGCCCATGGCTGATTTCATCAGCCGCGCAAACATCTCGGGCTTTGATGGCGCATCCTACATCAACGGCCTCAAGGATAACACTACCGCTTTGCCCAACATCGGCATCGCCATGTCTGGTGGTGGTTACCGTGCCCTCATGAACGGCGCTGGCTTCGTCGCTGCTGCCGATAACAGGACTCCCGGCTCGACGGACGAGGGTGGGATCGGTGGTCTGCTGCAGGCAACGACATACCTTGCCGGACTTTCCGGCGCTGGCTGGCTCGTTGGGTCCATCTACAGCAACAACTTCAGCACGGTCGTGACTCTGCGCGATGGCAGCGAAGACTCTGCCGTCTGGAAGTTTGACAGGAGTATCTTCGTCGGGCCTGAGCAGAGTGGTCTCTCCATCCTCAACACGGTCGAGTACTGGGATGATATCAAGGATACCGTTGAGACCAAGGGCGACGCAGGCTTCGATATTTCAATCACGGATTACTGGGGACGGGCACTGTCTTACCAGCTGATCAACTCGACGGACGGAGGTCCAGCATACACCTTCAGCTCCTTCGCCCTCGCCGAGAGCCTGATCAACGGAGACACCCCAATGCCCATCCTCGTGACTGACGGGCGACAGCCGGGAACCACGATCGTCAGTTTGAACGCGACCAACTTCGAGATCAACCCCTGGGAGATGGGCTCTTTCGACCCACAGGTGTACGGCTTCGCACCCACCAAGTACCTCGCGTCCAACTTCTCGGGCGGTGTGATTCCCGACGATGGCAACTGCACCGAGGGTTTCGACAATGTCGGCTACATGGTTGGTACCAGCAGTACGCTATTCAATGACTTCTTGACCGAGAGCATCACGGATTATGTGGACGTGCCCACGATCGTGGCTGATGCGATCGAGGCTCTCGCGTCAGATCTTGGGTGAGTGCATACGAGACCTTCTAGGTTCCCTCGCCTTCTCCTGAGGTTGTTTCTTTTCTAACAGTAACCGCAGCTCCAACGACAACGACATCGCCCAATGGACCCCTAACCCGTTCCTTGGCTGGAAGAACGACACCAACACGTACGCCCACGACCAAGAGTTGTCACTAGTCGACGGCGGCGAGGACCTCCAGAACATCCCCCTGACCCCATTGATCCAGCCCATCCGTGCCGTCGACGTCATCTTCGCCGTCGACAGTAGCGCCGACACGACCTACTACTGGCCCAACGCGACGGCTCTCCGCGCCACGTACGAGCGCAGTCTCGAGACCAACATCGCCAACGGCACCCTCTTCCCGCCCGTCCCCGACGACAACACCTTCATCAACCTGGGCCTGAACAACCGCCCCACCTTCTTCGGCTGCGACACGTCCAACTTCACCCTCAAGGCGGGCCAGACCGTTCCCCCGCTGATCGTCTACGTCCCGAACGCGCCCTACAACACCCTCTCCAACGTCTCGACCTTCACCCCGAGCTACACGGACGCGGTGCGCAACGCCATCATCCAGAACGGCCTCAACGTGGCCACCCAGGGCAACGGCACCGTCGACCCGGAGTGGCCCGCCTGCGTCGCCTGCGCCGTCCTGAGCCGCAGCCTCGAGAGGACCAACACCTCGGTCCCGGACGCCTGCGCCTCGTGCTTCTCCCGCTACTGCTGGAACGGCACCCTCGACTCGGCCGCCCCGTCCGGCGAGTACGAGCCCGCCTTCAAGCTCGCCGACGCCAACGCCTCCGCCGAGGACTCGGCCGCCGCGAGGACCTCCGGGCTCGTCGGCGGGCCGGCCGGTGTCGGTGCCTTCAACGTCGCGCTCGCCGTGGCGCTGGGCTGTGCGTCTTACCTGCTGATCTAGTGGGGCTGAATCAACACCATATATATGAAATCCGAAAAGTAAATCCCGGCGCCCCTTGTGTGATTGCTCGGGTCTCTATCGGGGAGGGGCCCATGATGGTCACTCACGGCGGCGATGAGAGGCTTCCATTGATTCATATGGGCGTCTTGTCGTTTGACTAGTGATGGTCATAAAAACACCGGGCAGCTCGACTGGCCCATTGATCTGCCTGTTTCAGGGGGCATGACTGGGACTCACAATCCATACGCTATCACGACCTCCGAAGACACGACCGTGGATGATGGTACGAGACGGAGGGTAGTTCACTAATGAGGCGCGTAACACGCCTCGTTGCCGATACCCGCCCATCAGAGCGGGCGTTAATCGGACATGCATTGGTAGGAGTAATGGTCGGGGGGTGGATAGAAATACAACCGTGATGGGGGGGTGGTAGAGTGCAACAAGCGGGTTCGCATGTCATGGTTCATCCGGTCTCAACTGCAATGGGAGAGAAAAGTGCTTGCATTGGCGTTTTACGGAATGGTTTCCCATGTTCTCCCATGTTCTCTTTGGTGGTGCTCTCTTCATAGAGGGTAGTGAACAAATAGTATGTATATATATGCATCAATCAAGGTGGCATGTGATTGGCGAGACAACTTCCTGTCCCGGAGTCCCCGACCAGAGCCCAAGAGGGTGCATTTTGGTATCGCATTGCTGATATTCAATGACAATCTTTTAAAGAACGTATGAATGCATGTGAGCGGCCTGATACCTAGGTATGTAACAGCGAGGATTGTTCCTCCATTTCCCCTTCTACCGGACGGGTTGTGTTCCCGTTGATTTCTCCACCTCCGTCCGTGTGATACATTCGGCCTCAAATGATTGCAGAGTCCTCCCTTGTGTACGCTCGCGGCAAACATGTTTGTTCTCCTTCCGAGGGAGCTCCATCGACCTGTCTCGTATTTGCGTAGACCGATAGTACAAAACCCCCCCTGGACAATGATCATGTACTGACGAGACGACATATGGCACCCCAGCGCATCCCTGGTCTTCCAATCGTACTGATTGCCCGTTCGTCTGACCCCCCTGAGGGAGCCGGAATATGCACCCGAGAGTCCTTCTGCAAACAGTGAATACCAGGTCACATGAACGCGTCTTCAAGAGGGCCTATGAGCATCGCACTGTGCTTCGCCGTGTGGCGTGCGATCGGCCGGAGCCTTCCGAAAGAAGTCAAAAACCTTGGAGTGGCAAGATTCAGGCCAATGCACATCTTCTCCAGGTCCGTTCAATTTCCCTTTAAGGTACGTGGCGCAGGTAGGGCCGACTTCCAGCGTGCTGCTCGGGGATGATCTCATGCTTCACGGCATGACACCACACGCGGGAATAAGTGGGATGAGGACAATAGGCTGGTTGGGAGGTCTATCGTGATGATCAGGTTGAGAAATCTCTTTGCAGGCCCGATTGGGAAGGCCCATCCACTCCGACTTCCTTGACGTCGTCCGGCATCAAGCGTAGCCAGTCCACCCATCGTTCCATACTCGAATCCTTATCCAGTCGAAATGTCAAGCTCAACTGCATACCCGGTGAGGGAGCACTTTCCAAACTAGGCAATGAACACCGTCTTCGGAGCGGCGCAAGAAGGATGGATGGTACATTGCTGCTACCGGACAGATGCAGGTGCAAGGGCGCAGGAAACTTGGTCAAGAATGCTCGCTCGGGAGTCAAGTCTTGTATTATTCTCGGATATTCAGAGACGAGCTGTGCGTGCAACTCGGCGGCTGAGAATGGCCTGGGGCGGGGTGCTTGAGTCTGTAACTTGTCGATGAGGGCTTTGGTAAATGCACAGCGCGCAAGTGGACTTGTGTGCTCTTCGAAGGACCCAGCAGCGAGAATCTCCAGAACGCCGCGTTTTCTGATGGCTTCGGGCAATCCAAAATATGGGGCGTCCATGATGATAAGTGTATCCGAAATGGCCTCCTCGAATAATTGTTGTATTCCATTCCACCTAACTCCGCCGACCTCATCAGGTTCCGCCGAGCCTGCGAGGATCATGCATCGATTTTGGTCCAAGTATGTATGTCCGTTATAATAGACAATCTTCAAATTGTCTCGATCATCATTGCTCTTCATGAACTCGATCAATCTTTGCAACAGCCACCCCCTCGAGTTTTCGAGAGGTACAGCGTCGATCTCAAACGTATAGTGGTAACATCTGTCGAGCACCAATCCAAGTTCTTCAATAACGCCTTTCACTTCCATGGACTGATCATTGTCCCAATGCAGAAGGAGCGCACTGACTGCGCTGTAACGGCTGCGATTCGGGTTGGAGACGATCTTCGACGTGGCGCTCTGCAACCGGGATCTGAAATTATCGACGCTAGGCAGGGAGGGCACAGAGGGAAGAGAAGGCAGAGAGGGCAGAGAGGGAAGAGAAATCGCAGCCTGGGCTGACTTCTCTAAGCGGGGACCTGAAGGCAACGGAGTTCGCAGCGCCCGTGACTGAGTCTCAGACCGAGGTTGCTGCCCTGGTTGTTGGCTCTCAGGCGGTTGGTCGAGGTCCATGTCTTCAGAGTCGTGTGCGTAATTGGCATTGACTGGGCGGAAAGCCCGATCTGAGCTTATGGGGGCCAGATGTTGTTGGAAGTTCGGACTATGGGATCCATGTTGGCCCGCGGCTTGGTTCCATGTCATGTTGTGATGGTTTGGAGTACACTAGATCATTGTTTCAGCATCAGCAACAGACTTTAGCAGGCAGCTGTTAAGCACAATTATCAAGAACCAGCACAACAAGACTGAACTCCACCTGATGTCCTGGATCGGTCTGGTGGGGGTCGCAGAAAACCCTTGCGGGGGATAGTATCAAGCCAATCTGATCCACAAGGTCAAGGATACCATTCACCAGCCCAGTAGGACACAACATTGCCAGAAAGAGAATGTGCCATGAGCAGGGGAGGCCTCCTGTTCTTTTACAGAAGATCGCACACCCGTGCATGGCAATCCTCTCCTTCAACGTGGAAGCAAGACATGTTTCCTGCATAAGAGAACTAGAGACTTACCGCGACTCTTCTCCTTCTACAGTCCTTACAAGCCCCTAATTTCCGCATGACAGCGGCTCTCTCTCGTTGTTCCGGAGTTAGTGGTCCTGTGCGTCTTCTGTTCGGCCGCTTGGCCTGGGGGAACTCTGAGCCGTCGTTGACCGAGAATACACTTTGGGAGATATTGGTTGGTGAAAAAGTATCAATGCCGTAACGAGTGGCGGTTGTCTCGGCGGTAGACGGGCCCGGGGTGGCAGTGTGCGCGGGTGACGAGGCCGACGAGGGAGGGCCTTTTTCCCAGCGCGGCGACGCTGATGAGGACCAGGATTCGCGCCTATAATCTGAGAAGTTCCCGTGGTAGTCGTCGTTGCTAGAGACTTGCACAGGGCTTGTAGTCCGTACAGGCGGTGCCATGTCCTGGTGGCCCGAGCGACGATCGTCTGATTGAGGGCTGCCTGGCGGATGAGCTTCAAGCAATTTCGGAGCCGAGAATATCCTTCTCGCTTCGCTACTTTCACTTCCAATCGACTCGGTATTTTCAATGCCGATACGATCGCCGGGGCCGTTGCTAGTATCGGTTGCGCTCTCATGTTTAAGCCCAGTGCCGGCATTGGCTTCATCTCCAGGACTTTCAGTCGACATTATCTTATTTGAAGCTATTCATATCCTGGGGCAATATATCTGCAAGGCAGCTGGATTTGTGTCGACGAGCGGGTGACCAGGAATATGGCTGTTTACACCCTTTTGGTCCGACAACCTTGATGTGGTAATCCAGAGAGTTCGCCGCAAAAAGAGATAGTCTAAACGATGACCATCGCAGAGAGCCAGGAGGCTCGAGACTAGCCAATATTGTGTTCAAGCGTAGGACTTCGCGGGTCGTATCGACCGGGCCTACCTAGCTAGTTGAGATCTCAAAGACCCAAGGCCTCAAGGATATATCACACACCGATGCCGGAGGGAAGATGCGATATCAAAGAAGTACACTAGTCCAGAGGTATCTGGACTCGGTAATCTCCTGTAGAATGTCGGAAGTGTTGGTAAGATCGATTCTCCTATGGGTTGCCTGGTCCACTGGTTAGTGTTGCTCTTCGGACTGCTTTGAGTGGTTCGCTGCGGGTACGATCTCTTTACCACTGACCCTGAGGCCGGATTGGTATGGGATGCTTGATAGATTCACTGATTGATGAGGCAAAGACGTTGTGTGCGGTCTTGTATTGATAAGAGGCAGAATGTTCGAGTTTGTTGGCCTAAGCTCAACTCAATACAATGAGCTGGACGAGCTTCGAAATCCTGGACAAGGGCAAGGCTCGGACAAAACAGGACGGTGAACTTGCCGTGTATATTGGCAGCTAAGCGAGGAAATACAGAAAACACCTTGAGTGGTGCAGAATGCCAGGAGCATTCAAGCTTTAGGAAAACAGAGCAAGCAATGGCTGGGACGGACAGTGAGCGTTGGACTTGCGAGTGCGTCGAAGATTCGAACCCAAACTCGAGGTGCGTCAACCGCGGAAACAGACTGTAGTGAGCCGAGGACGGAGAGGGGGTTAAGACCTCGAGGGGCTTGTAATGGGAGACGGGTCCGACGAAGTTGAGGGGTTGTGGAGGAGAGGAAACCGGACCAGACCAGACAAGGACAGTGGATGGCGGATGCTGGATGGATACGGTGATGGTGACCGTCAAGCGGTGGAGACCGAGTGTCCTGACCTCTATGTACTGTACCGTACATGTATGCTGCATATAAGGTTATCCCTTGCCGGCTAAAAGCTGCATGTGTATTAGTCTATCGGAATCAGGGGTAGGTGAAGTTGAAGCGAACGGATACAGACCGACCGCGGAGGAAAATGGGTACTATGGTATGGTGGGCCAGTGAGAGTCCGGGACCTGGCACGCTCCCTATTCAGCCAAAATCAAGATCTCGTATGCCCCGTGGTCGTTATTGGCGACTTCGAAGGACCGTGGGGTCTCCTCGAAATGCGTCCCCGTCAGTACAGAGCTAACACTGCGGTAAGGAGCGAGTTGTTCACATGAATACAGCTTGTATTCAAAGGTCGTACAAGGTTGACTGCCACCGCTGTGAGCTTCGAGCTCCCTTGTTGTACTGCTCAAACCGCACAAAGCCCAGGAGGGGGCCTCCGGTGGCTTTGGGTCTCGAGGTCCTCAAGGCCCTTCCCGGACGTCAAAAAAGGTCGGCGCCTTCAGACGCTGAAGGGAGGTAGTTGGACGACAGGATACAAGATGGCCGTGTACCGATCGATCGGTAGGCGAAGGACAGGGCTCGATGTCGATGGGGCTCATGGGGTCCAAGCTCCAAAGTTATAGCCGGGGCAGACTTATAGCTCAGGATGCCGTGTCGATCACTGTAGGGCCCTGGTCCACAGCAGGCCCAGACCCAGGGAAGGGTTCAATGTTGTTGCTTTTGTTGTAGCTGATACTACCAAACTGCCAGCCCGTGTTCTTACAGGTCGGGAGATCTGTCGGATCCGGGATTGTGGTGATGAAGGCTTATAGCTTCAATGTGATTGTCGTCAAGCAGGCCAAGAGCCTGCAACATCTCAAGGGAAATATGAGCTATGTTCCTTTGCAGTAATGGATTTCAGAGATATGTAAATCTGGAAGGCAGACCTTGGAAGGCCTGTCAGGTGAGGAATCGATATTGATAAATATCTCTGTATGATACACCCAGTTCGGTCCTGGCGCCTGCCCAGGTGGGCTATTATTGTACAGAAGTACCTAGGTACCTATCTACTTTGGGCATCCAGGGTATCAGGTAGATACCTAGGTACCTTGTGCTGCACCTGCCACAGCAGTCTTATAGCAACGTCGCTCCTTCCATTCTTCTTATCTAGGTATACTTCTGCTGCTGCTGCTGCTGCTGCTGCTGCTTTTGCTTCTTCCTCCCCAAAACTCTTTTGTGCGCTCCTGCCCGACTGATCGCTGATGACCAGCCGCAGCAATTGCAGTCAAACCCTTGTGTATACCTAGGTACCTCTGCAAGTACCTAGGTACCAAGGTATCTGTACACAGTAGATAGCTGGGATTAGACTCTGACTGCATCGTACCAGAACGGCTATGGCTCCACGTGGATCCTGAGATGCCCGTCGTGTCACATCTCGGATTTCGAGTCTGGAGATGCGGTGGTCCAAGGGTTTCAACCTGGAAGGTCCATGGAGCGTGCCTGCCTACCTACCTAGGTAGGTATCGTAGGTATCTAGGTATGTATCTAGATACCTGTAGTAAGGTACGTAGGTACCGTACCATACCGCATACGTAACTTAACCTCACGCGGGGTTGTGTGACCTGGCTGGCGCTATTTGCCAACCTAAGGTGCACTCACATGCTTCAGTCCTCACCATACTGTGCTCACATATCTACTTGCAGTACTTACTTACTGTCCATACTTACCATTCGTCACCACCTGCATTCCTCACTCCTCACTCCTCACTCTTCCATCTTCAATCTTCAATCTTCAATCCTCAACACTACCTACTGATCGACCACCTAGACAGATCATTATAGGTTCTTTGTCCTTATTACGGTCTTGGCTGTTGTCTGCCTACTTGACCTGCCTACCTCATCTGGCCTGCCCGGCCTGTGTGAGGTTCTGGAGTCTTGCATCCACATTCACCCACTAATCCTGCAGATTGCCTCAGCGAGACGTACCGTAGACTCGAGGTCTACCTGGATGTAAGTAGAGACTGGGGTCCAGAGACTCTCGCTTCCGCTCTCAGTAAAGGCCTATGCGAGCTCGAACCCAGACTTACCAAGCTTGTCAAATGCGCCCGGCATCGAGGACAGGGTGGATCTCAGCGAGACTGATGGCGGCCTATCAGCTCGTGCCCACCTCCCTTTGGGGCTCCTCGATATGACATTCCGATATACAACGGCACCTTTACGATTAGGTCTTCATGCTGCACTACCTAGGTACTCACGGCCAGCCTCATTGTTCCTCTTTCCCCCTCCTCCTTCTTACCCCCTCTGTCAGAGCTCCCGGTCCCCAGAAAGGAGAGACATCATGCCGCCTTCACGAGAGACATCTCCACAGCCCACATGCACCTCGACGCTTCGGTCTGCGGGAACCACTTCCAATCGAACAGATATTCCATGATCTGGTGGCGCCACTTCCGTACCGAGTCCTTTGAGATACAATCCGTCACCTTTAGCCCCTCTTGCCGCCCATATAGCTATCTAGGCAGTCACAGCTGCAGCACGTCGCCGAGCAAGCAGCAGGTGCTACCAGACTTCAGCTATCCCTATTCGTCTGCCCGCATCTCGAGGTTGCGTCGCTTGCTCAGACGGCCTTGACATGATCCTGACGGTCGCCTGCTTGGCCACATGCAATCAACGCGTTACTGTGGACATAGCCTGCACTGCAACAAGATAGGGCAGCAGACTGTTGGTCATCCCAGCCTCGAAGGACACATGCAGTTGAACCGCAGCCTGACCCGCGGCGCCGTGTCTGTATGATTGTGCCGTGAATTTCCCGTCCTATCATGGCGTTCTTCTGCAGGCTGTCTTGCACCCCATCAGGGACGTCTGTCTCATCCTACCGGCCTCGCTTCGCAGGTCACCCGGTTCGGACACCCAAGTCGTATCAGGACGACAGGCGAGAATGCCCGGCAAAGTAGGTGGTTGGGATGATAGCACAGTTTTAATCCAGATGTGCACGCGGGTAAGGATAGGCACATCAGGCGTTTGGTGTTTGACTATTCTGGAAAAGCAAATGTCTCGTCCGTTTCATGACAGCCGAGCTCATGAGACCTGAGGTGGAACGTTTTGCACAGCTTGCTACAGCTCCACACAAAGGGGCAGTGTCACATCCACCCACTTCACCATGCATGATCGCATCGGTAGCGGAGGTGAGCGGCCGTGCGGTTCAAAAACCCCGAGGCCTCCCCAACTGCGGCTCCCAAGATTCCCTGGCGTCTCGATGGAGGTTAGCGTTCGGTCAGCGTCCCTGCTTCTCACCCTACGCTCGGTCTCTCCCGATGCGAGAGTGTTGACGAAGGCACATGTTAACGACTTCCCCGGTCTAGATCTGGGCATTGTCATGACTGGAACGCCAATGACCTTCGTCTGATGTATTCGAAAGCGCTTGGGGGAGCAGGACAATCAATACTTTGGTATAATCAGAAGCCAATCCCCACCCTTGCACGCTCACTTCCATTGACTTCCAGTTGATGTCGTTATCTTGGGGCTGTTTACGGCAATATGGACGCCATCAGCCTCCTCTCTCGTGAGCTCAAGCCCAGAGGACATCTATCTTCCCCTGCAGGCCTCACAGTGTACAAGCAGCCGTTGGCACTGCAGTGCCTGGGCTGTCAGAGGAATGGCGCAAGGCAGCCTTCACCTTGATCGTGTGACCATTGCTAGAAAGCTACTGAGAGGTGAGATGTATGTGCTTCACAAACATCTCGCGATGGCCATGTGGCCGCTGATCATCATACAGTCTACGCTTTGCTGTCCATAAATCACCAGTCGAACGTGCCCGGAAACCCGTTGCGAGTGGCCAAAATACAAACGACATGGGGGCCTCAACGGCATGCAAGCTTTGTGCTTCAAGCTTTGACTGATCACTACTTGGGTCGATGCGTGTAGGACGAGTGTCTACCATGTCTGCGTACATATGTAGTGCCCGGTCGGTAGCCGAACCCAAGTGAGTGACGGTCGCAGGTCAATGTCAAGCCGATAGGAAACTTGATGATGTATCTGTACGCTGCCTCCATTGAACGCTTTCGATACTTGGGCTCGACGCTCGACGTAGAGAATGATGCCTGAGCCTGTCGTGTCGCCCCTTGTGTCAAAGTAGGTGATACGGCAGGCACCCTATGGCTCTAAGTAGGGCCAAGAATGATATCGGCATAAATCTCACCCGCGAGGTACTACTAGACGCAGCTTTCGAGGAAGAGAACATCGCTTCCGATTTTGTCAGCAGCAAAGACCACCACAACAGCGGGCCGTCAGCAGCTAAGACCACGATAACATTCCGGCAGGACCAACCAGCGTTGCATCGTTGTGCCCCATACGTAACGTTGATGACTCCAAAGATGCGATGGGCTTGGGACACCCTCCACTCAGCCCTATCGACACAGGTCGCACACGCACACGTAAAAGCATATGGAGAAGGCCTCGGTATGGCAGTGCCGTCAATCACCAACCATGGGTTGAGGCCCGCCCTCCAGCGGGCCATCGACGGACGAGGGAGTTCTCGGAAGAAGGCAAGAAAGAGCTCGGACGAGATCCAATCTTCTCCCTAAGTGTCTCATCAGACAAGTACATGCCTTCTGGCGACAATGGCATGGTGGAGGATAAGGAGATGCAGTATATAGATCGGCACATCTGTTTTCTCGACTGATCTTATGTGTCATCTCTTTTCGCACATCATACGGCCATTATGCGAAGGCGATCAATAGCTGAGAAGGATTACTGACAGTGGTATGGGAGGCAGAGGCACTGTGCGTTCGTCCCAACTCCTCCAGTACGGTTCCATGGCCAAAGCAAAAGCGCGCTGGGGGTACCACCCACCCACCTGCTTCTCAGGGACCTAAGCTCATAGCTGTTCACCGGGGCCTAAGGCCAGAAGGAACCAATTCGACTTCGGTGTAGCCCAGGGAACGGAACGATATCAGCCCAAAAAACTGTTGGGGTATAATACGTCATGAGAGAGTAAACCTACAGGTCATGGGCGTGAAAGGAGGCCTTCCTCTCAACCGGGATACATGGGGTCAACAGAAGCCGAAGTGCGGACTGCGATCCCCGAAGAGCTTCATAATTGCTTGCAGATGCTCAGTGGTGAACACCCGATTTGGTCAGGATCTCCACGTTCACCTTGCACTGGCTGAGTACATGTGAAGCCGACCTCAGACTGGTCCCTTTCCAACATGATAAGCAGTTAATAACCTCGTCTTTTTGTACAGATGGGGAGGACTGTCTTCTGGGGGTCAGAATACCTCCCCCAACCGGCATCCACTCCTCGCAAGAACCAGGTGACCAATGGTTTCCTCGGCGGCTTCTCACCGTGGTCTTACTAACGAGAACTCCGTAGTGTTCACCGGTGCGGCAATAAATACTCAGAAGTAACATGTTCCAACAGGTGACCTAGCTCAGGGTCTTTTAATATGAGATATAGATCCGCAGCAGTCAGACTTATAGCAACCCATAATTTCAACATCCGTTGTACTTAGATACGCCTCGAGTTCGGCAACAGGCCGCACAAGCCGCACAAGCCTAGACGGCGACCTCGAGGCAATGGATCACAACGCCAACACTGCTAGAGCCTACTCAGCGGAGAGGGACATGATTGCGCACTCTGAGCTTGGGCACCGGGCTTTCATGGCCCACCCGCGGCCCACGTGGCCGTGTGATAGCCATCCGTCCGGCAGCAAGGCCTAGAGTTGTACGCATCATGCACAGAAGCGCATTGGGTGATGGGCGAGGATGAAGGGGGCGTGGACAAGAGGAGCTTGGTCTCCATGCCCGAGGGTGTACCAAGTGACTTGCTTCTTTGTTTCGCGGTTCAGTGCCCCGTATAGCCGTCGAAGGACGTGATGGGGCCGATTTCCCCCAGTTACACGTAGTCGGGGTCCAGCCCGTAAAGACTTGGGTCTGACCTCCGGCCATCCATCACTGGGGGGCTACCTGCCTAGATAATGGACGCATGGTTGGACGAATCACGTTGCGAAAAAGGGAGTGAGGTGTGAGTGGGAGTGGGAAGGGTGAGATGAAGGGGATATCCCATCATCTTCAGGAACAGGGGATACAGTGCCCAGGGATCACAATCATTAGTACGGTCCACTGTTGGATGTGATCAACAATACCGAGTGTCACACGCGAATATGCTGTCGACTCCGAGTCTCGATACTCCGTCGTCCCAGTTCTCTTGATCTTGGAGCAAATCGGCAGACCTTGTTCCTGTGGACCGTACTAACCATCGCGATCCCTGAGAGCTGTACAGATGTCCGTCATGATCCCCGACAGAGCATATGCACTACTAGCCCTTTCGAGAAACACTGGGCACAGGTGGACGGATTCACGCGCACATCCCTGACATCCCACAAAGCCCGATCCGTCACTCCCTAACCTGGCCCCGGGGTCTGAACCGTGTGGTCCTCCTCGACACAGCCTCGGGGTAAATCTCGGTTCTGCGACACACAGCCAGTTGGGTACACACGCGCCCGCCTATGCAGCCCACGGGCTGGCTGACCGGTTGCCAGAAAGTGGATATCTCAAGCGCCATCCCGCCGGATATGGGGTGAACACGCCAGGAGAGGGCTGCCTGCTGACCCGGGAAGGGGCTTTTTTTTCCTTCGACAAGGTGAGGGACATCAACTTTGATATATCTCACGTTTGTCTATCGTCCCGGCCTTCCCCCCTCTGCTCTCTCGCCTGACCTGTCCGTCCTGGCAGTCGAGCCTCGTGCTAGGTAGGGCAATGGAATGTTCCCAGGGTCCCCCCGAGTTCCAAAGCTGTGGATATGGCGATCTGAACTCAAAAAAAGCTGAGAGATTCCAGACCGGGGATCCATGTCTTCCTCCAGAGGGCACCTCCTCCGTCGTCGTCGCCCTCTACCACGCTGGCGAACGGGTATTGGGTCGGTGGGTGGGTGGATGAAATTGCTGTGCTGGCTGATGAGTGCTGTATCGGAGCAATTCCTGCCATCCACACACACACACACAAACACACACCCACCACCACCATCTTGACCGAATAGATTGCCGACGTTGAAGAGTGGACGACAAGCAGTGCCGTGCCCTTTCCCCGTTGTTGTTGAAGTACCTAGCAAGTAAAAGTACTGTTACTAATAAGTAGTAGCCCCGTTAACCCCGGGAGGTTCGAACTGACCCTCGTCGGGTCGTCCCCGACTCATGGTTCCTGGGTGTGGATCCCGCCGGCACGTATGTTGCGGCGTCTTTCCGGAGCGGCCCACTCCATCACTCACCACACCTTGCCCTGTGAGAATTTCTCTTATGGATAGTATTTTCTGGCCGGTTTCCAACAAGCATCCGGTGAGATGGCCGAGTTGGTTATGGCGTACGTTATCATTCACATCCTTCAAGCTCATGAATTCAAGAAACTAACAACATCACAGGCCAGGTTAAGGTTACCTTAACACCATTCCTGGTGGAGCAATCCTCCTGGGTTCAAGTCCCAGTCTCATCAGTTCTTTTTTCTTTTTGTTCTTTTCGTGGCCTAGATTATGATGGTAGGTGGTTGTTGAGCAGGTCCCGGACTGGTGGTGTTGTTGTTGCTGGAGCGGGAGCGTTGCTTGGTCTTGGTCGGGATGAGAGCACGTACCCGGGCTGGGGAATATTGATAGCCCTCCATTTCTTGGATTTTGGACTCTTGGTGTTAATTGCTTCAGTATAGTCCTAGACACGATGTGACTGACAGCACCCCACAAGGCTTTGAAAACATGTCCCTGGAATGGAATGACGGAATTGGATACGAGTTGGGGAGAGGCGGGCACGGCGTTTTCAAGTCATGAACAGTGCTGTTAATTCGATTCGAGAGCCCCTCTCGAGACTCGCCCAGATATATTCGTTATTCAAGACATATTGAATATTTGTGTTACAATCATAGTAGCATTTGCGTAAAGCTAACCGCTAGAAATGCTGGCCAAATGCGCAACTGAATCGTCTCGCATTGGTACCACACGCTAAGGTTCGACTCCTCAGGGGTATTACCGTATATAAACCTGCGGATATGGACTCAACCGCCCTCATGAGCCTCCCATAGACAATGCGCGGGCTTCCTGGTCACCTCGCCCCCCATCCCCCCCTAGTATCACTACGCCCGAGGGAAATGATCAGTAGTCGGCGTCCCCGCCAGACTCCCAAGGGCATCACTATCCCGCCGAGCGATACCCACATGGATGCTATCCCTATCACCATCGTCACCACCACCCCTGTAGTGAAAATCCTCCTCCTCATGCTGGTGGCCCCAGTCCTGGCCCCAACCGTCCTCCTCCTCATACCGCACGCGCTGCTGCTCCTGCTTCTGCAGGTAACACCGACGGCCAGACTCGGGCTCGTCCCGATAGTGCTGCTGCTGCATCAGCCCCCTAGCCCCTCCCCCCTTACCCATCTCCTCCTCCTCCTCCTCCACCTCCTCCGGAAACCCTCCCTCCTCCACCTCCTCCTGGTGGTCCGCCAGCCGGATGGCCTGCTTCCTATCCCTCCTCCGGACCGTCGTCATCCTCCACCTCGCGCGCTCCCGGAACGCGGCGCCGTAGTACCCGTGCCTGTGCCGCCCGCGCGACATGACGTTCCCGAGGCCGATCCTGCGCGCCTGCCTGTTCCACACGCACACCCCGAACAGCATCAGCACGCAGAAGCCCAGCACCGCCGGCAGGCCGACGTACAGGGCCGCGCCGGACGGCAGCTTGGGGGCCGGGTTGTGGTACGCCGGCGCCTTGGTGACCAGGACGGTCGGGCCCGTGTAGGTCGATGCGGCGGCGGTGGCGGTGGCGGTGGCGTTGTTGGTGTCGGTGTCGTTGGTGTCATTATTGGTGGTGTCATTGTTGGTGTCATTATTGGTGTCATTATTGGTGGTGTTGGTCAGGGCGCTGAGGGCGAGCGTGATGTTGACGGCGCGGCTGCCCAGCGGTATCAGCCTGCTCTCGACCGTCCAGGCGTAGTACGACCGCCGGGCCTCTATCTCGGGCGAGGAGAAGGCCTGCGAGGTGGCCTCGCCGGTCGTGGCGTCCACGTAGGAGCCTTCTATCTTCACTGTGGTGTTGGTCGTGTTGCTGAAGACCGAGGCGTCCCAGGTGACTGTTCATAGGGTTCCGAGTCAGTACCTCTTGTCTATCAAGGCGTGGGGAAGATAAAAACCTTGGGGCTTTGGGGCGATATGTATATATATATATATAATATATATAATAAGTCCAATTAGACCTCATCCCGCAAAACTCACCATAGTACGTCGTCCCGGGATACAGCGAGCTGTCCCTCGCCGGCTGGCAGAAGGGCGCGTACTCCCCGCCGGCGTTGCCGCACGCCAGGAACGCGCCGGCCCCGTTCCTGTCCGCGGCGGTCGGCGCCGGGGCCGCCGTCCCCGTGCTGGTCGTCACCTCGGCGTACCGCGTCCTCGTGACCACGGTGGCCGTCAGGTCGTTCGGCGCGGCTGAGATGGTCGTCGTGGTGCCGCCGTCGCCGTCGGCGTCGACGCTGACGGCGGGCGTCACCGTCACGGGCGTCCCTGACGTGTCCACTGTGACCCACGCTGCTGCTGCTGCGGCGGCGTCGGTGGTCGCTGGTCCTGATGGGGCACGGGCTTCTAGTACGGGGTTTGGGGGTGCCGCTGCTGCTGATGATGCACCCCCCAGGAGGAGTGTTACTGCTGCTGCGGTGAGCAGTGTCGAGGAGGTGAGTCTTGTCATGCTGGTTTTGAGGCTGAAAACCGGCGTTATCTCAAAGGAACGTCAAGTCCTACAGGATGAAGAACGGCTACCCGATTCGACTTTCTTTGGTTGAGCGTTTGAACGAATGACTGAACCGGCTGTCTCCTATAGCTAGCTGAGGAGTAACAGACCGTTCCTAAATAAACGACGACCTCAACATACCAGGAAAGCTCACCAACCGATGACCGATCAACAAGGAAGGGAGAGCACTGCGCGCGCGACACTGGGTGACTGGCACGGAGCTCTGTTTATCGGTGAGACCTCCCATCCTCGCCCGGAGGGTCAACACGGTCCTCTCGTTGGCTCCCCGGGTCGCGCTACTGTGCCTGTCAGGCAGCTTGGCGAGATGATCTCAGGGGCACTTATAACCTTAAATACGAAAGCCCCACACCGTTGGGCCGTCTCGGACTGCTCAGACATTCAGGGATCCAGGGGATGTGCCCCGCGGCGCTTTTGTGAAAGGTCCCACCACAGGGCTGAAGATCGACAGGCTCAGCCCGAGGGAATTATACATATGTATGCATAGTTGGTGCTGCGGGGTCTTTGGTAGAGGATATATATGTCTGTCGTACGAGAGGCATCCTTTCTGCTGTTTTGTTGGTTTGTTGGTTGTCTTCCTAGAATTACATGCTTTTATCCTTTCCATTCTCGAACGCCGGCCCTTTGATGCAGATCGATGTGTCATCGCCACCCCCGGGGTGGGTATTCCCGACTGAAGCCCCTTACTTCTTGGGCTTCTTGTGCTTCTTCGACTTCTTATCCCCAAAAGCCTCATTATACACCTCCTCCGCCGTCTGGCCAGCCTTCCTCTTCTGCTTGGCGCTCTTGACACTGACCACTGTGCTGGCCTTGCCCTCCTTCGCGGCATGGAGCACCTGCTGCTCTGCTTCTTGCCACGCATCTTCGTTCGCGTCGATTTGGTATCTGGGATGGGTCAGTATGCATGTCCTAGGAGGTCCGGAAATGGTGGGTCTCGACCCTGAGCGCTACTTACTGGTCAAGAGGCAGGGAGTCAATAAGCTCCCTCTGCTTCTTCCTCACCTCCTTGAGCGCCTCGTCGCCCTCCTCGTCAAGCTCCTGCTCCAGCGACTTCTCGAGCGGCACGAACCTGGTGTCTACCAGCTCGTCGTCATGTACACCGGTGGCGTTCGCTCGGCTGACACCAATATCTGTGTTCGGTAGCTCCGAGTCGTAGGCTTGCGAGACTAGCGTGCTGAAGTGCGTAGTAACCTTGCGCAGGATCTTGATGAACATGGACAACAACTGCTGCGATGGCAGCGACAGCTCCTCCGTTATCGCATCCATATCCTTGCGCTGGAGACCGATGGACAAGAGGATGGACTGCTGGACGCCGGTGAGCTTGACATCCGTCTTGATACGTCCCTGGAAATAGAGCTCTGCTATCCTGGGTATCAAGTCGAGGATAACGTGGTAGTCGAGCATGTTGTTCGCGTAAGACTCCAGGCGCTTGAGATCGTGAGGGGTGAACCGCTCGTCGAGCTCCTTCTTCGTCAAGGGGGCAGGTTCCACCTCGTCCAGCGCTGCGCCTGCATTGGAGCTCTCATCGATGCTGAGGGCCAGGACAGATGGGAATGCCCTGAACTGGTAGGAGAGCAGCTCCATAAATCGGCGGTGGAAATCGCGCGAGAAAGCTCCCAGCCAGCTCCGGTCGCCACCCTTCTCTAGAGGGCGGATCATGACGGTCGTGTGCTCGCCCGTCAGCTCGTTGGCCGTCTGCCTGAGGTAGACAGGGGCGAACGACGAACGCTTCCAGAACTTATGCAGAGGCTGCGTCAGACCGTAGCTCACACCGACGTAGTCAAGGTTCACTGGGCGGCGCTGCGCAAGCACAGAGAACAGAGGGGGCATCTTGGTCTGGTCCCTGATCGCGATGTTATCCTCCAGCAGGCTGGCATTTGCCAGCTCTGCGTCTGTGACCCGTGTGATTGTCTCCTCGCCTGCCAAATCCGCATCCTCGGACAGGTTCGCGAACCTGCCCTCATAGTAGTCGATCAAAAGCTGTAGGGCTTTTGAGCCGTATCCCATCGAGGCGTAGTCTGGGTTTGTTGCAATCCGGACAATCCTAGCTCCGGACAGAGAGGCGAACTCGTCGTCCTGGAACTGCTGGCTGACCAGCCAGGGAATCAGGTCACCCGCAGGTCGCCTGCCTCTGCTCAGAGAGTTGATGACGCTCTGTCGGCTGATCTTGCCTTCGAGAGCGACTTGTATGACACAGAGTGGCTCCGGCAGACGGCTGCCTTCTGTTGCGCCCGGCGGAACCAGAACGAACAACTCATGAGCAGGTGCATCGCTCATGAGCTGTAGGTCATCTGGACTGTTCTTGTAATGGCTTGAAACGTAGAGAGAGATCATCTGCTGGAGGAACTTCTCCGGTACGGGATGGAAACTGAAGAGGGTATCGCGGTTGACGTGCAGCAACTCGCACTGCGCTGGGTCGGGGCAGCCCTGGCTGAGCTTAGATTTCGGGAGTGTTGCATCCAGACAGAGCAGCTTGTTCAGCCACCTCTCCACAGAATCACCCTGCGCATATCGGATCGGCTCAGAAAGCGTGATCTCACGCAGTGTCCGCCCTCCCAGGTGGGATGTCTCCTGGGTCTTTGCTGCCTTGCCAGTCGTCCTGTCGGTGAGCTCACCTTCCCCATTGGTGATCGCACCCGGTCTTGACTGCTCTCTCAGCTGCTTGATGAGCTTCAAAGACAGGGATCGACCAGTTCCTTCGTATCCGTTGATGGTGGAGGCCATGAAGACAAGGTAGGGGCCCATCAACTTCCGCACAAGAGGCAAGGGAATCGCGGCAGCCTCGTCGATGACGACCAATTCTGCCTGTCCCAGGACGTGCGCATCCTGGGGCCTGATGTATTGAATAGTCTGCCTGTGATCCCTGTGGATGTTGACCCTGACGATGGCCTTGTTCAAGTCTGGGTTGGTAGACTGGATGATGGAGTAATCGATATGATCCATGTATCCCAGGGCATCGAAGCCCTTGAAAATGAACTCGAAGAAGGTCTTCAAGTTTTCAGGAGAGGGTGAGGTGACGAAAATGTTGCTGTATCCATAAGCGACGGCGGCCGCAACAGCCACACCCATTGCAGCAGATTTACCCCGACCTCTTGCAGCAGTCAGAGTTACTGTGCTCCTAAGTGTCTTCTCCGATATGGCGTCACAGAACGTCAACAGAGCCTTGGCTTGGTCGACCGTCTTGGCGAGTGTCACCAGGGATCCAATTGGTTTTGTGTCTTGCAGGGACTCCTTCAGATTCTCCAGCTCCTCCTGCGTCGCGCTCTTGGGCTGGTCCAGATCCGGTGGTGGAAGAGCCTTGACGTCTTTTCCTCCTGAAATGGGCAGAACGTTGAGCTCGTCATCTATAACCAAGCAGGAGTCGCAGCTGCCCAGGGACAGGATGAAGCGCTCGTTGAATCTGGCGACAACATCGTCGTATGCTTCGGTTCGGTATCGCGAGTGGACGTCCATGGAAAGAGTATAGAGGCTCTTCAGACTGTTCATCCCCTTCAGAAGGAGCACCACTAATCCACCTCCCTCGACTGTCTCGATGGTCCGCGCAAGGATGTTCGGGGTCATGGCCTCGAAGTCTTGCAGGATGCACATGCCGTATGTGTTACCGAGGATCTTCTCCGTCTCTTTGTAGTAGACATATCGGATGTTGTGTAGAGATACGAACAGTTCGAAAGGGTCTTCGGAGTTGGCCTCTCGTGTTCCGCGTTTGATCTCCTTCTTGATCTTGGCCTCGCGCTTCTTGCGATGACTTGTGAAGTTCAGGAGCTTGTTCTTGTAGGCCCATAGCACCGACTTGTTCTGTTTAATGTCGACTGTCGAAAGGATATAGTGCAGGTGGACGATCACGTCTTTCGAGCGATCACCGACGACGACAAAGAAACTTCTTTTCTTTTCCTGGACGCCATTACGAATGAGCGCCTGGATTCTCGAATCTCTGCCGGGATTTTAGGGTTAGTTCAGCTTTGTGGTCTTTGGGCATGTAGTAGAACTTACACCTGCTTGCGCGACATGTTGGATGAAGTGGTGTATGCGCCCAAGATTAAACTTCATCCGCAATGCGACAGGGCAAAAGCATCAAGTCGAGATGGGAAGCACAAGCTCGAAACTTTTTGGCATGCCCAGGCCAGCGCCTGAAATTTTAGTGGGGCCTTATCGGGGTGGGGTGGAGGACCCCTGACTGGTATTGTGCATTGACATCTGGATGTACTACGGCACCCAGGTACCTAGGTACCCGAAAAGTCCAAGGATCATTGCACCGGAGCCGACGCGCCAACCGGTGCCGTGCCCGGCTGGTCGTTAGGTCTTAGACAACATGGATGAATAAAACAACTGAAAGGCAATATTGTTTCAGATTGGTATATAAATTGAAAGAAATGACACAGCGTAATGCAGCGATATCGTGTGGTCCCCAAAGTTATCAATAATATGTTATTGGTTTGGGATGTGAAGTTCGAAAGGCTCAAATACTCGAGTGCTGCCTCAATATCCATTGATGACATCGTCTTGAACGACACCCTGGAAGCGGACGTCTGGCGGCCGTACTCTAGTGGGATGCCGGCACTCTTTCCTCGTCCTAGCATGGGTCCTTGGCTCCAAGGTTCAATTCGGAGCTCAGACACTACGATTCTCGTAATTTTGATTTGTGTGGAGTCCGGGAAGTGATCCAAGGTCTACGATATACCTATACAGATCATACTTCTTCGATCTGTTGGTTGGAGTTCTATGCCTCTATTGCCTAACCACCATGAACAGTGTCCTTGTTGTCGAACGGGGCCAGGATGACAATGACACCTTGCTTAGCAACAGCCGGCGGCTGTCCTATAAGTTGGAAGCTGCCACAGGAGGTGTGATGCGGAAGCGCGACATACATCAAAGACGACTGGAAACCTCTTAGCCCGGAAACAGTTCACTGTTGAGCGATGTGCGAAGTTAAGGGCACTCCCCAGTATTGCATATTTCCTGTTCTATACACCCTTGCGTCTTGATTGATCTTAAGCTCTCCTCAGACTTTCGACCAGGAGGTTCTAGTGAGGACCGTGCTTAGTGACAAGTGCCTCAACACAAGATATACACCTCTAAAGTAAGGTTTAAGGCTTACAGAGGAAAACACAAGAGTACCTACGGTAGGGATTGCAAGAGCAGGGAATGCTTTTGTTGATAGTTGAGGGACATATCATAAGGAACTCGCAAAGATTTCTGGGGTTGAGTGTGGTTTGCATAGCACCACGGGTTGAAATCGACTGTGAACACCGTGATTGGCAAAGATGCCTGGGTCCGTGAGATGGGCCCTCACTGCTTGTTTCTCATACCGTACTCCTGACATGTGCTGTATGGGATAGCAAAACTCGATCACTAAGCAAACCAAAAGTCTGAGCGCCAGAGTCTGTCAGTGTAATCATACCGGCGGAAAGCCGAAAGAGGATGTGGACCCATCCAGACGAAAACCATGGACTAAGCATTTCGAGTAATCAGAGGAGAATGAGGATGAAGAAAAGCATTTCTAAGACCTGCCGACCATGACCACGACTAACAACAATCTCTAATGCAACCCACCGCCGTCCCGGGAAAAAGTAAGATATATAGTGACGCCGTATGTACACACCAGAGATTGGAAAGATCGGATGCCTTACGGCCCCCACGTAGTCCGCGCGCCTCCACGCGCCTCCCTGCCGCCGCAGCCGCCTTATGCCCTGTCATGCTTCCTCCTCTCGTGCTTGAGCTTCTTCATGAGCTTCTTGTACTTCTTCTTCTTCATCTTGAGCTTCCTCTGCCTCTTGACGCTGATGGCCAGCATGCTGTTGTCCACCATCCGGTCCCGCTGGCTGCGCGCGTCCTCGTACCGCAGCTGGCGCAGCGCCATGCGCTCCAGGAAGGAGCGCGGCTCGGCGGCGCTGGCCGCGCCGGAGCCGGAGCCGGCCGTGCCGGGGTCCTCTATCAGCTCGGGGCTGTGCGCCAGGATCTTGACCTCGCCGCCGGCGTCCGTCGTCTCCTCTATCGTGAAGATGGCCTTGTAGACCCGGGTCTGGGGCTGCGCGTCCGCCTCTGCCTCCGCGTCCCGGGTCGCCTGGGCCGCCTCGGCGGCGGCGGTGCTGGTCGCGGTCTGCGGTTGCGGCAGGGGTGGGGGGCGGAAGGGCAGGAACTGGCCCGACATGGCGTTGACCTGCACGGTGACGGCGGCCTCGGAGCCCTCCGCGTGCCGGAGGTCGATCTTGTGCACCCCTTCGTCGGCGTGCTGGAGGGAGTCGGCCTCCTCTTGTATGGAGAGGCTGGTCATGGGCTGCTCTAGCTCCTCGACTGTACGTGACAGGGTGGACATGACATCGTGGCTCTTCTGTGCCCTTGTTCGTTGTCTGAATATCGCGGCGAATGCATCGTCGGTAACGACTCGGGGTAGGCTGTTTGTCACCGAGATCGGCCGGTGCAGGGAGAAGAATGAGGACAGTGCGAGAGCTGGAATAGGGGTCAGCAGCGCGTCACGACACGAGGGGGGGAGGGGGTTGGTTAGTGATGCTATCGGGAGCCGCATACAGTCTTTGGGGATGTTGTGCGTGCTGGGGACGCTTGGGAGCTTCTGCTTCTCGGGGCCGTTGTCCTTGGCTTTCCGTTTCCTCTTGTCGCCCGAAGATTTTGCCTCAGCAGCCTTGTTCGACACGGCAGAGGGCTGGACGGACTGCCTCACGGGCAGGTCGCCGGAGTCATTGTCCCTTGACGGCTTGGATGACGAGTATCGCCTGCTCTGGAGAGGCTTGCAGGTGAGGCCGACGTTGGTAAGGCCGGCGCGTGGGAGTGCCGGACCCAGGGTCGAAAGAATCGGCGACTGTGGAGCCGCTGCGGCAACTCGCCGTACCGAGGAAGGCAGCATGGTGCCCTTTTTCAACCAGATACGGGGGTTTTGAGGGTATCTAGAGGTATGGAAGAACTAAGAGAAGGGGATAGGGAGAGTGGGTTTCAGGAGAGAGAGGAAAGGGTCTCAATGCGGGCGAGGAAGGGTGGCCCGCTTGTTCTCCCCGGCTTTGGTCACAGGTCGAAGTTGGCAGCTGGATCGCCTCATGCGTGGTGGCGGCAAAGCCTTGACCGTCCGGGTGGGTGCTACTCGCTAATCTTAGCACGAAACCAGGAGTTTACCGCGGATAAGGGTTCAGGTTAGGACTACTAGAGGGGGGGAGGGGGGGGCGGGTGGGTGCTTGTTCAGGAATGGGGGTGGACAAGGGGGTATGAATAATAGTGGGGTGGTGCATGCATCCATCCGGCCGTACTGTGGTAGTGTAAGTGAAGTGTAAGTGGTGTGTATATGTGTAAGTGGTGTCATCGAGCAGCAGAAGAAGTCTACAGTGACAACCCGCTTTCTTATTCAACACCAGATCCGACATTCACTACGGACAGATTCCGTAAACCCAACAACTCCCCGACCTAATCTGATAGTCCTCCATTTCGAGGTTCTTATTAGGAACTGATTCGTCTCTCTACTCCGTTCACGCGCATACTTGTTGAAAAGAAGGCTGCCCATTGCGTAATTCTCCACAGATTACTGCTGATCTTGTACACCAAGAAACGGCTCACGGCTCTGATTCTCATGGCCTGAGTCACTTCACGCCTTCCTACTTCGATCACATAAGACAGCTAGCCAAGGGACGGAGGAGAAGTAGACACTGAGAGTATTGATCATCTTTTTCTTCTCTTGCTGCCTCACTGACTGACCCCCTCACCCACTCATCTCCCTCTCCGCTGTCCCCAATATAACCACCATGGCCTCGACAAATGGCACAAACGGCACAAGTGCACACAATGCAGAGCCCTGGACGCCAGGATCATGGCGCTCCAAGCCCCTGAAGCACAGCCCAGAGTACTCAGACCCCAAACCTCTCGCCAAGGCCACCGCGGAGCTCAAGCATCTGCCACCCATCGTCACGCCCAAGGAGATCCTGAAGCTCAAGTCCCACCTCAAGGACGTCGCCCGGGGCGAGGCCTTCCTCCTCCAGGGCGGCGACTGCGCCGAGCTCTTCGACTACTGCAACCAGGACGCCATCGAGTCCAAGATCAAGCTCCTCCTGCAGATGAGCCTGGTGCTGATCTGGGGCGCCAACAAGCGCGTGGTGCGCATCGGCCGCATGGCCGGCCAGTACGCCAAGCCCAGGTCCAGCCCCCACGAGACCGTCGGCGGGCGCCAGGTGCCCTGCTTCCGCGGCGACATCCTCAACGGCTTCGACCTGGACGAGAGGGAGCTGGACCCCGCGCGCCTGGTCCGCGCCTACAACCACTCGGCCGCCACCCTCAACTACGTCCGCGCCGCCCTGTCCTCGGGCATCGCCGACCTGCACCGCCCGCTGGACTGGGAGCTGGGCCACGTGCGGGACCCGGTGCTCCGCGCCAAGTACGACAAGGCCGTCGGCTTCCTCACCAACATGATGAGCTTCATGAACACCATCGGCGCGTCGGACGACCGCCACCTCGACACGGTGGACCTCTTCACCAGCCACGAGGGCCTGGTGCTGGAGTACGAGGAGCCGCTGACCAGGGCCTTCTCGTCCGCCTCCATCCACGGCGGCCGGAGGCAGCGGAGGGCCTCCGCGTCGGCGGGCACGGCACAGGACGGGGAGGACCAGAAGCAGCAGTACTTCGACACGTCGGCGCACTTCCTCTGGATCGGCGACCGGACCCGGCAGATCGAGGGCGGGCACGTCGAGTTCTTCCGGGGCATAGCCAACCCGATCGGCGTGAAGGTGGGGCCGACGACGCCGGTGGCGGACCTCCTCGCCCTCCTCCGCACGCTCAACCCGGACCGCGAGCCGGGGAAGATCACGCTCATCACGCGGTACGGCGCTGGCCAGGTGCGGGCCCTCCTGCCGGCGCACATCCGGGCGGTCGAGGACAGCGAGTACCGGCGGTGCGTGGTCTGGCAGTGCGACCCCATGCACGGCAACACGCGCAGCACGGCGGCGGGCGTCAAGACCAGGCAGTTCGGCGACATCTTCAGCGAGCTGCAGGAGACGCTGCGCATCCACAAGGAGGAGGGCAGCTACCTGGGCGGGGTGCACCTCGAGCTCACGGGCGACGCCGTCACCGAGTGCCTCGGCGGGAGCGAGGGCCTGGGCGAGGACGACCTGTCTACCAACTACACGAGCTTCTGCGACCCCCGCCTGAACGAGAAGCAGGCGCTGGAGCTGGCCTTCCTGATCGCGGACCACTACCGGAGCGAGAGGGAGGCTATCTGATGGGATTTAGTATTGGATATGGTGGTCCCTATAACAATGACATGACGGATATGATGAGGAAGTTTAAGTGAAGAACAGGGACGATGGGGACATGAGGTTATGGCGTTTCGGTCGGTTTTGATATATTGATTCGGCTCTCAAAATCGGCTCAACACAAAAATAAGGGGGATATCGACGGCAAACTTCAAAAAGGCTGGGTCCCAAACTCAGCGAGGTGGCAGGAATGTTAATTTGCGTTTATTTTCATCCGTTGATCCCGGTATCAATCATAACGGCGTTATCTAGGCCATAGTCATCATCATCTGAGTAGCTTCTATAGCAGTTCTGAATTGCAACTGGAGGGGACGCTTGCTCGCATCCCTCGGTCACAGCAACCAACACACACACATACACACACACACTACCTGTCTCCCAGAGCTATGCATTCATCACAACCTCCAAGAACATCGGCGACCCTCCTCGCCCTCGAGGCCTCTGCCCCGGTCCCTCTCACACCCTCACAGGGCGGTGATAGTCTGCGCGCCCTCGAAGGCATCACCGGGCTCCAGCGTCTGCCAGCCCTTGACGCTGCCGGCCTCCACGCAGATCATGTTCCTGTAGCCCTCCTTGGGCGCAAAGTCGCTTATGCCCTCTGCCTTCTCGGCCCACGGGTTCCACACCACGACGTCGCTGAGGCTGTCCCTGACGACGGAGAAGACGGGCCTGCCGCCCTCGAGCACCCTGACGGGCTCGCCGGGCCCCTTGGCGGGCGTGTACACGCGGTCCGTCTCGCCGGCGATGGTGACGGTCGACGACTGCGTCTTGACCCTGGCGGCGTCGACCTTGTCGATGTACTCCGAGGCGTCCAGCCCCTCGACCCCGACCTGTGTGATGTCCTGTTGCTCTCCCGGTTAGCTCTCTGACCCCGTCGCGAGCTCCATCTCCGCACACCCCGTGCCCGGCTATCTCGCAGACGCACCTTCACCCTCAAGTAGGTGTGCAGCAGCACCTCGAACTCCCAGGCCCTGTCGTCCTTGTTGGTGATGACCACGGCCGTGCCCAGGCTCCCCCTCTCCAGGGTGACGCTGTAGATGAGGTGGAACTCGTGCGGCCACAGCGCCCTGGTCGCGCCGTCGAGCGAGGCGCTGCTGAGACCGAAGTCGAGCTTGACCGACAGGTCGGCCGCCGCCGAGTTGTTGTTGTTGTTGGGCGACTCGCTGGTGCTCTTGCCCAGGAACTCCCACCTCGACGTCCGGGCGAAGCCGTGCTGGGGCAGCCTGGACGTGGCCTCGTGGTCGGGCGCGGTGCCGAAGACCTGTCCCGGGATTTGCCTGTCAGTAAATTTTTTT
>LKEB01000027.1:355557-365694 GCA_003795295.1 Cytospora leucostoma | reverse complement strand
GATCCCCGCTGTTGAAAGTTATCAAACCATCCAATGTCCTCAAGTGAGCCTTTCGAAACGCAATTGCGGCTGCTGTGATGCGTGAGGCACTGTTGGTATTCTCGTGCTACCATCGTACAGTTCACCGCTTTTGCCGCCTCACCGACATCTTCACCGAGGGCAAAGAGTGTCTGTCACCCGGAACATTATATTGTGTTGTGTGGCGGATTCGGGACTCGAAGTCATCTTCGCCCATCTCCGCCATGGTATCTGATTATGATCCAACTCTCACTCTGTAGCCCTTACTCGACTTGCATGCATGGTATCCTGTACATCAACCTAGTGCCCGAACTCCTCGTAGAAACAATACACGCCCGCCATGCTTAATATCCAACCCATGTCCCATACACACCTCTCTTATTTTCTGCCGCGCTTCTCTGCTTGGTATAACTCATGCTTCATGTCCATGAACATGTCCTCCACCTGGTAGGTTTCCTCCCTTGTGAATTCAGCGGACCTCAAGATGTTCAATCCGTTCTGGAGCAAGTCCAGGAGGCTGTCAAACTTGCTAATCTCAGATTCCCCAAGCTCCGCCGATTCTTCACGTTCTTCTTTCGTATTGCCAGGCTCCACAGTATCCTGGGATTCCTGGAGCGGTGCATATGGCGCATGCTCACCTGCCATGGCCTCGTTTTCAATGGAAGCCTCCCCTTCTTCTCTAGCCAGCTGCGACTGAATGGCTTCTTCTTCGTCCATGTACTCCGTAACGACATATGTTGGCATAACTGGCTGATTCTGTTGTTGTTGTTCTTCATGTGGCTCGGAATCGACCAGCGGAAGCTCCTGAGAAGCCGGTGGCTCGGTTGGCGAGCTGTTCTGGTCGAACACGGAAGGACTATCATCCTCATGAAGCTCTTGTGCAGTTTGCGTCTCACCATGACGACCTAAAACAATACATTAGTAAGCGCACCTTATGAAGAAGTCGTTCGTCATGGAAGTGAAATACCTTCATCGAGCACAGCAGCTGGCTGGCTATCAGGAACCTCCTGTTGGCTTGCCTCCTGATGCCTTCGCTTCTTGCCGCCTCTTTGATCGGAGAATGACCGCTTCCGTTTCCTCAAGGAAATCTTAGTAGCAGGCGATGCGCTCTCGGAGTTGTCCCGTGCCGCAAGCGGAGTGCTTGGTGTGGAGGACCGGCTCAGCGAAGCCTGGGTATTCTGAGAGCTTTTCAAGGCAGAATGTCGCAGGGCTCTGGTCGCAGCACGGCCGCGACGCGGTCTCTTAGACCCTCCGTCTTCCACTGTGACGCCGGCTGTAGCCTCTGCTCCTTTCACTGCCTGGTCCTGGCCCTGATCCTGGTCCTGCGCATGCTCCGGCGATTCGGGAAGTATGTTGTCATATGACGGTATGTCCGTCTTCTTGGGCGAGCTTCGTGTATCAATTTCAATCCGTCCTGTTCCAATGTCCCTCATACCGTCCTCAAACGAGTCACTGACACTGAATGACTGAGTGTTGTCCTTATTTCGGGGGGACCGGCGCAGTTCCGCATGGGATGGGCTTGGTTCGGCAGCCTGCTGGGTCGGGGTTGGTGGCAGAGGACTGCTCGGCGCATCCACGAACTCGTCCTTTCCAGACCTGGGAGTCAACTGAAGCCTCTTGGAACGCCTTATACGTCTAGAAGGCGTGATCAGTGACTCACTCGCAGGCTGGGCGGCCAGTGGTTCTTCTGCCACTTGCGCCTCTTCTGCGTTGTCGAAGATAGTCGTCTCTTCGATCACTTCGGGGTCGATCGCAAGCTGCAACGAGGTCAAGTCTTGCTCAAGTGCGCCCGCGATTGCATCTTCCTTGTCGGCCACATCCTCATTCTTGTCCAGTTGCAGCTCCTCCTCAACATAGTCCAGGTTCATGGATTGCGATGCGGAGATGATCCGTTGGGTGGTGGGAGGTGACCCAGAGACTGGGGATGATGAGAACCGCCATTCGTCGAGGGAGGTGATATGGCTGGTTTTCGACTTGAGTTCCGCAAGCAGGCAGTAGCTTCTTGGCTCTGGAGGCGATGAGGGCGGGTCTGCCATCTCTAGATCCTGTCCTGGCAGCATCACCGGCTGTCCTCGTCGTGGAGTTGGAGTGGACGTCAAGTAATCATCAAAGTCACCGTCCTGCTCTGGCGTTGAGGTTCGATTAGGCACCATAGACCCAGAGACCATTTCAAGCTGCTCAGCCGTAGACTTAGCCTTCTTTGTTGCAGCACTGGGGCTTGACCTCAACTCTGGAAAGATGGCGGCATTCTCCTGCTGTCGCTCTCGTATTTCTTTTTGACGCTCCGTGAGCAGCTGAGACTCTTGTGCCACTGGAGCAGGCGAAGACTCAATGGCTGCAAATTGTACCTGAGAGTCATCGTGTCGGAGTTTTGGTTTGGGAGTCCGTCCTCTGGATTTGACTCTAGCCAACGGAAGTTTGGTCTCACTTCTCCGGACAGCCTCGGCCACTTTAGCCGAACCAGGGGTGCCGGAGCGCCGGGATGCAGAGCGAAGCATCCGTGGAGTCGGCTCTGATCTTACAGGCGATGCGACTGGAAGGCTCGCTTCTCCCTGAGATTCCGCGAAGTTAGGGCGCAGATCAGATTCGTTGGCCAAGATGTCCAGTCCAGGCCGGAGAATGTCCACGGCAGAACCAAGGGAGGTGAGCACTGTCTTCAGTGTCTCAGGATACTGTATATGTTCCGCGTTTTCGTGCACTCGGTTCCACATTTCCGCTGTAATTCTGACAATATCTCTGTGAGTGCTGTTGAATGCAGCACATAATATTGGCTCGATGCTTTCCAATTGCAAGCTGTTTGCAGACGCAAGGTCGATGAGAAAGTTACATAGCCTCTGCCACAAGGACCGCGTCTACGATATGTCAGCAACGAGTTCAACGAGAATGGTGGACTCTCAAGTTCCTGGAGATACTTACCGCTTCTGCAACATCAATAGGGTCTGATTTGGTTATGCGGCGATCCTTGTCCTCCATCCAACAGGCGAGGCCGTCCTGAATGGCGACCAGAGTTCGAAGAGACAGCTGGCGGTTTCCACGCTCAAAGAACTCCTTCACCTCCTTCAGCAACCGCGTGGCACTATCAGGGAAATAGCATTCGAGACCAGAGTATAGTTTCTCCAGCACGCTTGTGAGCAGCTTGTATAGGTTGTCGAATGGGTCAATTGAAGACAGACGGGGACCCGCGCTCACAGTACCCCACAAACGTCGTCTCGCGTTGTCTGGAGCCTGCTTGTCACGGGGCTGAGTAGATGCCGCAACGAGCTCTATGGTGGCTTCAACACAGTTGGCTGCGATGACGCCCCCATTCCCGTCAGGTATGAGGTCTTTGACCACGGCGGCTAGAGGCTCAATGACCGCGAAGGCGACGCCGGCATCACCAGTCTCATCTTTGACACGGCGGCGAAGCGATTGGAAAAGGTGCTGCCATTCTTGCCAAGGTAGGTTTGGTACAGACTTCAAGCCGCGTTCGAGAATCCTGACAACCTCACGGAATTCGAGTCCAAGATTGGCACCAAGCCCAGAAGCTGTCGATTGGTGGCTGGATTGGCTGCTGTCCATTGACGCCGAAATCTTCGCAACGGCCATGACCCATGCGCCATATGGGCAAAGCGCGTCTGTTGGCAGCAGACGCAGAAGCTCCTGACCAAGGCCGGATTGCGCCTTCTCACTCTTGTCGGTGAAGAACGGGCGGAACACTTCCTGGAAGAATTTGGCAAACGCATCGTCGTCAGGCACTCCGGGTGGGGTGGTACACAGCAAGCAGAACAACTGATGCAGAGGCGGGCGTTTCGCTCCCTGGTGCTTCGAGGAACGATGCGATTGTGTCCCGGGAACAATGAATAGATTACTTTTGGTCAGTAGCAAATGTTTCTCTGTGAAAGGATTAGGCAGCAGACCCAGTCGTCCTACAAGGATCAGGATGAGGTCCCTTGTGCTGGCCAGGAACTGAGATGAACTGCATGCTTTTCCGTCCAGTTTGGTTTTGGGTCCTTTAGCCCACACCTTGAGTAGGAAGGTGAGAGCATTTGCGACGAATCTGGCAGTATCGTCGTGAAGTTTGACGTCCTTGGTCGAGGCGGAAGCCACGGAGTCGACAAGTGCTCGCCATAACTTCTGGAATTGGCTATCAGGTATCGTAAGGTCTGCAAAACCATATTCCAAGATTGGGGAAACCAGGTCAAAGACACGAGATGAGTTAGCCCTTATCCATTTCGAATCAATGGATGGCAGCTCGTCGTCCTTCATCAGAGTCTGGTCTTCGATCCGTGTCTCCCTCCACACCCGACGAGTTTTGCAGTCAAGTAAGCCAGTCAAAATGGCAGCGGCCTGCACGACACCTGGAGCGTCCTCCTGGCCCTGGCTGATGAGTCCTCGCATCAGCGGCGTAACAGCCAAGTCCCATGTCTCATCCAGCATTTTCAGATCCATACCCGGTCTGAACGCGTAGTAGTACAGATTGCGAATACTACCCAATACAGACTCACGAAGTCCCTTGCGCTTCATCAGCAGGACAAGTAAAGGATCCCGGAGAAGCTTGAGATTCAGGCGGCCATCCAGGTGAAGGCGGTATGTGAAACGGCTCCAGGCAATATTTGCCTCCTTCTTTACCTGAGGATTGGAGCTATTGAAGGACGATTGCATGATTTTGAACCAGGACTGAAAGTAGTCCCATTGAAGGGGCTTTGGGATGAACAAGGTGACAACGCTCCATATCCGTGGTACCGAGGTGGATTGTTGCGGGTTCTTCAGCATTGCTTGCAGCTGTTCTGTGAATTCCTCAACATACTTCTTGTCCTCGACTGTAAGGTTGAGAAGCTCGAGGACCCGGCCGACAAACCTCCTGTCCCTGCTCAAGGTGAAGGCGGCAGAAAGGCCCAGCTTGATGGCAGCGGAGCGTATCTCAGATATGCCGCTCAGCAGATCTGTGAAAAGATCATTTAGCCAGTCTGAAAGAACGGCCATCTGCTGTGGGTACTGCTTCACCAGCTTCTCGTAAACAACAATGCGGCTCTGGACGATGCTCTTGCCGGTCAGGTGATTCTCGAGGCTGTGAAGAGCCGCCACAAGACGTCCAATTCGGTCAGTTGTCATGATGTCAGGCGCAAAGTTCTGCAAATAAAGTGCTTGCATGAGATGCTTGGTGACCTCCTTCGGAGTCTGCTTATCTTCCAAGGATCGGGTGCAGTGTTCTATGAAGAAGACGCCGAAGTCGTTGGGGATACTGGAGGCGATGCCGTGGAAGTGCAGAAAGGTGTGCAGCAACTTCAGGGCGGATGTGACAAGTAGGCTGTCGATAGACCCAGTCGGGCTCCTGAGGGCTATATCTCGCTGTATGAATTGCATAAAGACAGACAACTTGTCCTGCAGGGCGATGCGGTCTGGTAGATTGCTGGAGGCTTTGAGTCCGCGGAAGAGCATAGTATAGGCATCGATCTTGGACTCCCTATCGTGCCCAGCGAGTTGCTGTAAAGTAGATTCCAACATGTCTGCGATACTGATCTCCGCCGGTTTATCATAACTCAGGTGCACCCTGTCCACCGGCCCCAGCCTGTTTGTTGTGTAGCTTGGTTTCAGTATTCCCTTGGCCGGCTTGTCCGTACTGGTTGGCACAGATGCAGGGCTGGGCTGCTGCCGCCTGGCGTTTACGTCGGTATAGACTGGTGGATCTTGATAATGAGCTTGTGATGAGAAGCCGACCCGTTTCCTCCGCTTGGTTGAATCTGAGGATGTCGAGCTTGGAGATGCGACGCCTGGGGGTGTCTGGAGGCTCCGCAGATGGACGGCAAGCTGGCGGGGGGCATTCAATTGCTTGGGCAGAGATTCGAGGTCATGTTTGGGCGTTTCTCGTGGAGGAGTGGGCGGTCGAGACGGTAGAGATCCGAAGAGACTCGAGGGCAGAAGGTCGTGGGTCGAACCCATCGCTGCAGCTTGTGTGAGTGTGAGACAGCAGCAACCTGCCTGGACTCGGGGTCCAAGACCGGGTCCAAGACCGAGAGGTTATATCGAGGGTATCGTTGTCGCAGAAAGAAACAGAACCATGACCGAGAAACCAGACGCCGTCGCCCGACCCGAAAAAAAAATGTCCAAACGTGTATGGGGAAAAGCAGGGTACCGCGTAGAAGGCGCTTACTCCTTCCAAGTGTAGTGATAAGGGGGAGGTTATGGTTCCGTCGACGGGGAACGAGAGTGAAGACGACGGAGATGGAATGCAGCACAATAGAAATTGATGAAATGCGATGAGATGATGAGATGCGTAAACGAGGCTGAGAGCGCGTCTTGCTAGGTACCGATGCCTGGGACTTCCAAGGTTGGCCCCCTCTGCTAAAAGCTATCAGTGCAGTGTACCAATGCCGGTAACTAAACCACTTAGGTGTAGGTAGGTACCCATGCTGGGCTGGGGAACCTGGCACATTACACGGTACGCGCTACGCGCTACACGCTACACGCTATACTATCGAATGCATATGTGCTACCAAGATCGAGCCTGGGGAACAATGAAGAGAGGCTTCCAAGGTTGTAGTAAAGAGAATAGTGGGGCATGTTGCCATCCCAGCACAGTTTCTATCAAAAATCGCGTCAAGTTGGTGGTGGCCGTGTCTGAGACGCGCCTTGCAACTGGTAGGCGGGGTCGGGTCAGGTTCGCGTTTACAGGGACCCTTGAAGCCTCGACTCTTGACTCCTGCATCTTTGACTCTTGTCTCTTTTCTTTGTGCTCTTGACTCTTAACTCTTGACTCTTGTCTCTCGACCCTCGAGGCTACTACATAGTCAGAATAGTCTACATACCCGGTACCAATATACACAGCTAAGCAGCCCCCCTTCCATGCGTCCATGCCGGCGGAATGGGCCCACCGGGGCACATCGCACCGGTCGATCCTATGTCAAAACCAATACCTTTACTGTGGTATGTCACAAAAGCAGCTGGCCCAGCCAGCCTGCCAGCCATCTCGAACCCAGCCAAGCCGGGGCCCGGGGTCAGAAGGAGCCCAATGGCCCCAATGGCCCCGATAGCCCCAATTGGCCCCAATCAATGATTCAATGAAGGCAAGCAGGTACGCGCACAGCCCATGATCTAGATATGTACCTAGTGAGCCAACTGCAGCTCAAGTGAGCGCGTAATATTGTAAATCCATGGATCCGTGGATACCTACTAAGTAGGTAGGTAGGTACCACCTGGGCACACTGGCACAGTACTATGGTACTTATCGGATAGTAGTGATCCTGTACACTTACCGCACTATAGCACCTATCTTGACCACGGATCCATACCTACCACATAGTAGTGTTTACTTCCCAAGGTTCGGTCTGAGCTCATAGTACATACTACAGCTGAATCAAGCACGAAAGTCGATACCGTGCATACGTACATACTATGTACTCCGTATCCGTACAGCAAAAACCCGACCCTGACCGTGACCCTTTCTTCCTCTTCTACTTTTTCCTTGCCTTTCTTTCTTCCTTTTAAAACTGCAAGCCATCTCCCTGCTCACTGCTCATCTCACCTCGTCTTTTTACTCTACCTTACTCCTTCTAGTCTCTGATCAAGGCTAGCCATCAAGAATCTCGATCGCCCTGGTCTGACGTTGTTGTCTTCCAAGGTCCAAAGGATCCTTTCCTTGATAAAATTCGACCGTCAATTGGATTTCTCTGGACTGTCTTGTCTCTCCCTCATCCTCAAAATCCCACACATACACACTCCTTTTACAAATATTACATACCTGCTCATTTCGTCAAGATTTCTCGTGTCTCTTCCTTGATACCCACTCGTCCTTCCGTCCTGTCCTCCTGCCTCTCTTCTGCTCGTCGGCCTCATCTTCACCGGATAGCACCTTCGATCTCCTGCCCCACACGATCTGCCATGTCGTCAGTCAAGCGGAAGGCCACCGGACCATCTGCTGGCTCCGACCCAAAGAAGCCCAAGCAGAATGCTAGCATAACCTCCTTCTTTGGAGCCCCAAAGCCCGCACCCACTACTGCTGCTGCCGCCAATGGTGTGAAATCCTCTCTGGCCGGCAGCGCTGTGTCTTCCAACTTCGACAAGGCAAAGTGGGTGGCTAGCTTGACCGACGAGCAGAAGGGACTGCTCAAGTTGGAGATTGACTCCCTGCACCCGAGCTGGCTGGCTCATCTGAAGGATGAGATCATGACCAAGGAGTTCTTGGACCTGAAGAGGTTCCTTGATCGCGAGGCTGCCGCGGGAAAGAAGATCTTCCCCCCAAGGGAGGATATCTACTCCTGGTATGATCCCAACTCTCTGACTCTTTGACAAACATCATGACTGACTCTCCGGCAGGTCTCGTCACACTCCCTTCAACAAGGTCAAGGTTGTTGTCGTCGGCCAAGACCCCTACCACAACGACGGCCAAGCCCACGGGCTGGCTTTCTCCGTCAGGCCTCCTACCCCCGCGCCACCATCCCTGAAGAACATGTACACCTGCCTCAAGAACGACTACCCTGACTTCGTACCACCTCCAAACCGTGGCGGTCTTCTCACGCCCTGGGCAGACCGCGGCGTGCTTCTGCTGAACACATGCCTGACAGTTCGTGCTCACGAAGCCAACAGTCACGCTAACCGCGGCTGGGAGCGATTCACGCAGAAGGTGATTGACCTCGTTGCCGCACGGCGAACAGGCGGTGTTGTCTTCATGGCTTGGGGTACACCTGCTGGCAAGCGTGTACAGAGGATCGACAAGAAGCGGCACCTGGTCCTCACCTCGGTCCACCCGAGTCCGTTGAGCGCTGCGAGGGGTTTCTTCAAGTGTGGGCATTTCAAGAAGGCGAACGAGTGGTTGTTGACCAGGTATGGAGCCGAGGGAGAGATTGACTGGAGCCTGGGACCCCATGATACGCCGACCACGGAGCCTGGAATGGCTGCCAAGGCGGCGAAGGAGGCGCTGAGCGAGGACGACATCGACGAGGACTGGGAGGTTGAGGCCATGGCTGCGGCTGCTATGGCCGACGCAGAGAGCAAGGTGGCTGCGATGGGTCCGCCCCCAACGCCATCCCCCCAGAAGAAGGTCGATGCCATGGTCGAGACGGCCGACGCTCTCAGGAAGACTAGGAAAAGCTGTGCTGACAAGGAGAACGATCAGGCCGGTTTACCCGCCTGACTCCTAACGAGCCTGTTTTACCGACTCTGATGGGCCAACGACACGGCCATGTCAATTTCAACATTAGGGTCTGATAGAACGGGCTCTGGCGATGCGATACGCACCACCCCACATCACACACTGACGCATGTGTACGGCATTTGATGACACTTGAATGTCACTGTACGAACAGACGAGGGCGGAGAACGGCGAGATCAGCACGAGAGCTTGCAAGAGCAGTGCATGGGCTTTCACTACTAAGGATATATTTGAATATGGCGTTTTTAGGAAATGGAGACGCCACCCGACGAAATTGTCAAAGACGGGGAAAAGGCGATGATCAGCACGCGAGCTTGGATGAACTGTATATCAAGACCCTCACACGAAGGGAAGGGACATCATGCTGGAAAGAGTTAATGACGTCCGCTGGGTTAGCAAGATCCTAACGACTTATGTAAATGTACGAATTTCACGGTCATGTTTTGGGGGCCTGAACCTTGAACCTGCTTACAATGTCTACATCCCCACGATGCCTTTCGAATTTGTGAGACCCGCGCAAATGACATAGCTGGCCGACGAACATGTTGTGTCATCGGCACAAACGGTACATTGCACAGGAACAGTCTTGGTGCCTGACCCAGGGGTTAGGACGAGTCGGGTGGATACTTGGTAGGCTGGTATCACAGTCCGCTAGGCTCACCGCTTACATACCTACCTAGCCTGTCTGCGCCTTTGGGTATGTATGGGGCGCTCCTCTGGCACGACGCGGAGCCCCTATAACTATTACCCGTATGTATTACTTACAACACTCGTGATCCGTCTTGGGCCGGCGCATATGTCTTCCAACACATGTGTCCACATTGAAGGGGGCCTTTTCGCGGGCTGCCATGTCCAACCAACCGGTGAAGACGCCCGTCCGTGAGGCAGAGTGGCAGACCGGGTAGGCAGACTCGGCCACGGTCGCAACACGATCAGCTACTATACGGATTCAGTCCTTCAGATGGATACACAACCTCCCAATAAGACTCGTC
>LKEB01000027.1:324055-355524 GCA_003795295.1 Cytospora leucostoma | reverse complement strand
GGCTCACAATCGTTCCCATATACACCCGCCCCAGTGCCATCTCTGTGAAATGTTCATTCAGCGCCAGCGATAATATCAGCGGCACCCTTATAAGTCAGGGACACCATTGACGGACCACCGCCACGAAGGCTGCCGCCACCATCGACCCCCGGAGAGGGCGTGTCTGGGCTTACCTAGGTCATCAGAACCGACAAGGAGGATGCACAATGCCCTCGCCCTCTTGTATACAAGGGGACAGGGTGGGCACTTAGCAAGCAGCCCGCCAGCCAGTGTTACCCGCTGCGTTTCAAGTCTCTGGTGTAAAGTGTTGGGCCTCGACGGACCCTGATATTGACTGTTGTGGGCGTATCCATATCATGCAAAAGGTCGAGTTGAGATAATTCCCCGCCTTGTGTTGTGAGGATGGCCATGTCGATGCCTTTTGCTACGCTGGCCGGCTCAATCCCTATGGGATGGATCCAAGGCCGAATTGTTGATCCGCGTTGCGTTTCGTTGCCCCCTTAGACATCTCGGGAGAGGTAAGGAGGCTGGAGAGCGGTCACAGTAAAGAAGCTCGAGCCGCAGCTGCGCGTACAGGATAGTCTTTGTACTCTTGTTGAAAGTCAGGCCCAAATTACAAGGGACCATGTGAGCCCGCATGGTCAAGATCAGCCTGGGCAGATATATATGGCCTATCAGTACAGGAATAATAATTCTACATGTATGTTGAACCAGAGAAGAACCACCAACGCCTTTTATCGAAAGCACTCCCGGTCAAATATCACTAGTGCAGCCAGGTAAATGCTCTGAGTAAAAATCAGACTGATAATAAAACAAGTATCTGTAAAGAGAAAGCAAGTGTTTATGTACCGCTGTTGGGACATGTACCTGAATGCGTATGCGCGGTCCAAATTCCATTACCATTTCCTCTGATGTTCACACGCCAAACAAGGGAAAGCGAAAACCCAGTTGCTCCGCATATGCCCCTTGCTCCTAGTGGTGGTGGTGTCCATCTCCCTCGGAGTGGCCATGGCTGTGCGCCGAGTGGCTGCTACTGCTACCACTCCTCGGGCTGTCCACCGCGGTGACAGCAGCTGAGCCTGAGCAGCATCCCTGGTCGACGCAGTCATCAACGCACTCCAGAAGACAGGTATCATCTCCAACACACCTGCGCAGCTCCGCCGACCCATCCGTGTTGCCACCCAGCTGCCGGAACTGCTGCTCCGCATCCTCGGTATGGCGGTGGGTCTCGTCGAGGCAGAATTCGGGCTGGATGGTAGCACTGTGGATGCCATAGGCGTGGAGACACTTACGCACCCGCTTGGCAAGGACCATGTATTCTTTGCCTCCGGCCTCGGAGATGGGGAAGGCGACCTGGATATGCATAGACGCGACGACCTTGGAATCCGATAGCTGCCAGATGTGTACGTGGTGGCAGGTAATGACACCAGGGAGGCTCTCGATGTCCTCCCGGATGTCTTGAACCTCGATTCCCTCCGGGGTGGCCTGCAAGAGAATCTTGGCTGTGGCAAATGTGAGAGGAAGTGCAGATCTAAGAATGATAAGGGTGATGAAAAGCGAGACAGCCGGATCCGCGTAGAACTTGCCGGGCCAGTCGGTCAACCAGATGACCAGGGCCGTGGCAATGACACCGACGTTGCCGAGAGCGTCACCAAGGACGTGAAGAATCATAGCATTCATTCCCATGTCAGCATGGTTGTGTCCATGACTTGACTGGCCTGGCTTCCTGGGCTTGTTGTGGTTGTGTGAAACGTGCAGGCTTGAATCTCTCCTGGAGCGATTCGCGGTGGGCGCAGCATGCTTACCGTTGCCCCCGTTTGCGTGCTTGTCGATCAGTGGCGTATTCTCCGTAGCTGGTTCATCGGCGAGGGCATTCTCATCAGTGCTATCGTCCTCATCCGTCGAGTCGTGAATCTGAGGCCTCGTCGCAGCAATGATGTCCTGTCGGAAGGTAGATGGGTAGATGCTCATATCGTCGATGTTGGTGACTTGGTTACGGCCACTGCTAGCCCGTCTTCGCGACCTTCCCCTGTGTCCAGTCCTGCTGCCGGTTCTCTCATGCGTATGTTGGTTCCCATCGAATGAGATCCGCTTCGATCCTGCAGACGGGGAGCCCTTGGGCTTGAACCTCGCCACAGTAACTTCGGGAAGGTGTTCCAAGACCGGACCATTATCCTCCTCTTCTGCGCCAGCACCAACTCTACCCTGTTCCGCATGACTCAACTCGTCGTGGGAGTGACCATGCTCTCCATGCTCGTGGTCATGGTCATGGTCGTCGTGCTCGGATCCATGCGAATGACCGTGACCGCCAAGTACCACGAAACCAACGAGGTTCGAAGCAAGACCGAAGCATCCAACGATCAGGATCAGCTGTGGGTTGGTAACCTCGGGCGGTTCGAAGAGGCGCGTGACGGCCTCGAGGACGATGGAAACGCAGAGGGCGATCAGGAAGACAGCGTTGAAGAATGCGCCCAGAATTTCGGCTCGCAGCCAGCCGTAGGAATACTTGTCGGTGGTAGCCTTGCTTGCGAGATTGACAGCCCATAAGCCAACTAGCAGGGAGATAATGTCGTTGAGCATGTGGAAGGCATCGGCCATGAGGGCGAGGGAGTGGACCAGGAAACCTGATATGAGCTCGACCAGGAAGAAGGCGATGTCAATGCCCAGCATAATGCTGATACGAGTGCTCTTTGACCACGCCATCTTCGCTTATCTGTTTGCCGTTAAGGGTACACGACCCTCGCGACTACTTTCTCGGCAGTGTTCCTGTTTTCAATCGAGGAGTGTGTTGGGGGCGATGCTAGCAAACAGTTGCTGGGTCGTATGCGAAACCCGATGTCGGGGTGACGTCGCGCAATTGAGATAGAGAAGACTCGGTCGGTACCGCAGTCGCGGGGTTAGGCACCGCAGATCGATTGGTAGATCGATGCTGTTGCAGTGTGGTACAAGGTGAGTGACTTCTTGTCGCTGACATGAACAGTCCGATGGATTAATACTTTGTCAGGTCGACAAATTAAGGGTTGTGGTGGTGTAAGATGGGCACCGATGGATCCTCTGGGGAAGAAACCCTACACAGTATAGCTCCGAAGTTAATTAAGCAGTGGATCTTTATCGCGATCGATGCTATCGATAAGACGTCAACCAGAGGGAAGGCGCAAGTGCTGAGTGAGCAAGATGACGTCGGTAAGGGTTTACTTAGGCGCGTGCGGTATATTTCGGACTTGATAAGTATCAAGATACTGTCTCACCTGGGAATGGAATGCCAGAGCACTTTAATTGCTGGTTTGCGCTGTACAAGATTGCAATGAGTGGGAATGGCGAGATTATCGAATGCGTGTACCCTAAAACGAACCAAATCCTACTCCTAACATTAGCTTGCTGTCAAGGTACCTACCTAAAGGCACGTGCTAAGTAGCCATCTGTCTATTTGAGGTCGCACTTGTACCCAACCCATAAAGCTGAAAAAGATAGACTTCGAAAGCTATAGAAGAATAAGTCAGTTCTACCTACATGTTTATGTTATACCTTATCGAGAGGCTTTGTAATGGCACGGGGGATTAGTATATCTAGGTGTTTCTTATCTAAGAGTACCTAGGTACCTAGGTACCTAGGTACGTATCTAAGTACTTAGATACTTGGTCTGCGATATCATGAAGTCCTATTCAGGTTGGAAATAGCAATGTAGCTGCCTGCCTGTCATGTCAGTGGCACTGCCTAGGTATCTCCCTCCTTTTGTTTTGGATACAGCAGATACATTTTATGAAAACTAGGGATGCTCAACATCAAAACTTTCCGATTGTTAAGGACGCTGCTTATACGCACCAACGCTGCCGTTGCACCGCATCCGCCACAATGCATCCGCACTTGCATTATTCGCATTGTATAACATCAGAGACAGCCAGAATGCCTCGCGAAAGACCTGGGACATGATGGAAATGCCAAAATTCTTCAACAGGGAATTATTCAGCTAGGATCGCTATACGGGTGAGCCGACGGCTTAACTGCCGGCCTCACTGGATACTAGGTAGTGATGCTAGCGATAAGCACACGCGTCTTTCAGTGACGACGGAAAATGGTACCGCCTTATCTTATATAATCACTACGATGCATATAGACGATGGGCCGCTATCACATTCAAATCGTTGAGGGGATACTCTTTGGGGTGTCGGCTCCACAGCTCAAACGCGGGGACCTTGCCGCTATCCGCCAGAGGCCACGGCTCCGAGATATTTGGGCGGACGTTGGATTCCGCGGAGGGATCTCCCGGACGGCCCATCTGCTTCGCCCGATACAGGTGGGCCAGAAACGGAATCCTGACCGTCTTTGCAGTGTACGACAAGAGACTCGAAGACAGCACAGCCTACCACAACTGGCCCGGCGAGAACTTCGAACTTGTCTACAGCGAAGGATTTTACATTGGTTACAGGCATTACAGACGTACCAGAATTGCGCCTCTGTTCCACTTCGGCCACGGGCTATCATACACATCTTTCAATCACGGGCGCCCCTAGTTGAGCCCCAGGGTCATGACCGAGTCCGAACCAATTGAGATGTTCATTGCCGTGAGCAACATCGGTGGTGTCGACGAGTTCGAGACGGTGCAAGTATATATGGGAACGAGAAGTCGCGGCTGCCCAGGCCGGAGAAGGAGCTCATCGCCTTTGACAAGGTGTTCCTCCAAGCGGGAGAGACGAAGCATCCGAGGATTGATATTGACAAACACGCTGCTGGGCATTATGATACCTCGTTGAAGGCGTGGATTGCTGAGGAGGGCAGATTTCACGTGCCCATCAGAGCATCATCGGTTGATATCAGGTAGGTCCCTTTGTCTAGTGTACCTTTCCTCTTTTGTGATGATACTGACTGGGCGCTCTCACTTGTAGGCAGATGGTATCCTTCGAGCTGAAGGATCCGCTCACCTGGATCTTCCGATAGTATTGATCGGGCTTGTTTAGGCCTGACCACCACACCATGCAACAATTGTTCTGTAGCGTCGGGTGCTCGGCGTACCTTTCCTTTCGGGGATGCCGTTCCTCAGGGAGAGAGATGTCATGGTGCTGCCTCATGTGCATTGAGGTTTATGAAGGTTGGGACCTAACATGAAAAGGAGCATATGTATCCCCAAGTTCTCCACACTTTCTTGCAGTGCTTCTCTTGATTGTATGCAAATATGTCTTGGCCTGCACAGTAACAGACATATCTGAGTAGTGTAGTTATATGTAGTTGCCCACTGAGCAGTAGTTACTCAAGTATAGTAACCAATCAACATAGCCTCTCGAGTACGGTATGTAGAAGGTAGAGAGAGGAGCGAGCTGTATATTTCGGGAAAGTCAAGGGAAGACCCACTCACCTAAGTAGCTTCCCCTGCTTAGCACGCCTAGGTACCTAGGTAGTGTTCCGCACGGCTCTTGGACCCTGAAAGCACCTGGGCAAGCATTCCTGGTACTGTACCTGGTACCATTAGAAGTACAAATACCTTCGTATAGTCCGACTATGACTTCTACTATATACCGCCTGTGTTGTCCTGATCCTATCTGGGACGTGTTAGGAGTTCTCCTGAATTGTCTAAAGGCGACTTATATGTTTAATTTCGAGTCGAGTGGTCTAGAACACTGGTTACAATGCTTAATCTCAAGCAGAACGAGCTGCAGTGGCTGATTGCCAAGTATAGAAACATACTATGAAACCTTAGGACATGGAACCGCTGCTTGGCGGCGCTGCGCTACGGCAGTCGTATCAATGTAGTCTACAATGACCGACCACTTCGAGCTCCCCAGGTTAACCTACCTAGGTAATCCAACCGACACCCTCCATAGTACACATTTCAATTCCACACCACCATCTTAACATCTCGACGACCGCATACCTCGACACTATCCCCTTGCAGCCCGCTCGAAAGCTGCTCTCCCTTCCACGCCATCGTCAAGACCCTGTTGAAAGCAGATACCAGCCCTGTCAGCTCGTACTTACCACCAGCTCATAGGCCAGCCTTGAGCCTCGAGGCATGGCTGTCCACCAAGGGATACCCCTATCATCACCCCTATAGGGCATCAGACCTTACCTCTACCTCCGATGTGCGCTGTGAACTCTAAGCTACGAACCTCATGTCCTCTGCGCCCCGTGGTGTTAGCCGCGCGATGGCTAGCTACGCCATCAGCAGCAATGGCGCACCTTCCTCCTCACCCAACTATACTCCCTTCGTCCCTTCGAACCTCCGCCAAAACCAGCCGCAGACCGAAGAGGACGATCCGATAGGCGACTTCATGAACTTCATTCAACGGCATTGGCAGAGGGCACTTCGCTTCTGGAACGCGAAGGGCAAGAGGATAACCCTCGCCCTGTTGCTACAGACGGCGCATCAGCTGCGCAGGAACCTCGTCACGAGCCGGCTGTTCAGCTTCCCACACCTCCTGGTACTACTTTGGGTGTTCGTTTTGCTGTGGGGAGAACGCTGGATATTTCATACCAAGGTCGAGAGCTGCGACTGGAGTGATTGGGAGAAATGGGTAAGGGAGCGATCTCAGCAGCGCTGATCTCACTACATTGGCAGATAAAGCGACACAATTTGCTAACCATGGACTGCCACTCAGCCATCAGGAGCCACGCCTCATCACTTAGCGCTCGTCGCCGACCCCCAGTTGATCGATCCTCACACATATCCCGGCCGGCCGTGGCCTCTCAGCTCCTTAACCTACACCATTACCGACAATTACATGCGCCGGTCCTATAAGCAGCTGCAGGAACAGCTACAGCCCGACACGGTCTTCTTCATGGGCGACCTATTTGACGGCGGACGGGAGTGGAGGACGTTCAAGGGCAGCCCCGAAGACCCAAGTTGGAGTCGCCGGCCCAAGAGCGAAGTAAGCCGCGCGAAGAAGTGGAAGAAAAAGTACGGAGAGGACTATTGGTTGAAAGAATATGCGAGATTCAGTGAACTGTTCGTCGACCCTTGGGTTGTGGGCGGACCCGACGCTAGGCCTGGGCAGGGAGTGAGGAGGCTTATTGCCAGCTTACCAGGGAACCATGACCTTGGCTTTGGGTCTGAGGTCAAGGTGCCCGTGAGGGACCGCTTCGAGGCCTTCTTCGGAGATATGAACCGAGTGGACGTCATCGCAAACCACAGCTTCGTGTCTGTGGACACACTATCGCTCAGTGCCCGCAGTTCGGAAGACAGGGCACAAGCGGATTTGAGCAACATATACAGGCCCGCAGAAGAATTCCTGGACGGGGTGCAGTTAAGGAAGAGAAAGGCGGTTGAGCAAGAGCTGCGGCGGCTCCGCGGCGAAATCCAGGAGCCATCACAGGAACACAAAGTTGAGGAGGCGCTGTCGGCAGATTTCAGCCGTACTGTAACGCTGGATCCAGGCGAGGGCAAGCCGGAACTACCTACTATATTACTGACCCATGTGCCGCTGTGGCGGCCACCAGGGACACAATGTGGGCCTCTGCGAGAACACTGGCCACCATCGAATCCAGAGGATCCCCTGGCCAGGGACGATAGGAATGCGATTTCCGTGTCCAAGGGATACCAGTATCAGAACGTGCTCAGCGAGGGCGACTCGGTTGACCTGATCGAAAAGATCGGCAATGTTGTGCATGCCTTCTCTGGTGACGACCACGACTACTGCGAGCTCACACACGACGAAAAGCAGGCCAACGTGAAGGAGATCACCATCAAGAGCACAAGCATGGCCATGGGCGTCCCGACGCCGGGGTTCCTCATGGTCAGCATGTACAACCCCATCGATGCCGAAGGGAAGCCACTCTCCAGCGATCAAGGGAGCACCCTCCAGACACATCTCTGCCTATTACCCAACCAGCTGGGAACCTACGCCCGATATGGCGGCTTCGCGATTGTGTGTGCTGTCGCGCTCGCCATCCGGGCTTTACTTGTGCCCATACTCAAACTCCAGCCCTTTGCGCTCGGACCGGCCGGGCCAGAAGACAAGGGGAACGCCATACTGCCCATGTTCAAGTCCAAGCCCAAGACCAAGCCCAAGACGGAGGACCACGACGATAGGCGACCGCCCTCTGGACAAGGCTACGGAATCTCCGCCTCGTCATATCATTCCTCCTCCCCACACCGTGGTGCCACCCGCGATAGGAGCGCGTCCCTAACGCAGGGGGTCAGGGCGAACGGGCTCGCGGCTCAGGCGCGCAACGCATCTCCAAAGCGGCCCAGCGGGGGGAACACCAAGGGCCTCGGGAGACACAGCTCCAACAGGGAGAAGAAGCGCGACCGGTGGGGCTGGGGCAATGGCCCCAAGATCGAAATCGACGTGGGCGACGACGAGTACTACTATGACGCCGGGAAGTCCCGCTGGAGGGCGGCGGGCGCGAGGAGGGGAGGGATTATAGGGAGGAATAGTACTCTAGTAGTGATCTGGAGGGAACTGTGGACCACGTCGTGGAGGGTGGTGTGGATGGTGGGTTTTACCTGGGCATGGCTCAATCATAAGGGATGAGGAATATGAAATCAGGGGGGAACTGCCCGGTGGAGTTACTTGTAGAATATTGTTGCTATTGCATCAGACAGGCGAAGAGCTGCGATAGTGTATGTATATAATATTGACAGGACTGTCTTGGGACATGGTCACTGATTTTGGTATGGCTGTGTGTTGTAGTACCTATTGGCAATCATGAGAAGGCTAATATACTGGCATCGAGGCCAATTTATTCCAGATGATACTCCTTTGCTCCTTGGAAGTTCTGACTTATAGCACGACTCTACAGAAATTAGAATGCAACCCTCTCCCGACCAAAGCCTTTCGACGCAGCTAGACAAGAGTTTAGGGTTCAACCCTTATCGCATCAATTCCGTCCCACCCCCACCACCAACATCTTGCCTGCCCGTCATGGACATCCTTCTCAACCAGCGACACCGGGACAGCACCGAACAAGTTACTACCCTCTTTCACTCGAACATAACATAACGAACCGTCGCCCGACATCTAGCAACCCACCACACTCCCACACGAATCCCATCATAACACACCACACCACAGCGGAACCGAGACAACAACAGACCAACAACAATGGCCGAGGAGAAGCAGCCGGCAGGCATAGTGGAGGGCGCCACGGCGGGCGACGTCGAGGAGGAGGTGCAGGACCAGCAGGCCAAGTCGGCCGAGGACCGGAAGGCTGCGGCGGCGCTCTCGAAGCTCGACACGAGGGAGGACGAGGGCTCGGCCTCGGCCGACCAGCAGGCCTCCCTCAGCGAGGCCATGAACAAGCTCGGCGGCGCGCCCTCCAAGGCCGAGGAGAAGAAGGACCTCAGGAAGGTCAAGGTCGACGCGGCTGATGTCACGCTGCTGGTGAGTTCTCTCTTGCTTTCTTTTTCCCCTGTGCTTGTTTATCCTATTTTACCTGGACGGACACTGGGGGGACATGGAGAGGGACAGGGGTCTACTGGGATGGTTTGGGGAGGACTGTGTGGTAGCAGATGAGCGAGCGAGTGCGCGAGCGGGCGAAAGAAGGACCCTGTGGGATCTTGAATACGAACTGGGCTGTTATGCTAATCGCCGTGGTGGGAAACAGGTTGACGAGCTCGACCTGACGAAGCCCAAGGCTACGGAGCTTCTCAAGCAACACGATGGCGACGCGGTCAAGGCGATGAAGGCATTCATTGCCGTGAACGGAAGTTAGATCGGAAAGCTTGATCATGATTACTAGAAGGGATAGAAGAAAACGGAACAGGAGGAGGAGGCTGCATCAGGAAGGCGTTAGGTTATACATACCAAAATAACGACATTGTGGGGGTTTAGATGAACACTCTCGGATGGAAGCGGGTGGCGACAGATGCTATTACCACGATGAATAGCCCGCTCAGCCCGTGTGGACATACCATACAAGACCTCGTATCTCTATATACCGGCTCTAAAAGGGGTGTATCTGTTCATATACAAGCTCCAAACCAAACCCGTTCACCGCTGTCCCATGATATAGTCAATGCTCACACACTTCGGCTCGAAGAGATCCGTATCATCGCCCATCCACCACGGCCCCCGCGGCGGCATCCTGAACCCTGGACCCCCGGGTCCCGTGCCATTATGACCCGGAAGAGGATGGTGATGCCCAGGAGGAGGCGAACCATCCTCCTCGGCATCTGATACGTGATGACGACCCCCTCCCGGCTCACCACCAGGCCCGTCCCCACCGTAGCCAGGATACCGTCCCCCGGGAGGCGGACCCGGAGGAGGAGGGGCACCCCCGCCCATGGCCCCGTGGGCCAGCATGGGCCACATGGGGATGTAGCAGCGCTCGTCCCACGCGCAGACCTCCCTGCAGCCGTAGTACTCGCTCTCCCACCCCAGCCACGCCGCGAGCTCGGTGATGCCGTCGCGCCAGGCGCCGGCCTCCGCGGCGAGCGTCTGTGCTGCCACGTTCGAGCTCGCCCCTGGTCTTCTGCCGTCCCTATCTGTATGTCTCAGCCACGCCTTCTCGATGCCGAACCCGATGGTCAGGAGCACCGAGCAGATGGTCCCGTAGACCTCCTCCACGGCGAGCCGGATGTCCTCCTCCTCCGGGGACAGGGCTGCTCCGTGCCGTCGCAGCTCCTCGGGCACCAGGAGCCGCGTGTATCGGTAGCGGCAGCGGGCGTATGTCTCCTCGTACAGCGCGGACTTGGTAGACCATGTGCCCGGGTCGTCGACCGCCCCTGAGCTGGGGTACTCCAGGTATCCCACCATGAACATGTGGCTCTGGCCCCGCAGGCCGAACAGCCAGTCGTACACGGCCGTCTCGTTCGCGACATCTCCCGGCGGGAGGGAGGCAGCCAGACGGGTGTCCATCATGGCCAGCTGGTCGGTCGTCCTCTGCACGATCTCGGACGTGATGAGCACCCAGTCCGCGCCGGAGCAGCTACCCCCCACCTGCGGCGGCTCCAGCAGCAGGCCCCGGAGCGCCCTCTCCGTCGCCCTCCTCATCAGCAGCGCCTCCTCGGGGGCGACGTCGCCCAGGTGGTGGAACCTCCGCCTCCGGGCCAGCTGCTTGATGGCCAGAGACCTGTCGGTGCTGTTGTCGTTGCCGTTGTTGCTGCTGTTGTTGTTGTTGTTGTTGTTACCACCACTCTCCCCCGCCCAGGCGCCGTCGGCCGTCAGGTTCAGCCTCTCCCGGTCGTACAGCGCCCGGCTGCGCGACAGGCCGGCGAGGCGCGGGGAGTAGTAGCTCAGGACGCCGCAGCCCAGCACCCTCGCCCGGGCCTCGCCGCGCCCGGGCCCGTTGCGCGTCGACCCGTAGTGCCACGTCGCGCTGTCGAACCAGCCCCACCCCTGGGACCGTATGAAGGGCTCCCGGGCGGCGTCGCGGCGCCAGTTGGGCGGCGGGGCTGGGTGAGATGGCTCAGAGTTTCGTTCCGTTTTTGTGGGCTGTGGGGGGAGGGGGTAGTACGACGTCGGTTGTTGTTGTTGTTGTTGCTGCTGATCGTCGGGACTGCTGTTTGGTCTGTGGGCCCTTGTCATGGCGAGGGCATCGATATCGGACATCGGTGCTGGGCTTGCTGCTCTGGCCTTGGCTCTCCTGAAATGGCCATCCTCATCATCATCATCATCATCATCCCCGTCCCCCTCGGGGAGCAACGGCGCCGTGACGTTAAGCCTCGACATGAGCCTCAAGCTCGGGCTCGAGAAGTCGCACCAGATGACCTCAAAGCCAGCATTCATCCTCACGACGCCCTCGAACCCCCACCCCCGGCCCCCGAGCCCGGCCTCCTCGAACCAGGCGCACAGCCCGTGCGCCCGGAGGTACTCCTGCCCCAGGCCCATGGACCCCCCGCCGGGGGGCCCGCTCGTGTTGCCGAAGAGCTGCAGCATCTGGGTGTCCATCTGGGCCCAGCCCATCAGCGCGGCCGACTCCCCGTCGAAGTAGAGGGCCCTGACGGGCCGCGTGGCCTGGTACGTCAGCAGGAAGGAGTCCCGGCTCGAGCCCATGATGCCGTAGCTCATCTCCAGGTCGAAGGCGAGCCACTCCGGGTTGGGCGGCTCCGGGTGGGGGTCGTCGGGGGAGATGAGGCCGTGGTAGAGGAGGGTGTAGGCCGGTATCTCGACCGCGGCGAGGGTGTGGCCGTTGGGGAAGATGGTGTTGCTCCATTGGTGCAGGAGGCTGGGGATGGAGGCGAAGAGGTGTGGTAGGGGTGAGGTGAAGTCCAGGGACCATCTTGGTGATGGTGACAAGACATCATCATCACCTCCTTGGGGCCCCGGAGCGGTGTTGTGTGTGTGGACATTGTTGTCGGCGTCAAACAGAGGCTTCTGAGCTGGAGGAGACCCTGCTGCGGCGACAGTCCGGGATAGCGAGGCCACATAGGGCAACAACAGGATCCGGAACAACATGGCCTCAACGCACTTGCTATTGAGTTTGACGACGGTCCATACCCAGATTGAATAGAAGCAGTTAGTTCATGTATCGTAATACCGACTAAGCTCGGTCGTGAATCCGGAATGCGGTGGCGATTCGACCCAAGCTTACGTACGGAGTGAAGATAAGGGGTACGCGCGTCCACTCACATGTCAACCCTGATATGAACCTGAAAAGAGGTCGATAGGACTCGGCGAATCCTATACCAAAGGTAAGTAAATCAACGCCAATGACAACAAACAATTCACGGACATTGCCCAGATACGTCCATGACTACAATATCAGAACAGTGAACCACCAAATATAAGTCTGCGGGAAAGTTGAACCGGCGATCTATGGACTGCTTCACAAGACTTCGTCGATCACAGCCAAACATGCCTCTCCCAAATGAATATGTCAGGCAAGAATTACGCAAAGAGCGACGGATTGTGATGGACCAATAATCATTCATATGGTCTCTACTACGCTCCAAACACCAAGGAGACCTCCACCAGGTCTGCCATCTTCGTGAGGAGGTAAAAGGAAGTAAAGCTTTGGGCAGCCTCCCTGAACTCCGCCTGTGTGCACCGCTAAACGCCGCCCTTGGCACCATAAGTCTGTGATGCCGACCTTTCGCAGCCGTATAAAATGAGTGAGAGCCCTCCCCATGACAACAAAAGACACGTCTACTATCGTAAGTCAACGAGTTCCCAAGTTACAAGTTGCTCATGACCTCTTGCACCTCCCTCATCTCAACCTCAATTCCACTCCTTCCAGCTCTTGGCCAACGGACTTGACACCTTGGGTGCAAACGCGAGGCTCTTCCTCCGCGCGTCCATAAGCCGTCTTGCCACGCCTTCGTCCTTGTTGCGGCCCAAGACTCCTGCGCCCAGATCGTCGTACATGTGTGAAGTCTTGGGTGGGCAGGTCCTCTGCACGAGCTGCTCCGGCAAGAGGTCCTCCCCGTCACCGTCTTCTGTCATGGGCGAGTCCATTTCTGGTGTCAATTCCATGGCAAAGCGGCGAATAGCCTCCGGGGCCGGCGTCTTGGGTACGGGAGTCAGTGGTGCAGTGCTGTACCAATTGTGTTGATCGTAGTTGACCTCCTGGTCGTCCTCTTGGCCTTCGTTATTGCCCTCTTCTTGCTCCTCGGGAGAATGCATCCACAGCATGCTGTCACGGCGGTTGACCGCTGCAGGCGTACTAGGCCCTGCCGTCTGGCTCTCCCGCGGGGAAATCTTGCGGTTCGTGGATTCCGACACCAGTGTGCCGTTGTGGTTTGCCAGTGCTTTGGGCTCCATGGACTTCCTGCGGCGGGCACCGCCACGAGGGACGAGCGAGGTGTCGATGTAGTAGGGGGCTTCGTCAAGCCACTCGTTCTCCCGCTCACAGCTAAAACGATTGTCAGCTCGATGACCGATATGTTCAAGGTGGCAAAAAATGGCTTACTCTAATACCCAACCCACACCAACACACTGCACAACACCACCAGTCTCACGAACCTTCTCCATTGTGCGCTTGCCGCCATCTTTGTACACTACATGTGTAATGCCAATCTTGGAAGACGCGTCATCCTCATTGGGATTCCAGTCCCAGTTCTTGACACATCGCGCACCCATCTGGTTTAGCAGCTCAACAAAGATCGCGCTTGCATCATCACCCTCCATGGTGTGGACATCGACGAAGACGACTGCGCCGCGGAGCAGCGCAGGGTCAACTTCACGGCGAGGACTCTGGATTGGACTGGCCGCATTCGACCAGTTCTCAGACTTGGTAGGAGTGACGGGAGGCAGCGACCCCGCTCGCGAGCGAGAATCCTCCTCCTCCTCCTCCACTGCTTCTTCGAATGCAGGCTCTACATCCCTCTTGTGAGAGGGTGAATAGGAGATGACGGTCGCACTCCTAGTCAGACCGTGAGTCGGTCTCGCCGGTGGGAGGCGAGATGTACTGTGCCGGCGCTTCTTCAGCGAGGGCTGTGGTGGCGGGGTGGACTCGTCGGGTGCCTTGAGAGGTATCTTGGACACGGTGTGAAACTCGCGCGTGGTGCGTCTCTGAGGCGTTACAGGGGGGACGGGTGTTCTGTCATGAGTGTTGGCAGCAGGTGCCTCATTCTCGTCGCCGTATTCTTGGCTGGCTTCAGAGATAGTGTCATCGTTGCCATCGTAGTCGTGCATCGACTCAACCTGCTCGGGCGACATAACGGACATCTCGTTGGCCTCCGCGATAAGCTCGAAATCTTCTTCATTAAGGGAGATATCCTCGCATATGGGATCCTTGATTTCCGGGATATCAGACAGATTGCTTTCTTTCTCACTCGAGTCATCAGCCGCAGCATCAGGCCAAGCAGCCATTCCATCCTCGAAGATTGTACCCTTCATTGGCGTGTCTTGGGGCGCAGCTTCTGCCTCGACCGAGCCTGCAGAGCTCTCAGGTTCTGGCACCATCTCCCTGGCCTCACCCTTCAAAGGGCTGCGCGATTGCCATGAGTCTAAGCGTTGAGCCAGAGGCGTGAAACCTAAACCAGATGTCCTTGGCTTCATGACACTGCCCTTCATATGTTTCACTGGTGAGACAGACTTGGGCGTCATCACACGTGTGTGCTCATGCTCAGACTCTGAATAGCTCTCGTCGAACGAGGTTTGGTCCTTCTGCCGAAGCCCAAACATATCCAAGGCTTGCTGAGGAGGTGAGTCGGGTGGGGTAGTGCTAATGCTGCCAGCAAAAGTGTTGTCGGCCTCCGGTTCTGGCTCGTCCACTGTCATAGGATCACCATCTTCCTCGACCGCGTTCATCTGCTCGTGTTCGTCTCCAGATACAATGCTGTCATGGTTTTCTTCTTCTACGATGGATTGATTGGCCAGCGACGTGTTCTGCTCATGCTCGTCTTCAACCGTGTCCTGGTGATCTTCTTCCGAGATAGATTGGTCGTGCAGCGAGGTATCCTGGTTGACAGCAGGGTCTGCTTCGGGAGTCGGGACCGCGGGGATCCCCCTATCGGATTGCATCACGTTGACAGCATCTTCACTGCCATCTGCCTCGTTTTCCATATCAGGCTCGGACTCGGCGTCACTTTCCCCGTTTTCCTTCTCAGGTTCGGACACTGCGTCACGTGCCTCCGCCTCCTCACTCTTCTCGGCCAAAGGAGCTCGGATAGGACTGCGCAGCAAGACTGGGGTGGGAGCTGGAGATTGGGCAGCACTTTCCGACTCCGACTCCGACTCCGGCCCAGGAAGCTTCTGTGATTTCGTAGGCGGGAAGAGACGCCTTGCTGGAGACTGGAAGAGAGCTTGCTTGAAGGGAGAAGCACCGTTGTGATCTTGCCGAGCGGATAATCCGAGGTCGATAGGCTTTATGGGCACGGGGCACCGCTTCGCCGGCGACTGTATCAAAGATGTCTTGGTTGGTGACGCGCCTGACTGGGAGGACTCCTCTGGTGCAGAAAGTCCCAACTGCAGCCCCTCGATCCGCTTAGCTGGGGATTTCATGGCATCCTTGAAAGGCGACGGCGGAGGTCGTCGAACGGGACTACCGAAAATAACCGTGGGTTCCGTGGGGGGTAGGGACGTCGTAACCTCGTCTGCAGGTGATGCTTCCTCCGTAGTCTCAACGGGAGGCTTCATGACCACAGGAGGCTTCAAGGGATTTCTGTGGAAGGGCCTCACCGGTGTTCTGTCCATGGCCAGTTCATCCTCGGATTCCACATCCTGTTCTCTGTTCAACAACATCTGTGTAACCTTTCTAGGGCCGAGGGGCATCGATGCATTATCCTCGGTTTCCTCAGTCTCCTCGGATTCCTCCTTGGTGTTCTTCTTGGTGACAGTGGCCTTGGTGGCAGTCGACTTGGTGGTCGTCGACTTGGTGGTCGTCGACTTGGTGGCAGTCGATTTGGGGGCTCGATTCGTGGAGGTGGGCTTTCGGACAGGCTTCGCTCGCATGCCAGCGGCAGCAGGGTCGGCAGCCTTGGTCGCTGGGGTCTTTGCCTTCGAACCGGTAAGTGGAAGAACATTCTCCTTGTCAGGCTCCGCGAACGTAACTGTCTTAACAGGCTTGGAGGACGGTGCTCCTTTAGATTTGGTAGACCCAACCGGTCGGCCTCGGGGCCTCTTGACTGGTTCTAGCGCAACGCCATCCACGCCTTCGTCATGGTCGACCTTTGCTCTCTTGGCTCGTGTTCGTGTAGACTCCTCTGCAGCTTCCTCCTTCACGGGCACCGATACAGGCTTCTTCGGTGGCCGGCCACGTGGTCGAGGTGCAACCGGTGCTGGTGTAGGCGCAGAGCTGGGCTTAGGGTCGATGATTTTCCTGGGCCGGCCAGGTCCTCGAGTAGCTCGTTGGGCAGGCCCGGAGGAAGCTGGTTGCAGCTTGACGGGAGCCTCGGTCTCGCTGTCGTCTTCGTGGTCATCCGGACGCGTCTTACGCTTCGTCGATGTCCGTGTAGCTGAAGTAGCAACTGTGGAGGAGCTGGAGGCGGGGCCGGCGCCAGTACGGGTGGTTTTCGTCTTGGTCGCAGCAGTAGCTATCTTTCGCGCAACAGAGGATGCGGTACCTGCTGTAGCAGTAGAGGACTTCACAGCGGCCCTTGATCTGGTAACCCGCTTAGGCGGCTCCGCAGGCGCAACCATCTTGGCTGAGTGCTGGAGTGGTTTGGTGTGGTGGGTTGTCGAGCTCCGCTAGGTTAGTATGGATTACGCACGGTGAAAGGAGCCAAGCAGAAAGTACATGGCATTGAACTCCAGCGCAATGTGCATATGGAAATGGAGATGATGGACTTTTGGTTTTGGAGAAAGAAATATGGTGCTTGTGTTGACAGGCCCGCGTTCAAGTCGCTATGTACAATGTTGTTGACGGTCAAGCATGCGATTTGTGGGGAAACTTCCAGAGTGGGGTCGCACCCCATGTCCAGATAACGCCAATCATTGTTGACCAGGCAACAACGCTCTCTTCGATGCGTCCTGTCCAGCCTGTGCATGTGCCCGACCTTCAACTTTATTTATGGCACACACGCAAAACAGAACAACTTGGGTATATATATATATATACGGAGAAAGCTCTGTGAGGCAACTGTTTCGATTTTTTACCCATTAGCAAAGAGGAACGCTCGTGCTCCCATCACAACAAAACACTCTGCCCGTACATAGGATGTATCTCGCGACAACACACGCCCGCATGGCCTGCAAGATATTGTAGCGGGTCTATACTGCAAACGATGGAGCGATCACAGTTAGAGGACGGAGCCAACAATCCATCTGCCCAGAAGATCAAAGGTACCTAGGCAGTCACTCGTCGACTCAAATGCTCTCAACGGATGACAACCAGTCGGTGGTGTTCTGACTCGGGAATATAAGCTCCCGACCACAACTTCCAAGCACATACGACCATAGGTAGAAGAAAATTCGGGATCCCGTCCGCTCTCCCATAGACAAGCTTCTGACCGCTGGATTAGTAGTTGGGTCGGTGACGACCAGCGAATACCCGGTGTTGTATGTTTTTTGTTTTTTTGTTTCTTTTGTTTCTTTTTCTGCCTTTGTGCCTGGATAACTACTAGGTAAGTATTGCCTAGGTATGGGATTTCGTGTATGGTAGGTATCCAGAGATGGAATTGCCACTCCCCAGGGTTAGCCCCTAGCAGCCACAACCAACCCCCCCCCCCCAACCCAAACACCTTCACATGTTCAAAGGCTGAACCTTCGGCAGGCATAAACCACTTTACGCGTCGTCTCGCCGAAAGTCCATCTTCATGGATGGTCCCGCGCCCTACGCCTCCCTCGCGATGTCATCGACTTGATTCTCTTCTACATGGTTCTGGAACCAGATTGGTCTTTATTTCCTGTGTTTGGTCATGTCTCTCAGAGGGAACTTCTCTTCTGTGCCCTGTTGCCATCTCTCCCTTACGCATTTCAACGGTATCCGGAGTTTGTGTCGCACCTAACGGTTTCTACCTCGCACCCGATCGGGGTAGCACTTCGTCACAATGGTTGCTCAGAAAGAATACGATGCCCTGGTTCTGTCATACACCCACTTGAAGAATTTCCCGCGACAGGATGAGGCTCTCCACACACTTAAGAAGGTCGCGTCGCTGGTGAAGCCCATAATCAGGGCGAGAGGTTGGAAAGTGGCGGAACTCGCCGAGTTCTACCCTGACCAGCAGAACTTGCTTGGTGAGGCCTTGGTCTCAAGCGCACACTGTTACTGTGGTATACTAACGGCGTCGATCATCAGGTTTGAATGTTAACAGAGGACAGAAGATCCTCCTGCGTCTGCGTCATGCGGGTGACCGTACTCAGTTTCTGCCCGTCGAGCAAGTTACCGACACGATGCTCCACGAACTTTGCCATATCGTCCATGGACCACACGATGCCAAATTCCATGCACTATGGGACCAGCTACGTGACGAGCACGAGGGTTTGATCATGAAGGGCTACACTGGCGAAGGCTTCCTCAGTCAGGGCCATAAGCTTGGGGGAGGCAAAGGGGTACCTATGCATGAGGCAAGACGGCTTGCTCGTGTAGCTGCCGAGCAGAGGGCTGAAAAAGCCGCGAGGACAAGAGGCTCCGGCCAGCGATTGGGTGGAGCACCGATACAACGAAATCAAGACATCCGGCAGGTCATCGCAGATGCTATCGATAGGAGAAATAGGACCGAAAGAGGCTGCGGAAGTACGAACTTCACTGAGAAAGAGATGCAGACCATTTCTGATATAGCGACCAGAAATGGGTTCAAGACACAAGCCGAGGAAGACGCTGCGAATGAGGCCGCCATTTCTCAAGCGTTATGGGAACTCGTGCAGGAGGACGAGAGGAAGAAATATGGCGATGACTATGTGCCACCAAGCGCGGCGTTTCCAGAAGGCAATGGCGGTGGCACATTCCTTCCAACTTTGACTGAGCCACAAAGGTCGAATACGCCACCGCAAGTGCCGGAGTGGTCACGGCCTGGTGGTCCTGGAAACGCGAAAACATCGACATCTCGGATACCCGAAACAGCACCGTCCCCACCGGTACCTTTGCCAGCAAGCGGATGGACATGTGAAGTATGCACACTGCACAACCCACCAACCCGTCTCGGCTGCGATGCGTGCGGGACCGAGAAATCCAGTCGAAGCATGCCGACCGACTCGTCTGCACCTCCCCTAGCGGACGGCTGGAGCTGTGAAGTATGCACGCTTGATAATCCCCGGAACCACTTGAGTTGCGACGCATGTGGCACCGAGAGGCCGGAGAAAGTGACTAGGCGTTTGGCAGACGAGGAAAGGAAGGAGAGGACTGCGAAACGAGCACGGACAGGCCAAGCGACAGCGGCCACGACCAATCGTCTAAATCGACTACCGAACAGTGCGGATCTGAGCCACGAGAGGATGGTCTCTTTCAGGAACAGTCCCAGTGGAGCAAGTGCAAGGCCTCCACCTGCGTACACCGGCCCAGCAACGTGGGAGTGCTCTCGATGCGGGAATGTTGTTGACAGGCAGTGGTGGAGCTGTGGCCAGTGTGGCAATGTGAAGGAAAGCTCGAAATGAGGAGGCATGTCACACAGTGATGGTAATGAGTGTCACGACAGCATGGGGCAGGGAGTTTTGCTTTGTTGCGTACAGATATGAAGTGGACAGCATATATTGCTAACGGCTACGTAGGTAGAGTGCATCTGGGAGGACTTGATATACCTATTCCTACCAATATTAATCAATATGTTCAGGGATATCGCATGTTTTCGAATATTGGTATATATATATGATGACTTCAGTAGGGATGCAGTCCGCATATACCAGGTAATCTATGTACTGTGCATCATACCCCCAAGCTCACCCCAGGCTTGCTTATGTCAGTCAGTACTATATGACGTCACCACAGTATCATCTTCACAGTATGGGCAGTTGGCCAGCTGGCAAGATGGCATTTCCAATAATCTCCGATCAAGAAGTCGATTAACCAAAATTTCCCGCAGCGGGTCCCCGAAACCTGTACTTGTACGGATGCGTACATACTAGGTACAGATTAGCTAGGTACTCGTTCGCCTGCATATGTGAGGCTGCAGTTTACTTCGGTATTTGGTACCGTATACCATGTCCGGTACCGTACTCCGTACCCTATTCTGTACACTACCGTATCTTGTTCCGTCTTGGCAAGATCGTCGATCGACACAACCTCGCCCATTTCCGGAAGTTCAACTGACTATCAGGATATCACTAGCCTGTTTATTGCTCTTGCGCTACGCCCTGGCACGTGCTGAGAGGGGCTATCGTGTATGCGACCCTTTTTTTCTTCTTCTCTATTCTTCACTGCCCGCATCTCGTAAATGAGGTGTGCCTGGAGGTGAGTACATGTATGCGGAAGCAGCGGTCAAGTGCCATCGCAATACGGAGAAATCGGACGCCGACAAGCCTCCCGACAGCCCCTCAATGGTTGGCTGGCTCTTTTCGATCTTTCGAGGGCAGCCCGCGGTGAAAAATCAGCGCCTTCTCCAGAACAGCATTCTGAACTATCTTGGGGAGAGAGTGTGGGATATCAGCTCCACACAGTCGATACTGGCTGACAGGCTGATTGACGATGACCATATCACTGCCAATACATGCTAATGCCAGGGTATGGTCCGTACTGTGCAAGCCAACAGCCCCTCCGCCCCTTTACTGTACAATAAACTCCAGGTCGCGTCGTCCCCAGGGTCCACACGAGTCTGGTCCACTGGACCCTTACGACCCACGCCTTACCAGGTCTTGCCCTTGTCGACGACATCTCACATAATCGCCGGCATGGCATGTGAGTGCAACGCTTTTTTGCAGCGCCCCGCCAGCGCGATCCTTTTTCGAGGTACTTCCAACGATGTAGCTTTTATAACGCCATGTCATTATCGTACGACTATTCAAGGACCACAGTCACGATTCATTGGCTACTCTTGGTCTTGCTACCCATCTGGGTTTTAGCCCTCTTGATCTCGGGAATACGCCGTCATCGCCTTGCCTCTGGTCTGCTTTCATCGAAATCGAAGAAAAAACATCGGTCCATTCCGAGTCTTGGTACGGCTGTCATCAAGGAAGCAGCCATCGGCGGCACCAAGCCATGGCATAATTCAGCTACACCGTAGTCCATCCAAGGTTTGCGGTGACGTCTCGGTCGTGGAGGAGGCTCAATAATCCTGGAAAACAGGTGGCAGCTCCGGGTCAAGCAGGCAATCGCCGACCGTTCCGGAGCACCCAGACGGAGTGGCCTCGGCGGTGACAGAGTCCTATTACCACTTCACGGCTTAACCCACTCCACGGCCTCGCTTCCCTTCGGTGCTTCACCAGAACCGGGATCTAGGAGGGCTTGGAGGACAGATGACGCACTTGCTCTGCTGTCCGTAAGCCCGCCAGTGGTCTAAACTCCGACATACCAGCACATCAATCCATCGACACACCAAAACGCTAATTTTACCAAGTGCTTTTGGGGGTCCCCTGGGCTCTGGAGCTCCATCCTATCGAAGACCCAGTGGTCGACCGGCCCGTCCGACGGTTCATTGGTAGCCGGCCAGCCGGCCTCAATGGTTGAGCCTAAGCACCGGTAGTCCCAAGACTTGTTCCTCTATTGGTTCGTCTGGCCGTAACTGCCGTGTTACTAGATTGGAGGGTATGGAGTAGGGAAGTGTGGTGAATACTTCCCCTGTTCTCAGTACTGTTCTTAGCACTCACTTTATCAGAGCCCCTTTGTCCGCCTCAAAAAATATTCGTCCACAGCGTGGCATAATCTAACATTCTACGCTCCGAGGAAGCCCATCCCAGACTTGGCTGCGAACGCGAACGGACTTGTTTCACTTGATTGGCCTGCCCCTCGTCCCCAGCATTCTATGCAGTAGAGCCTTTCTCGTTTCCAGCCTTTTCCATTTTAGCAGCTTCTTCAGCCTTCTCCAAGGTCATCCCCTACACATCCGTGGATACACCTTGGTCGTCTCTTGGCCGGGGCCTACCCAGGCACGCATCCCCACAAACCCAAGCTTTCCCTTCGTCTTCCCGACATAGTTCTACCACGACCAAGTACCAAGTAACGATCCATCGTCACCACCTAGGCAGCTTGTGTGTTGACGACGGATCCAGACTTGGTTGCATGCTGCAATTTCCTCATCAACGTACCAAACTTATTAAAACTTATTCTTTCTTCTCAACTTACCGATAAACCTGATCTCGTACCGTCCTATCCAGAGCCCCACGCATCTTTTTAATCACTACAGATCATCTCCCACATGATACCCCACCGACCAGGCTCTCGAAATGATGAAACTCACATCGCGTCCCCACCGGTAACGATGAACAACGACTCGCAGGCGGAGCCGTCTTTACTTCACGAACGCCTTCCCAACTCGCCGCGGATGTTGCCAGCCGATCACGTCGAGCCTCCACGGCATAGTGGCTCAGCTTCTCCAGGTTCGAGTCACGCCCAGAATGATGGGCCAAGGAACCAGTTGCCAGGCGGGCAACGCTTCGAGCGAGAGGGCAACGCCGACAAAGCTGTGCCAGGCAATCCGCTTCGACTCCAGATGCCCTGCCTCACTACGGGGCAGCTCGCTTTCTCAGCAATGCAGTTTCTGCCAGTGCCGGTTTTGGTTCTTAATAGTCTGAAAACTGTTGTGATGGCCAATGAAGCCATGGGAACGCTTCTGGGCATGTTACCAGAACACAATGGAGGCACCGGCTGCGACGGCACACCAGATGCGCTGGAGAGACTTAAGGGGCAATCTTTATCACAAGTTGGCGTCGATATGGCCCAAAATGGAAAGCCGATATGGGTCGCTTGGGAAGCCTACCTGGACTCTTTGGCAGAGGAGATGGGAACAGGCCGTACGCAAAAGCGCAATGGGACAGAGCAGGATGCGCGGCCTGGTCAACAAGTGGGCGACTTGACGCCTACTGTCGAGGTATCAGGCGATAGCAACCCTCCCGGTCACTGCCAACAAGCTGCGGTTGAAGTCATCGTTTCCCGACGTGGCTGGAACAAATCCGTTATCGAGCCTCGGCTTATCAACAAGGCTGATGAGAACCAAGCTTTCGCAAAGATGATCATCACCATCTGGGAAGTCACAGAGAATCAGACCTACTATACACTGACCTTCACCCACACCGAATCAACGACATCTGTGCGCTCTACGAAGAGGGCGGTGGCTCGCACGAGTTTCCTCGATGCTGCAGAGCGCAGGGTTAGCTTTGCCGCATCAAAGACCCCTTCTGTTTCATCCAGCCACGGCTCATCGAGCTCGCCTTCCTACCAATTCTCTCCAAGTTCTATTTCATTGTCGTCCACCCCTTTCCCGCCGATGGGCCCACCGTTCAATAAGCCACTACAGAGTGGCCCCTCGATGCTCCAGAAGTCGACAATAATGAAGGATGCGCTTCTCGACAACACCGAAATGCCCATCCTCATCATGTGGAAGGATGGGACGCTGGCCTTCCCGAACTTGGCCGCCAGGAAGCTTATGGAATGGGATGCCAGTCTTGACAAGCCGTTCGAAGATCTGGAACTGTTGAGCAATTGGGTCTTATACACTGAGGATTTCAGCAGGAAACTCGACCCGATGGAATACCCGATGGGCATTTTGCTCAGGACGCAGACGCCTTTCACAGGGATGCGTTTTGGTCTGATCGGTCGGGATGGGAGGAGAATTGTCTACAATGCACTATCGGAAGCGATACGCGACGACGAGACGGGCGAGTTTTTGGCTGGAGTTATCACTTGCCAAGACGTAACAGATATGGCGAAGGAGATCGATCAGATCAAGGAAAGAAACGCGGAGAGGTTCAAGATCATCTGTGATACAATGCCGCAATTGGTAAGCAGTCAGCGCAGTGGCTCCCTGAACTATGGCGGAGCGTCCACTTCATTACATTCCCAAACATCCTCGCAAACGGCGTGCAGCACCCTACACTCAAATCCTTTATGCTACAAGGCCCTTGAGGAATCATACGATCCCTGCAAAGCAAGCACTTTCGATCTTGGTGATCGATAGACACATCGCGGTTGATGCGCCTCTGCCTTGTGTCTTGTCTTCCACATTCTGATTCCATCCCAGTGTTATCTACCAAGTCCATTGTTCACCATGGCTAACTAGTTGTTCTAGGTCTGGACTGCGAGTCCCGATGGCCATTACGACTTTTTCAACACTCGGTGGTACGATTTCACGGGTCTCACGCCGGAGGAGTCGTTGGGGCAAGGCTGGCAGAAACCAATCCACCCAGATGACGTGGCGGAAACCTCGAAACGATGGGCCCATTCGATTAGTACCGGAGAGACGTATGTTACCGAATATCGCTGTCAAAGCAAGGATGGCAATTGGCGATGGTTTTTGGGCCGGGCATTGCCTCTCAAGGGTCCGGACGGGAACATTGAGAAATGGTTTGGTAAGTTGTAATGATCTCAAAGACCGTTCTCCATGAGACCCTCGTTTTGCAATACCACCTTGGCTAGTCTTTGCATATAGAAAGGCACACGGGGGACACGGTTTCGAAGATGTTTACTTGGTACGGCTGCTGACAGGACAAACAGGAACATGCACCGACGTCCACGAGGGAATCGAAGCCCGACTCGCTGCAAGACGGATGCGACAACAGTTGCTCAGTGTCATCACTCATGCTCATATTACTATCTTTACTGTCGACCTCGATGGCAACATTACGATGCTGGAGGGCGCACTCATTTGGGATAGCAACTCATCGGGCCCAGAGTCTCCCGGCTCCAAATGGTATATGGGGGTTTCCGTCGACGAAGTATTCGCCCGGATGCATCCTGAACTAGATCAAAGCGAATACCCCGACTTCAGCTCAGCGACAGAAGCCATCTTCTCACGGCGATCTACAAATGTCGTCATTGAGCACGCGATAGATGGCCGGTTCTATAGCTCTCGTCTCTTGCCCATGACTGGCAGACGTGGTGGCCTCGGCGACAGCGAAATAGAAGGGGCCATTGGTGTAAGTTGCCTGTTCGAGCCAAGCTTTCCAATATATTTCTTCGTTACTCATTCTGTCTCTAGGTTGTTATGGATATGACCGATCTGAAAAGAAAGGAAGAAGTTTTACAGGCCCAGGCACGTGAGAAGCAGCAGCTCCTTGCGCGAGAGGCAGCCGCAAAGGAGGCAAGCAGGTTGAAGAGTCAATTCCTCGCTAATGTAAGCCCATATCATTCCTCCTTCGGCAAGTATATGGTTACTGACCAGGTTCAGATGTCTCATGAAATCCGTACTCCTATCACGGGCGTCATTGGCATGGCCGAGTTACTCCTGGACGTCGAGCTGAATGACGAGCAACGAGACTACGCCGAGAATATATTTCGATCGGCCAATGCTCTCCTGACTGTCATCAACGACATCCTTGACTTCTCCAAGGTTGAGTGTGGGCGTCTGGAGGTCGAAGAGGTCCAATTTTGCATGTCTATAATCAGTAAGTTCAGCCCTGTTACCCCGAAATGTTCTTGGCCCCGCCCTGTTGCTTCATGTTGCAGGTCACACTGTGAAGAAGAAACGTTCATTCCATGATATCTAACGTATGCAACCTGCATTATAGTACAAGACGTGGCCAAGATGATGAGCTTCGCTGCCCAGCGAAAAAGCCTCGAGTTCATTTACGATGTAGCTCCAGAAGTTGTGAACGGCTTGGTAGTCCTTGGTGATCCAGGGCGCATAAGGCAGATCATCACTAATCTGCTGACAAACAGCATCAAGTTTACGCACCAAGGCTTTGTCAAACTGTCTGTCGTAAAAGAAACCGAAACGGATAGTACGATGGAGATCCGTTTCACCGTCCAAGACACTGGAATTGGCATCGAGGAAGAGGTACAAAAGCGGCTGTTCCAGCCTTTCAGCCAAGGTGATGCATCAACGGCACGCAAGTTTGGTGGGACGGGCCTAGGTTTGACCATCTGCAAGAGTCTCCTAGAGCTCATGCACGGCAGGATCCAGCTTGACTCGACTGTGAACCAAGGAACGACGGCAAGCTTCTGGGTGACCTTCAACAAACCACAAGAAACCCAGCCATCGCATTTGGTCAACATCCAGTCCCTACCCGAGAGGCTCCAGTCCGAGATGAGCGTCTCCTGCAACAGCTCGGATTTTGATGCATTAGGGACCCCGATCGCCGGCGAAGTGCCGGGAAGCCCGCTTGGCAAAGGAAAGGCCATACGGCGCCTGATAGTCCCCACGCCGTCTGCTTCCCAGGAGGATCTCGCAGCCGCGGAACGGTCCAAGATACACATCCTCGTAGTCGAGGACAATGCGATCAACCAGCAGATCGCCACCAAGACGATCAAGAAATTGGGCTTCAGCGTCTCGGCTGTATGGAACGGCAAAGATGCATTGGAATACCTGATCCACGCCCAGGGAGGCCAGAATATCAAACCAGATATTATCCTGATGGACGTCCAGATGCCGGTCATCGATGGTAAGACAAGCTTCACCCCAAGAGTAATATGAAGCAGAGAGATATTGACAAGCCACTAGGTTACAAGGCCACGCACCTGCTGCGACACCACGCTCCATACAGAGCCTACGTTCGGGACGTGCCCATTGTAGCAATGACAGCCTCGGCCATCCAGGGCGACCAGGAGAAGTGCAAAAAGGCCGGCATGGACGACTACATGGCCAAGCCGGTCAAACCCAAGCTACTCGAGAGGGTGTTGGTGCGCTGGTCCCTCCACAAGCGAAGCGGCCCAACACCACAGCCCTCGTCCGAGGCGTCCGAGTGCTCGCACGAGAGCGATCACTGCACCCACGCAGGCATACCCTGCGTAGGGATAGAAGAAGACGGCACCAAAGCCGGTGGTGGCCCGCCCGGCCGCGCACCACCCGCGGAAGGGCGGGATGCCGGAGACCCGAACAAGCCCAACCTGCTCAGGCCCGGGCTGAAGGCGTCACCGCTGGCCGCGTCGTCGCGGTCGCCAGCGACCCCGGAGCCCGCCCCGGCCAGGGCGGACCTCCCCCAGGTCAGGAGGCTCGAGTCGGACGAGCTGGCGCAGCAGGGCAGGGACGAGAAGCTCATCCACGCGGCCGGGGGCACGCCGCCCGGGCACACGCCGATGAGCGAGAAGGGCGACTCGCTCACCGAGGCGAACGTGCAGAAGTTCGAGAGGGAGGAGGAGGAGCTCAGGAGGAGGAGGATGTCCTGATCTGATGAGAGGACGTCCTCTCTTCCTGACTGATTCTACCCATCTCGAGATACCACCTTCTACCTTTGTTTCTTTATCAACTTATTCGCTATTTTTATCGTCATCACGGTTTGATACATCTGAGCAACGGCAGTTTGCGCAATCCGACCTCGGTGCGGACTGCGTTACGGTAGTTATATATATGTGTGTATGTGTGTGTGTGAGTGAGTGGGTGAGTGTGTGTACAGGCAACTGTACAGGCAACTGGTTATTTGTTTGCAGAATAATACCCAATCGGCGTCCTTTGGTTAGTTACACGCGTGGAATTTCGAAAAGATGGGATCTCCGGGGAGGGGGAAAGAAAGGGTTCGGGGATTGGAGGAAAAACTTGTGTTGCATACATAAGGGTCCGGTACGGATGAGACGAGATGTTCAAAAGAAACAAAAGTGCTGATATGATGGGCTTCGATCGCATATGCATCGTCCGCGGTGGATAGATGGCGGGTTCTTTTTTGGGGTTTACACATATGTATCACACGAAAGCATATCTGGCGTAGGGCGCTCTAGTTTATATAATATTTCATGGGCGGTCTACTGGTTGGCGGTATAAGCTCCCTGGGTTATCGACTCCTAATATGAATGCCTTCCCCGTCCCCTCCCCGAGTCTGTGTCCTCCCCTTGGCATCAAACTCCTCGATTCTGATGATAGTCCCGATAGTCCTGGTATGGATGGAGAGCTGTGAACAGGTTTGTTGTCTGGCGAGCTATAGCGACTGTCTCCGTTGGCCCAATAAGATAGCTGCAGGGTGGTAGAAGGGCAATATTCAAGGTCCTCGTTAGGGAGTAGTACGAAGTCCTATACTTTTCCAATATTACTATATTCCCAGCGATGTAGCTCGCATCTGGAAGCTTACCTCGGGAGAAGGCGTAAGGAGTTTGCACCCAGACACGATGAAAGAGAACGAATATTGAACACAGACAGTGAGGAAATTAAAAACATTTCAACAAGAAAAGGAAAGAAAGAAAACACAAGTTTCACGGAAGGCTGGTTTGATCGTCGATAGATCTCATCTGAAGTTGACGTGCAATAGCAACACAGATGTATAGATGTTGCCCAGGTGTATGAACGTTCCAATTGTTATATACGATATTACTCTTGAAAATCACTAGCTTGATCAAATCCATTTATATATGCACATGTCTCATCTAGCATACATCTGGCAGGGTCTCTAGACGACGCGAAGGAGCCTCCTACAATCGCATTAGAGAGCCTTTCCACATTATCGGTGCACATCGACAAATGAGGTCCCAAGAGTGTTGTGTGCGTGTGTCAGAGGTACATGTAACTACATATATTATCAAAGGTACGAAACATGGGGCGGGTCCAGTCCGAAGCGCAAGCATATTGATTCCTTCGTCTCCTCACCACCTCATCATTTCACCCACCTGATCTCGTCTACCAGTCAGATCCGAAGAACCGAGTGATGGGCCGAGAGACGAGGGGATTTGGGTGAGCATACGTAAGACGGGAGAATGCTTGACGGCGACAACTGACCGTGCTCACTGCTCACTGGCCGTTACATATAAAGCTTGCCGTCCTATGACGACCACTCCGCCCGGTATCTAATTAGCACACCTATTGTCTTCTATCGAGATAGACCAGCCTCCACACACATACAACACAACACAATGGCGACAAACATCTTCTCCTCCCTGTCGGCCCAGTTCCGCAGCCGCAACCTCCCCCTCCCAAAAGTCCCCTCCGCCCTCCGAAACCCAACACTCACCACAGCCACCCTCACCGCCGCCATCGCCATCGGCATCATCTCCCTCCCCGCCCTCATAGCCCGCGCGGCCAGGAGCTACCGCGGCTACCTAGCCCTGGGCCCCGGCGGCATGCCCCACAACGTCCTGGGCTGGACCATCCAGGGCCTGCTCCAGCCCTTCGCCTGGCGCGACACCCGAGACCCGGCGAGGACCGTCGCGGACCCGGCGAGGCAGGGGCCGTACGAGCCCCACGGCAGGCGGACCTTCCTGGTCGGGGAGGAGGGGGGGGGAGGAGGCGGGTCGCCGGCGCCGGCGCCGCGCCGCGGGGACAGGCCCGTCGTCCCCGCCTACGTGGCGCCCCAGAGGCAGATGACGCAGCAGGGCAGCGGCGAGACGCGGGCGCGCATGCTCGCCTACCTCGAGGGCCTGGCGGCGCTGAACGCGGGGCTGCTGGCCCAGAAGGGGTCCGGGCTGGAGGGCGCCGGCACGCCGGCGCTGTGGCTGGACGGCGGCGGCGGCGGCGGCGGCGGCGGGGGAGAGGAGAGGGGGGTGGTGGTGCTGCCGCCCTACCTGAGGAGCTTCGGGGGCGAGCTCGTCCACGTGCACCCCGAGGCCAGCTCGCACATCACCGTGAGCCCGGCCGATGCCGAGGCGCTGGTGCGGGGGGGCTGGGCCGAGAGCCACAGGCTCAGTGGGGTCTGGAACGTCGTGCCGCTGAGCTACGTGCTGGTGTATGCGCCTAGGGACGAGGCGGAGCTGGAGTTCTGGAAGGGGGTGGTCAGGGCTGGGGTCAGGTTTGTCTGTGCTGGGCTCGAGAGGGAGGCTGTCTTTGAGTAGTGAGGGGAGGTGATGACGAAGTGATCTCACAATGGGGGAGGGCAAATTGGTTGATAATATTCTCGACTGGAAAGACAACACGTCGTTGGTTGAAAGAGTATGGCATGAGTAAATAAAAACCTAATCCATTTCGTCTCTGTGACAGTGGGGTACATACAGATCGGAGGAGGCCCTGATCGGCAGCAGTGATGCTGAAGAATGCAACTGGCAGATGGGAAGAGATGGATGCAGATCTGAAGCAGATTGGACTGTGCTGCTGTGATCATCCTATCCTGTCTCCATGCTGTGCGGATAGCAGCCTCAAGTCCTGGGAGGGAGCTGATCCCATTGACAATGGAGGCTGGGTATTTCAGTATGAGGCTGAAGGCATCCCGATAAGTGTCGAGAGGTCAGGACATGGAAATTATCAAAAGGGTAAAGCTGGGCGACTCAGGGCAGAGGTGAAGATTGACAGGAGGGGTTGAGGGAGGGAGAGAGGGTGTATGAATGTGTGTGGGTGTGTGTGTGTCAGGGGAGCTGTTATCCCACGTACCCCATTCACGTAGAGGCGTCGATGTGCTGGACCAGGAAGCGCCTCCCCGTCTGGTAGAGGCCCGCGTTGCTCTTGTGCTGCAAGAATGAATACCCGAGGGTCTGGTTCCTCTTGTCGTCGTGCAGAGCCCCGAGGTCTGCGGGCACAACTCGGCCCATGCAGTCCTTAAGGACCTCCATAGCTAAGCACAAAATCAGCATCGTACCTGAACCCGTCGCGACCCTCTCGGACATGCCGTCGTGTCTCTTGAGATCCCTCAGCATGAGGTCCGCATCTTGGTACCTCATCTCTTCTTGTATATTGTTGGTCACCCACAGGATCTCGTCGCAGAGCCTGTCGTCACACCATGCAAAATTTTCGATCATTTGAATATATATATATATATATATGCTGCGGCCTCCAAAACCCGGGCCCAGCGATCGGCTCGCCTGGCCAAGGTCGTGATCTTCCGCCGAAACACCAAGTTCATCCTCAGTCCGGTGGGAACGATAGGAAGCGTACTTGGCAGGGGATTTCCATCGCCCCAGATACGTCGCATGTGATAGTAGAAAGTTTTGATATATATAAAGGGCAGGATGTGAGGAGAGTAGGATGTGGGTTTATAAAGACTTAGACTCAGCCAGCTCACGTCAGACAAACTTGCGGCCCAACAGGCACATGGCGACGCGGAGAAGTCTGGCCGGTGTGGTCAAGAACGCTGCTTGGTGAGAGCTTCTGAGGCTATTTGCGCGACAAACAAAGTACAGTGCCCCTGGGAAAACCATCACGATCACTTCACCTTGTCTGCTGCTGGTGCTCTCACGGTCGACGAGGCCGGTGTCATTGTTCAGGGGGCCGAGCTGCTTGCGTGTACATCTCCGCCAGACGCGTTTGCTTGGTTTTCATATTGCGATGATAGACCAAACCCCCC
>LKEB01000027.1:81923-324036 GCA_003795295.1 Cytospora leucostoma | reverse complement strand
TAGGAGAAACCAACGATGCAGCTCAGCCTTCCACATGCAGACCGAGTGGCTAGTGCAGGGCCAGTCTTCGTCCTGGAGGAGCAGCGTCGTGTGCTGACCGGCATGATGGACGGACCTAGCACGATACTTACCTACATAGTAGGTACCACCAAACACCCGGCCAGACGGTATCCGCCTGAGGACACGTGTTTGTGAACGGACTTTCCTGTTTGAAGGTGACAAAAGAGCAATGGCATTGATCTATAGTGGTATCTTGTGTCTTTGAAAATAGAACAAACATAGAAAAATAAACAAAACAAATGAACGCCGCTTTAAAATGAAAACAACCCGCTCCTCCGCTTCCCAAAAGGATAGACCAGTAGCGCCGCCAGTGACAGGCCCACCGATATACTGATGGCCACCTGGATAACGCTCAAAAGCACAGTAAACGCCCCCGTGTTGATGTCGGACGTGGTCGAGCTCGCCGTCGCCTGCGCCGTCTTGTTGCCCGTGATGGCGTTGGCGCTGCTCACTCCGGCGATGAGGGAGCCGCTGGAGGCCAGACTGCTGGGCACCTGCACGAAAATGGCGGGCAGCATGGCCGCCGCCGCAAGCCCGTAGCCGATGCGGCGGGCGGTCGTGTCAGGGTCATCGCTGTGCGGGGCGAGGCCCTTCTCCAGGTCGCGGTTGATCTTTCTCATCTTCAGGTCCAGCCAGAAGTTCTCGGCGTGCCGGCTCAGGCGGGAGTAGAGGTTGGCCAGCACGCCGATGGTCAACGCTCCCAGGGTGTTGGAGACGGTGGAGGAGTCCAGGGATCTCGAGGTGTAGCTACTGACGACGTAGCCGGAGAAGGAGATGAAGATCATGACGGGCATCTGCTTGAATTTCGCCTGGTTGATGATGCAGAGAGCAAACGTGAAACCCACGACGAACAAGAGATACCAGGGGGTACTGAGAGGGTTCGAGCATGTCGTTGCGCTTGTGGCATTCTTATCCATCAAGCCGTATAGCACAGCCCCAATCGTGATGCCGTAACCAAGGAAAAGCGTGTATATCATAGCGTACACCATGCGGACAGAGCCAGCAATCTGTAAGCAGCTGGGTCAGTGGATGCCATTTACAGGGTAAGAACACAACAAATTTCTTTGAAGAGCAAGATTTTCCGACGGATGAACCTTAGGAATCCCGCCGAAGAGCACCATTCCTCTGGAGTAGGGGTCGAATGGGATGAGCCAGAAACGTACCATATTGTGGTTCTGAAGCTCGAGGCTTCCGCAAAGCACCATATACCCCGGGAGGATAAGAGCAATCGATGATTGCGAAAGTGCTGAAAAGCAAAACAATTCTTCCCCATGATACTTGATGGATCTACAGATCGAAATGTTAGCAAATTGTGGCCAATGTGATGGGTCGATGAACTGTATATCATCAGCAAAAAAGGCGTCTTACGTACCCGAACATGCGTCCCAGGAATGACATGAGTAGAGCTGCGGAAATTTCGAAGACGTTCGTATAAAGCTCACTAGACGGAGCTGCGACCAGTTGCATCACGCCGAGTATGCACCCCATGACGAATGCAATGGGCAGGTCGATCCAGCGGCCATTGAAAGCAAATGGAGCCACGCAAACTGCGGCAAAGCCGTACATCAGGACTCGGACCCTGCTCAGCCTCGTCAGCGGTTGTCCATCATTGTCAATGGACGGGAGAGAACCCAATAGGTGATGACTGAAATAGTACATACCATTTGTTATACTTCGGCCTCATAGTGATTACAGCGTCTAGTCGGGCCATTGCCTCATCGACAGAGATAAGATCGTGGACGACCAGTTTGTATATCTCGTGGACATCTCGGAGCTTTCCAAGGTCTACGCCTTGGTTGGATCGCACGATCTTCACCTCTGTCGTGTGTGTCTCGACGTCGTCGAAGGAGATGATCATGCAGCCGGGGAGGTAGAGAAATTGTCCCTGGATTGCCAAAACTCTGTACTTCGGGTTAGTATGTGATACGAGGATTAGACCTAACAATGAAGAACATACCTTGCAGACATAGCCATGTATGCCTCGAGCCTATGCGTTGGGGCCCCGAATTCCATCAAAGCTCGACACAGCTTGACCATATAACGATGCCTACTGATGATCTCGGCGATATGCTTCTTGATGAGAAGTTGTTGCGCCCTCTGCTGCTTGATGACCTCCTTGGACGTCTTCCTCTTATGCTCCTTCTTGTACTCCTTGCGGTCACCGCTATAAGCGCGATCACGCTTCAGCTTCTCCGATACTATGTCTGAGAAGTCTTTGTTAGAGGTCGGGGCAGCCAGATTCGTCGATGACCCAATGAGCTCTGTTAAAGTCGACGCCGAGTTACGGTTGCCCAGTCCAAACAAGCCATGGCGTGGTCGTGAGGGCTGGGGCGTACTTGGGCGACTCGGGGCAAGGCTCGGGGCAATACTCTGTGGTGGTGAAGCCGCTGGTGTCCTGTTCGGGGTCCTTAATGGGGTGCTCGAGCCGCTCCCCTCACCGCCGTACTTATCCTCCTGGCCGTATAACTTGAGCAATGTCCCGAGTATACCGCCATGGTACTGTTTGGGCGCGGGCGGCACAAACTCCAAATCATAAGCGACTGGTGTGGTAGCACCGGAGCGAAGATCCAGGTCAGGCGGCGTCTGCGGACGGGCAGGGCTTTTGCCGAAATATTGGGCACGGCGTTTCGTATGATTCCGGATAAGCCTATCCGCATCCATTTCGACCCTTTGCCGGAATTTCAGACCCGTGGGGTCAGTATCGCTATCTGCTGGGGCGGCGCCCGTGGTTTGCGCGTAGTCGCGTTCGTCAGTGGCGCGGAGGAGACCTATGCCGTCGTACGTGCCTGGGGTTGATGCTGTCTCGTCGTCCTCGTCGATCGAATTCCTGGATGCAAGACCGGAGACACTCTCGGCTAATCGACCTGCCCGATTCCTTGCTTCGATCTCGGATGGATTGGCGTATCCCTCGATGGGCTCCGCTGGCTCCTTTGAATAGTTGTTCTTACGCAACACTGGCCGAGGGATGCGTAGGTTAAGGTTGAGACCGGGGAGATCTTGGGGCCCAGAATGGTCCTCTGGCTTGAGGATCTTCTCGAGGGCTTCGGTGAGTTCTTCCCTGTCGAAGGAGTCTCTGCGCGCGGGTCCAGGTGATGCGGTATCAGGCACACCTGGCGTGCTGTTCCGGGAGTCGACGACGGGAGCATGGGAGAAATAATCTTCTTCCCTTGGTGGAGTTCGGTGGTCACTGTCGCCCACCCAACCAACCTGCTTCTTTTTCTTTTCTCGGGTTTCTCGTGGAGTGGTGATGGTGACAATGGGGTTTGAGAGGCTGCGAGGTGGTCGGCTTCCCTCAGGGTGTCCGTTGTCAAACGGTTCGGGGGAGGCAGCACCTGATGGGGGTGTATCTTGTGAAGACATGGCGAGCGGTGATACAGTAGGGAGTTACCGAGATGAAGATATCTCAGGAGAGGAGATCCCGAGGGGAGAATGGCTTTAAAGATAGGAATCCCCAGCGGTATGTGCCCCAAAGATGTAATTCGCACAGGCAAGCGTAGGCAAGCGCCAACGGCTGGGCTTTTGATAGTAACGATAGAAAAATGATTTGCCCCCAATGGCTCGTGTCCAGATCTTGGAAGGCGGGTATGTATAAAGTGTCCCAGAATCCGAGTTCTGGGGATTCCAGCTCCCCCAGTGTCGAATGGCACAGGTTATCGATGTTTCTCCCAATCGCTAGGCGAGGATGGGGAAAAGGGAGCGACTATCCGAAGAGATGAGAGAGATGAGTGGAAATCAGTGCTTGTCTGATGTGATTTTGTTACAGACGATCCCCCTCAAAGGTCCTTGTATAGGTGGGGGGGTTTTGGGTTGTATTATGGGTCGAAGAAAATAGGGTGATGAGAGGTTGAAGTTTAGGGGATACAAATATAGACGCTGAGACGAGGATGTGCGCCCAACGACGATGCTGTGTTTATGCTTCGTAATTTCGCTGAGGCGTATCGACAGTAAGAATATCTAACGAATGTCACAAAGACGAAGATCCCTCAACGGCGACAAACGGGTCGCGACAACGTGTGCAGCACCGACGGGGCGCCGGGGGAACGGGGGAACGGGGGTGGTGTACGCAATCCGAAGTCATCAAAACTTGGAACACGAGCATTGAGTGACGGAAGCGTACAGTGGAGCAGCGCTTGTTGACCTTTCGAATATGCGCCGACTGGGACCCGTTACTGCCCCGGGAGTCTCGACTTGACTTCTTTGGTGACTGTTTACTCTCGACCTTCCTTGGGTGAGGAAGATCATCAGTTGGCCAGATTGATCGATCAGATTTGATCAAAGACTGATCGAGATGCACGATGGAGAAGGAGAAGGAGGAACAAAAGAATTGGCTGTCTGGAGAAGAAGATCAGACAACTATGAAAGACGACATCTGGGCCAAGGGGTTTCGGACGGATAGACAATAGACTGACTTCGTCTAGTATTATTTCCACAATTGTAGAAGGAATGGTAAGAAAAATGGAAATAAAAACGGTGGAGCCAGTACAAAGAAGTACTCTCTAGACTGTATATACGTATGGTCAGGTACCTGCCTCTTGCCTGGGTAGGTATGCATGTATGTACCTACCTAGGTAGGTATGTACGTATATGGGCATGTGCAACAACAGGAAGGAGCGCTAGTGTTGTAGGTAGTCTACTAGTATGTAGGCAAAAGCTTGGGGGATGGAAAGAGAACCAGTTGACGCGCCCACGTTCCTTCATTCCCCCCCTTGGGAACCCCCATTGATCTGCCCCCAGAAGACAGAAAACGTCACCTCCCACCTCGCCAGAAGAGACAAAGCACTAGTGAGAGCTATGGTGGGTCTCTGGGGTGGAAAGGTAAGAGGCTAGAATATTTGGTTCGTTGATGCTGTTCGCTGGTTCATGACCGATGATGTATTGAGATGGAGTTGTTGTGATCGGTAGCAGCCTGGCTGCAGGATATGCTTGCTGTCTTGCGCACTGCGTTGCATTACGATGTTGTATTATCTGTAGGTGGGCGGCACCAGTTGACTTCTGGATCAATATCGACCGAGTGGATCATGGAAACCAGCTGGAAATAAAACTGGGTCGTTCACACCGTCCGGGCCAGCCTGGAAAACCAAACCGTTTACCGTACGGATTTGCCCTACTTACTCTGGTCCTGCATAATATCTCCATACGAGCCGCCATGTGATCCCGGTCAAAGGATCGGCCCTATTTCATCTTCGAGCCACGCCCTAGACCTCGATGAGAGCGTGGGATGGTGACTGAATGCACGCTTCCGGGCTTTGGTGCACGTCCCGGTTGTTGCAAGACTGGTCGACATGTAAACGGTTCCTTGCTTATCCGAAAGACGCTATATATATATACGGTAGTTCGTAACCAGCTAGTCCTCAGCCCTGCAACGGGAACATGGTGACGTGACATCTAGATTGCTTCACTAGTTGCCGGATATCTACCTGGTTATCTATGCCCCTGGGCCACAGAGAGAACACGGGTCCCTGGTAACGACGAATGCAAATACCTATACGCGAAAACATGTGAAACAACCCAAGGTGTGTTGTGTTGGGTAACATTCCGGGTTCAAAAGTCGCCAATGCAGGGAGACTAGAAATTCTTAACACTCTTAGTCTCAACTTGGACAGTCTCATCCTAACAATAGGCGGTGGAGGGTCCGAGTCAGTCACTGCATATGTTGCGCTGTTCGTGTGTATAATCCTCCTAGTGCGATTTGTTGGGAGATAGAAGTGATCAATCAGACATTAGCGCTTGTACTATATCAGCTCTCTGGTGTTGTTATCATATGTTGGTATCAATCCCGAGGGACAGGTCGACAATGAGTAGGACACCGTCCGAATTTATCACGTGCGAAACGTGCGTTCGTGAGGGGGCCTTTGTCTTACATGTAGTGTAAGCGTACCTGGCTGATCAGAACATTGGAGACTTGGAACTGACTTCAACGACTGGCTCCATTCTCATCCGAGGCGTTCGGATTCCCTCCCCCGGCAATGTCATGCAGCAGAAGCTCACACCCTAGTGTACAGTAGTGTATACATGGAGCTTCATTCATCAACCCACCGACGCGGCATGGTTGCATTCACGTTCCAGCATACCGGTCGCTTTTTATTACGCAACTGAGGCTCTGCGCACTATGCCGGGGCCCGGATCGGGGTGCCCCCGAAACCAGTCGACAGCCACCCTGATAAGGGCCCCATAAAGTACATGGTGACGTCTACATCGTATCTGTCCCGTCCCAGGTCGCCACCATCCGCCCAGTCGACCCTGCCGTTTCCTGCCGCCCAGCCGACTCCACCCCGACCCGTCCACAACGATTGGTCGCCGGTGGAAAACTCCCCCTTTGTCCTGACGTCGCATCGGGGCCATGCACGGCAGATCTTGTTACTCTCCGCCCGCCCCTGACCCCTGCCACAGACGCCCTGGTCGCTAATCTGCCGGGTCCCAATGCGGTAACCCGAGAGCGCGTCCCAAGTTTATACCACAGTACCGTGGCGTTGCGCCGTTCCGAAAATAAAGGCACCCAAGCAGGCAGAAGAAAAAGAGGTTCCAAGAAGGTCCACTGTCTCCCGCCCTGCCGACCACCGTGCAAGTCTCCGATTTGCATGGTCTGGACGATGACAGATCGTATCCACAGGCACGTTCTGGCCATTCTCCCCGGCACAACAGACTGGTGGGAAACGACTCGGGCTTTGGAAACTGGTTTCAGATCTTCAGCTACGTACTAATTAGGAGACAGAGTGTTCCTCGTAACTATGCCTCGCGCAAATTCACCAAAAGTGATGTGCTGATCGCGGTCCACTTCATCGTCGAGATTTGGCTGTGTAAAAACGGCCAATGTGTTCCGTGCGATCCTGGCGCCTTCTGGCACAGCTCGAGCGCCCCTGACAAAGTGTGGGACGGCCCTGAACTTGCCGCCGGTAATCCGCTCCAGGGCCTCGCCTGTCTGGAAGGCGATGCAATCCTGAGGGATCTTCACCTGTACCGTCTCGCCTGTTCTGGATTTGATATACAGGCCCGCTGCTGGGTCCGGAGAGTGTGGGAGCTCATCTAGCGGCTGTAGCGCCTCGGGTAGAGCGAGCTCGAACCTGGGCATAGCGGGATCCGCCTTGCTCTCGTCCACAAACATGGCAGACGTCAGGCCCGTGAGGCACCCGTGGTCAAGGTGCGTGGCGCACCAATCGTCCTTGTCATCCTCGTCACCACCAGCCGTGGCCCCACCCTCATCTCCACCCGCAGCTCCCGCAGAGGAGCCGGTGGTTGCATCGACCCGTTCCGGGAAATAATGTAGTAGCCTCGCCTTGGTCGTCATGGACGAGCTGACCATACGCTGGAGGTATGCCGGGGGGTAATCGGGGATTTCTTGCTCTGCGAAGTTGTCGCAGGCCCCGGCAACAAGCACGGCCACGTCGATGATCAGACGGCACAAAGATTCGACCACGTCCTTCATGCCCGGCATCACGGCGTCTTCCGGCCATATGTTCGGGCTTAGGTACTCGGGGAAGTTGTCCTCCGTGTACTCGCCCGTTGGCGGTGCGCATGCAAGCTCCGGGTCGATGTAGAATGCACAGTTGGCATAGAAGGAGCCCTTAAGGGTATCCACCTGCCCATTCTTGAGCGTCTCCTTGCCGAGTGACCAACCGGTCAGGTACCTTGCTTTCGCGTTTTCCAACTTGTCTGTTATCAGTTGTACGGATGTCAGCAATCTCCGTCTAGTGCGCGCGTCTGGACGCTTCCAACAGAACGGTAGGCCCTTGCGCCATGCTATCCACCTCTTCGCGTGCTACTCACTCAGCTCAGATTCCGGGAGATTGCCCAGATAAGACGAGTAAGATAGCGCACGACGTCGCAGATCAACGAATTCTTCGGGGATGTCCCTGACGATGAGGATTCCCAGAGACTCCGGGCCAAATGCATCTTGGAGGGTCTCGAAGGGAACAGAGCCTAGAACAATGGTGTGGGCATGTTAGTTGGGTACGACGGAGCCTTTCGACACTTACCCACCACATACAACAAGGCGTTACATACCCTTCTTCAGATCTTCCAATGAAACGGTAACTGCCTGCGCGATAGGAGCCATGTTGGTGTCCTAGAGGATAAGCGATTGATTTGATGAGGTCACAGTCAGATGCTACACATCAGATGGCGGATGATTGTGGCGATGAGAGGATAACAACCGTGTAGGATACGAGGACATCTTTCATCATTGTTAAGTAAAGTAAATATGATCTATCTGAATACCGGTACTATCCATAGTAACCATTCGTGGATGATCCAAGGTTGAGCCCGGCAGGCACTCTCGGCAGGTACCGACAGAGAAGAGGAGATGTCTCCAAGTGGACTGCACAATATTTACCGGTATCATTACTATGGTAGGAGGCCTTTTTTTAATCACCCTGTCATGTACCTGTGGAGGGTCCACAAAGAACCCATGTCCACCACTATACCTTTTATGGTAGCAAATTGTATCAATTATCGAGGATTCTACTGCCATAACCCTAACCCGAAGACGGGAGCTAACTTAATTTGTATTAGTCGGTTGAGCGGATTTATGGGCCCTGACATGCCCGTGGCATTTTATTTACTGCCCCAACCACAGTAATGCTTGAGGCGGCGCGGGACCTTGCAGCTGACAAAGCAGCCCCTCCCTGTGGGAAGCCCGGTAGTTTGCCCCCTGCGGCCAGGGTCAGGGTCAGGGTCAGGGGTGTCAGGGTCACGCACGTCCGGGCCTTCGCCAAGGGAACGCCAAGTGCAACGCCAGTACACCACCGCAGCTCGAGCTTCCAAACCTTCTCGATCCTCACGCTTGAGACGTGATCTTGATTGACAGGAGATCGAGCTTGACGAACCCACCTCGCGCTCCTCCTGTAATCTCACCTTCGCTGCCCAACTCCCCGCCAGCGCCGCCAACGCCCCCAAACAACCCCAAACGCCCCACGAACGTTACATCCTTCATCTCTTAACGCGCCTTGCAGGCCTTACGCGAACGGATTGCGCCCCTCAATTACACCGAGACCGATAGGCCAAGCCGGTCGGCAGAAGCCCAACGAACAATGGTCAAGCCGCTCACCTTCAAGGGCGAGAAGAAGCCCAAGAAGAGGAAGAGGGATCACAAGGAGGAGTCTGGTGGGGCCGGGGATGACGGCGCAAGGCAGGTCGCCAAGGCGGCCAAGACCGAGGACGAGAGCCCCGATAACGATGACACCTGGGTTTCGGCTGATGTCGTCTCCGACGTCTCGGGTCCGGTGATGTTCGTGCTGCCGACGGAGCCCCCGACGGCCCTCGCTTGCGACGCCACCGGGAAGGTGTTCACGCTGCCGATCGAGAACATCGTCGATGGCAACCCGATCACGGCTGAACCCCATGACGTACGGATGGTATGGGTCGCGAGCAAGATCATCGACACGGAGAACTACCGTTTCAAGGGGAGTCAGGGGAAGTAAGTTGACACACCACGCTCGAGGTTGTTGTGCCTTGCATAAATCGGATTGAGAAGGATGACTGACCTCGTATTTGCTATTTCATAGGTTCCTAGGCTGTGACAAGTACGGAATCTTCAGCGCGACATCAGAGGCTGTGTCGCCCCTGGAGGCGTTCGTCCTCATACCCACCGCCGACACGCCAGGGACCTTCCAGATCCAGACCCTTCGCGACACCTTCCTGACCGTGAAGCCATCCGCCTCGTCCAAACCCAACGCGCCGCCGGAGGTCCGCGGTGATGCCACCGAGATCACATTCGACACGACGCTGAGGATACGCATGCAGGCCAGGTTCAAGCCGCGTCTAAGGGCCAACAAGGAGGAGAAGGCCCGGGAGAAGATCAGCAGGAAGGAGCTGGAGGGAGCCGTGGGAAGGAGGCTGGAGGAGGACGAGGTCAGGATGTTGAAGAAGGCGAGGCGTGAGGGCGATTACCACGAGAGGCTGCTTGATATCAAGGTCAAGAACAAGCACGACAAGTACGGCTGATCGACAGGTCCGGCGTGGATCTTTGCCTGTCTGGTATTCACCGGCGGGGGCCTTCCATGATAGCGATCAACGGGATCTTCTAGAAGAGGCGATGCACGTATCGATATTAATAGCTACTACGGCTAGCGACTGCTACACATGTATCACCATCACAATACCCATGCCCAAACGACTGGGCGACGATCATTACCACCCTGACATTTTCGAACCGTCCGCAAAACTCGCAGGTGTGCTACACTGGCGGGGCGTTAGCCTTCAGCTCTCTGGATATTGGACACAACAGAGCGAGTGAGTCAAGGCGGAACCAGCACCGAAACATATCGAAGCAGAACAGCAAAGTCGAAAGCGAAAAACGCAAATTCACTGACCTTGTCACTCGGCGCCGTGCCGGTCTAAGAGCTAGGCGGTGACCACGACGCTGGACGTGGTGGTGAGGGTGGTTGTCGAGGTCTCCTTCGCGGTGGTGATGACGGGACTGGCGGTGACGATGATGGTCCTTGTCGGCGTCGGGCCTTTGGTATGCGTCTCCGTCGACGTCGTCTGGCGCACCAGGGTGACCGTCGTCGTGGCCGTCGCGTCGTCTCCGACGCAGAAGAGCTCATGCCCGGCGTGTACGTAGCACTCCCGGAGCTGTCCGTTGACCATGACCATGTGGACGTCGGGGTCGCGTGGGCTGAGCACGGCCCGCCCGCTGACAGCCCCCATCATCATGGGGAGCAGAGTGCAGAGGATGGTGAAGAGCAGCATTTTGATTATTAGTTGAGGGCAAGATGAGGTGTTGAGGTTGCTGCTGCTGGGCGGAGTGGTATCGGGATGAGTTGGTTGGGAGAATATTAGGTGGAACGAGAAACGGAGGAATGCACCACTTGTGGTTATACGAGAGTGCTCCTTCTACTTTATATATCTGAAAGCCAGCGAGCGACCTGCTAACTATACTGCATATAAAGCTCGGCGGCGCGTGTTTCAATTTCACTACCCAAAGTTAAAGCCGTCGGTGCGCGGTCGAGCACAGGAACCGGTCGGCGAAAGCGCAGCACAGACCGGGGATGCTATATCTATTGCTGCGACCGCCAGACACAATCAAGCCTCGCACCGGTATTAGCGCAGAGATGCTGGCCCTACGAGGTCAATGATCCAAGCCTCGGGCCCCAAGGTCGGAATACGAGAAGGGCTGTTCGTGCACCTCACAGGAAGAAGCATTATTGATAGAGCTTATGCTTTCAGCGGGACGTTTCAAAGCAAGGCGTATAGCATAGATAGACCTCAGCTAGTCGCTCTAGCTGGGCCTCCACGCTATTATCTGGCCATCCTCTCCTGCGGTGAATACCACCTGCTCCTGGTCAACAAAGCAGAAGCTGCGGACAAGCTCTGATCCGTGAGCGCCCGGGAGCCCAACGCTCGTCTCGGCCCTGAAGCCCCAGCCCGGTGACTTTGACATGTGTATCAGCTGGAAAAGTTGTTGGCTATACAATAATGGTTAGCAAACCACCAAGACCTCATCTCTCTGTTCTTCGGCCCAAGATGGCCAACCAAAACGGGGAATTTCAACTCACTCTTGCGTGCCGGCGCCAATCACGGCCCCGTTATCACCCAGCTTGGACGCCACGTTGGCGACGTACTGGCACTTCAAAGCCTCTCTGATATCGCCGACATCCCATGTCGCTGCCCCGTTCTCCTGGCTCTCTGCCACGTCATACAGGGCGAACTTCTCATCGTGGGATACGGCATACACCTCAGTGCCGTTGAGGAAGCCGGCGTGGTGCACAGAGCCGTGGTTGAAGGCCTGGATGACAACGTCGTCCTCATCTGCGATGTTGGTGTCGCATACATTGACGAGGCCGTCAGTAGAGCCGGATAGGAGGATATTGGCGGAGGTAGGATGGAAGTTCAGCTAGTACGAGTGTCAGAGAGAAGAAGGTATGCGAGTGGATGCAACGATTATCGAATAGGGAGGTACTCACCTCGGTCACGTCGTCGCTGTGGACTTCGTCATATCGTATCCGTGGCGTCGACCCCCCGCGGGCATCCCAGATGAGGATGGAGGCCTGGTGGTTGGCGTACTCCGTGCCTGCTGCGATGGCGTTCCCCGACGTGCTACATGCCAGCGAGACTATGGGCGCATCACTCCCCGTGGGCGTCGCTATCTGTGCCTTCGAGCCGTCCAGTCGCGGGTCCCACAGCGAGACTGTGCCGTTCTCCCCCGCAGTGCAGACTATCGAGTTGGACACGTCGAATGCCCTCGCGCATGTGATGTTCCCATGTGCTGTGCGAATTGTCTTCTGGGGCCCCTGGCTCAGTCTCAGGGGGTTGAAGAGGGTGAGTTTCTGGTCTGAAGAGATGGCCGCGAGGCCTCCAGCTACTGGTATGATCTCCAGGACATAAGCTGGGTCGGAACCAGGATTTTGGAAGGCGTCAGCCTTGCTGAGGTTGTACATCTTGTCTGGTCCCAGTGGGTTGTGATTGAAGCTATGATATATGATATGTGCACCCCCTTCCTTTTTCCTTCCTTCAGTGTAAGTCGTGAGGTCGGCGGCTTGCAGTGTGCGTGGTGAAGGGGCTCACAGCGGCTGCAGTCTCCGTCCAGTGCGAGAAGTGGCTGGATGTCTTGATTGGTTTATATGTTATATGAAACGGCTGTAGTATGTGGCCTTTCTTTGAGGAGTTGAGATCAGTCGCCAATATCGCTGTTGACCTCTTTATAAAATTTCCTTCACTTGAGAATTCAGGCATTGAAACCCTGGAGACTGACCCTAGAATCTGAAGCCCTCTGCCTCCAAGTCCCCAGTGCCCGAAGCGAGCCAATCAGCGACGTCTCCATGGGCCAGGTACACATCGGCTTTAGCGCATGAGACACACTGTGACGCCACCATCTTACAGGCGGCCACACCTGGGCAGGTACAGGCGGCCAGGCAGGCATTCAATGCAGTCATGCAGGACGTCTGGACCGCGGCTTCTAGATCAGGACAGCTTGTAATTGAAGACATAGATACAACACCACGCCGGTTTCTTCTAAAGCCGACATCCGTCTTCCATAACAGCTGCGTCTCCTAACTTTCGCTCAAGGAACCAGCCGGAAGACATGATATAACCCACTGCTAGCGTTGCTTTTAGCGGACATCATTCACAATGAAGCCTCTGGTTTGGCCAGCCTTCCGTAAGTAGTCGCATGACAAACGCGTCCCTACTCCCACACAGCTTCTACATTGCTTCTCTCCACGTCCTCAACTAACGTTCGTCCCTCGGAAGTGCTATTGCAGCTCTTCTCGCCGGTATGGGCGGACCAGGACCAGACCACCACAGCTGCTCAAGCAGATATCGTACATAGCCATGAGAACGGCCAGTCGTTCCGGGAGCCCGGCCAGGATCACGTCGACGCCGCCATCGCTAAACTGCACGAGATACACCCGCCCTCTCACCACCACAAGAGGCGGAAGAAGAATGGCATTCTGAGTGGGATCGCGCAAATAGCATGGAAGGCCGTCCCGAGTTTGCGCATGAGCGCACCACCCACGGAAGAAGGCCAGGAGCACGGCAATGCGATCGACGTACGGCTTATCGAAGCAGTGGCACACCTCGAGGCGGCGACGCACAAGAACAACTCGGATGCGCTGTACCTCCTGGGGCAGTTGAACTTCTACGGCAACTACTCACACCCACGGGACTTCAAGCAGGCCTTTGGTTACTACCAACAGCTGGCGGAGCTCAACGGCAACAGCTCGGCCCTGTACATGGTCGGACTGATGTATTCGACCGGGGTTGGTGATGCGGTCCAGCGGGACCAGGCGAGGGCCCTTCTCTACTATACGTTTGCGGCGGTCAAGGGACACACTCGCGCGGAAATGACTCTTGCCTCACGCCACAACACCGGGGTTGGCACGCCCAAGAGCTGCGAGACGGCGTGCAAATACTACAAGCGTGTTGCGGACAAGGTCATGGACTGGTACCGGTCAGGCCCGCCTGGTGGCAGGAGTTGGACGCGGGAGGCATACCGTATTGCAGACGACTTCGGCGGCGTCTATGGCGAGGGAGCCAGTGTCTCCAGCTCGGGAATCAACGCGGTGCACCATCATCCAAACTCCGATGCTTATGCCTCTATCGAAGACATCATCGAGTATCTGGATCTGATGTCGAACAAGGGCGATTTCAAGTCTTCATTCAATCTGGGACGCATATACTACGAAGGGCAGAGGGGCTTGGAGCGGGACCTCGGCGCGGCCGCGAAGTACTTCTTCATGGTCGCCAAGAAGTTCTGGAAGTCTAACGGCGGGCGGAATGACGATAACCCAAAGTCGGGTCTCGACAAGATCGCCGCCAGGTCTGCGGGTTATCTGGGCAGGATGTATATGCGTGGCGAGGGTGTGCAGCAGGACTTCAAACGGGCGATATTCTGGTTCGAACGCGGGATAGAATTCGGCGACGCCCAATCCCAATACTGCAAGGGGCTGCTGTTGCTACATGGTTACGGCGTGTCCAAGAACATCGGGATGGCCACGGAACTCTTCAAGGCTTCTGCGGATCAGGATTTCGCCCTGTCGCAGGTTCAGCTTGGTGTCTTGTTCCTTGACCGCGGACAGCCTGAGGATGTGCGCGTTGCGAACGATTATTTCGAGCTGGCCGCTAGGTACGGTAATATCGAGGCTCAGTACTACCTCGCTGAGATGATACATCATGGCATCGGCCGGGACAAGGCTTGCGCACAGGCTTTGAACCTGTACAAGTTGGTAGCCGAGAAGGCCGAGCCGCTGGTGTCGTCTTGGACAGAAGCCAACAACGCCTACGAGGACGGCGAGTACGAGCTCGCATTCCTGGGGTACCTCCACGCTGCAGAGGAGGGTTATGAGTCGGCGCAGAACAACGTGGCTTACCTGCTCGACTCGAGGCAGTCAATGCTTCAGAACGTGCTTAGTATCGGAGAGCAGCCTAAGTCAACTCTTCTGACGAACCCTTACCTCGCGCTCATCTATTATACACGCTCTTCAAGACAAGGAAACATCGACTCGCTGGTTAAGATGGGTGATTATTACCTGGATGGCATCGGGACCGAATTGGATGTCGACAAGGCAGTTAAGTGCTACACAGGTGCCTCTGAGTACCAACAGTCTGCCCAGGCCCTGTTCAATCTTGGCTGGATGCACGAGAATGGGGTGGGGCTAGACCAGGACTTTCACTTGGCCAAGCGCTACTACGACCTTGCCCTTGCTACCAACGATGAGGCATATCTCCCAGTGAAGCTGAGCCTGCTGAAGCTCCGGGCGAGGAGCTATTGGAACACAGTGACTAATGGGCGCATCAATTCCATCCATGACGAACCCGGCAAGTACTCCCTGACATTCATAAAGCTGCTGTTCCATCTGGCTAATAATCAGCGCTTAGAAACGAAGAAGGACTGGTCCCTCGGCGAGTGGGTTACCAACTTCCTGCAAGATGACGGTTATTACTACGATGACGGCGTAGGGTACGACGACATCTACGATGACACGCTGCCGGGGGGCGATGCCCCTCACTACACCGGCGAGGGGGAAGACGACGGGCTTGTAGATACGATGGTCATCATGGGGCTGGCTCTCTCGCTTGCCTTCTTCGTCTACTACCGGCAACAGCGCGAGCGGGCGGAACAAGCTCGACGGCAGAGGGAGCTGCTGGAGCAGCAGCAGCAGCAACAAGGTGGAAACGTAGGAGGGGCGCCTCCACCAGCTGCAGCGCAGAACAACGGTGGATTGTTCCCGCCGCCTGGTGATCCAAACTTCAACCAGTGGGTTGCTGGAGGAGTTGGACATTAAAGGACCCGAGAGAGGATGGGAGGAAGGGGAAATTGTACATAGATCTTGATACTACATTTTATCGGGTTGACGAAACGAAGCATAAGCATTCATGGTTATTATACTTACTCGGTTGGCGGTGGTGATGATGATGGTAGTAGATCATAAGGGGGGAGGAGACGGGGTGTGAGTTTAGTAGGGACACACGCTAAAACTGGACCCTGCTTCACTGCACCGCGCTTTCCTGGCACGCCGTCCTTCACTTGACAAGGTCAGGACCACAACCTTCAACGTCAACTCGTACACCTGCGAACTGAGCCACAGTTACATTCAAACTCGGTTCTCGATATTGAGCCATGGAAGGCAAACACCCCCTGTAGTTCGGCGCCGATTGAGGATTCCCCTCTGTAATTTCCTACCGTCAATCACAGCTCGACCTGGGTTGTGTGTGCCTGGGCGTCGATCATGTCGACCCCAGCAGCCAAGCGAAGGCGCGTAGACGCCGCAAACGCCGTCCTCAGGAAGCCATTCCAGTCGCCAATGATCAAGCGGCCCGACGCATCACCGTCATCAGCAGGGGGCACTCCCAGACCTAGAACCGGCACCGGTAATATCGGGAATATCGGGACGCCTGGTACTGCCGCTGCTGCTGTTGCTACCCCGGCCAAGAGGTCTTTTGAGGAGGTCTACTCCCCCAGCTCCCCGTCAGTGCCGAGGCAACAGCAAGAGCACCAGAAACCACTTGCTCAGCGCTTGCGACTGCGGTATAGCGAGTCTCTGGGAGCTTCAAGGCAGGCACGGCCGGCATCACCTCTTCTGACGTCCTCCAGGGCCGGAGGCCCAGCTCGGTTGGTGGAGAGTAGGAGAAAGTCAGGAAGTCACGCGGGAGGAGGTGGACCCGACCTTGTGGGCAGTGGTGATGGTAGCGGTAATGCGGACGACGGTGATGACGAAAACCCTTTCCTAGCTCTCGTCAGGGCCCACAGGACGACGGGCCAAGAGGCCATGATCAAGGACGTCGACAAGCAACTGGAGACCGTCCAGCAAGCGAGAGGGATCGAGGACGCCTCTGAGAGGGCACATCCCGGAGAGCCAGTCGACCAGGAGCTCAGGGAGCTTATTGTCAAGTGGAAGGGGGCCTGTCGGTTGGCTGTTGACGAGCTCTTCGAATTGGTCAAGGGAAGGGTGGATAGTGCTGGTGGGCCTAAGGCCTGGAAGGCGATGCAGCAGAGGCAGTTGGAGTTTTATCGGGGGCTTGACCAGGAGTCGCATGGTAGGTCTAAAAGTGCAGGTGGGGATGGTGATGAGGAGGATGGGGAAGGGAATGAGTGTGATCGTGAGGAACTCGAGGGTCGCAACGATGAAGGGCAAGCCTTGGAAGCTGAGAGGGCGAAAGGGAATGACGATGATGGCGAGGACGAGGACGAGGACGAGCTCGTGAGTTGCTCCGTGCCAAACCCCTGGCTTGATTACCATTCCAGCTAACTTGTTACACAGGAGTTCAACGTGGCACTGATGCTTCGCAGCTTGAATATAGACCCTGAACTCTTAGGCTACGATGAAGCAGAGGAGAAATGGATCGACTGATTTATCTGGCATCCTTCCCTCCTGACAATAGGCTAGTGGCAAGCTCGAGCAGGATGCCGTCACAGTGCAATACAGGCGTGCGAGAGTCTGAGCTCATCGCAACTCAATGTGAGGGCATGTGCTCATCTTAGTATTGGTGGAAGCTTTCCTTCCCAGCAAAGGCATCTTGTGGACATGCAATGCCTGCAGGAAGAGGACATCGACCAACCACCAACCTTAACCGGGAACCTACGACCATGAGAATCGATGCACAGCTGAGACGAGCATGCATTGTACCTCAGACACACAGATCTCGACTATAGCGCCCTTGAAGTTTGCGTTGGAGCCAGCTCGCGTTGTTGGCCTTGGTTCCTGGATTGACCTATGTGCGCGTATGCGCTTACGCCTGTTTACACCATTGTCGAGAACTCTCGCGCCTGACTGCGGCAGGTCCCTCAAGTCATGTACTGGGGCTTTAGCGGCACCATTCCATCACTTCCGGACTATTCCGGTTACCAAAACCGGCGGGAGAACGACCTTTCAGCGCAGTGACTTAGGTCGAAGGGCTCTTCATGGACATCACGAAACTGTACAACCCCAGAGCTTGGGGACAGCAGCAGCGGGTGTACCATGTCTGACAACATGCCTGACACAAACAATCTCAAGGGGCCCACATGTGGCACCCACAGATTCGATCGGCCACGGCACTTAGCAGGCCTGGTGTACCCTCCCTTGCTACGGGAAGCTCCCATGGAAGTGAAGGTCCGCCAGGTCCGGATGGGCAGAAGAGTCGACCGAGCCGTACGGTACTCTCGACATCACTGTCCAGCCCGAGACTGCTCAACGACAGCACGTCCTGACACTTGGCGATGGAACATTCTATGGAAAGACAATGGAGCTGGTCGCATCTGTCTCGGCGTTGGCGTCGCCCACGACCGTTCCTGTCGTCACCACCAAGAATACCAACGCCCTCGACTCCTCTCCTTCTACCATTTTGCCGTTGGAGGTCGACCTCATGTCCGACGATACATAGGTCCTTGGGTCCTACAAAATCCTGACTCCGGGAACCCAAGACCTCGCCGCAGGCGAGCCAATCCTGGAGGTCGAGGCCGTGGACTGCACCACTAACACCCGGAGGTACGCCGAGTCCGGCCTGGATCTCAATGACTACGTAACATGATGTACGATAAAGATAGCGCAGCGTCCACGGTGGTGGTTATTCATGACGGTGGAAAGTTCACGTTGACTGTCGACGGCCATGGTTACGGCTATGCCAGCTCACCTCTATATTTAGTATGGTGCTGCCCTGCTACATAGACCTGGTTACCTGATCAAGTAGGCACGTACTACTGTCGATACACAGAGTTTTCACTGAAGAGGAAACAAGGCTGCTTCATTGCTTGTACCCAAGCTCCCAGGGGAGTTCGGTTTTGGTGAATGCTATCTCGGTGAGGATCATTACACGCAGCCCTATGCAATACTAGACAGACCTCACACCCTCCTTCGAGATCAGGTAGCTTGAAGGTGACCCAAGCAATAAACCCTCCTGTCAACGCCCACCTCCCTCCCACTTTCTTGAGTCCTCACACTATGAGAAAGGAGTATGGGTGTTTGACATGAGACGCTTCACGGTAAGAAGGAGCAGGTATACAGAGAATACTTTTGATTTTTATATTTTCCCCTTCGCAGCCGATCGAGACATTCATTCTATCTCGCCGGCCTTGACACATTCATGCGTACATGGCGTGTAGATGTCTCCACTGCTCCAGCATTTTTCGGCTCAGAGCAGCACCATAGAGCAAACAGAAGCGTGGTATCCCCAGAAAAAAACAAACCTTCCCCCCCCAGAACGGTTGATATCATTGAACCCCCTTCCCATATCCCGAACCTGAGAAACAAATATAAGACCGAACCTCCCTGATGAGAACTCCACTAGATGTTATAGAAAAAACTCCGACGCTGATATCCACGCTGGCTGTGTGGCCAAATCACCCAAACAGCTGATCGACGGCCATGTCGAGGTATACGTATGATGGTGGCTGTGGGCTGGAAATATAGAAATGCATCAATAGCTGAAGTCGACGTGCCCCATCTGTGATATTACTTTGTTATCGTCGCTGGTCGGAGAGCTCATGACCCCCACCGAGATGCTCGTCCCCGTGTCCGACTGATGCGTCGTCGTCGGCTCGAGCTCCTGCTCCTGCCCTTGCTGCTGTGGCGTTACGCCGCTCTCGCTATAGCCCAGGTCTCGCATCTGCTGAAAGCTCCAGCTCGGCTCGAAGTTCCGGCTATTCCATGCGAAGGCAACCCGCTCGTACATCTCGTCGATCTGCTCGAGGCTGATTTTGCTCGTCTCGTATACCAGGGACCAGACGAAGAAGGCGGCGAAGGCACAGAATGCGCCCCACACGAAGAACACGCGGGTCCCTAGGTCTGCATAACCTGCCCCATCCTCAACCATATATGGAGTCCCGTAGGATATGCCGAAATTGAGGAGCCAGTTTGCTGCTGTCGACAAAGACATGGCTTTCGCTCTCACCTTCAACGGGTAGATCTCGGAGGTGATGACCCATACAACCGGTCCCCAGGAGGCGGCATAGAAGAATATGTCGATGCAGAGGAATATGATGATGATCTGATTCGCCGTGGATGGCATCGAGTCTCCGACGACGGCAGTAAAACTTGCTATGAGCAGTTGGCAAACCGCCATGCCGACGGCGCCATAAATCAGAACTCTTCGACGGCCCCAGGACTCAATGACGAACAGAGCCGGGAAGGTGGAGACCATGTTGACGATGCTGACTATCAAAGAGATGAGGAACGCGTTTTGTATGCCTGCGCCGTCGAAGAACGTGGTACCATAGTACATGACGAAGTTGACGCCGGTCAGTTGTTGCAGCATCTGTAGGCCGCAGCCTGTCAACGTCCGTCGTCCCAGATGAGGTGTACCGAATATGACGTCTTTGTAGGTAGCGGGTCCCAGGGTCAATTCGTATTCGTGATTAGCCTCTATCTCAGCCAATTCCTCAAGTAGCGCTGGGTGCAGCCGGTCTAGACGTCGTAATCGGCTAAGAGAAAGAGCAGCGGCCTCCTTCTGCCCACGTTTGATGAGGTACCGGGGTGTTTCAGGTAACATGAGAAGGCCTAGTGACAGCACGCAGGCCCAGGTGAATTGGAGGCCCAGAGGGATGCGAAATGCAGCTGCGCCATGCATCTGGGAAGTCAGCAGGTTGACGATAGATGCAGTGAGGAGGCCGACGGTGATGGACAGCTGATAGAGGCAGACCAGGGTCCCTCGAATCCATTTTGGAGCCATCTCAGCCTGGTAGATAGGGACAAGGACGGAGACGGTTCCAACACCAACGCCGGCAATAAACCTATGAATCCCTGTCAGTAATGCGCGAGGCCCCACGAAGTGCTCCCTTGGACTCGAGGTGGCCTACCTTCCGGCCAACAACATTGGTATAGCCTGTGCGCAGACCTGGAATATGACGCCGAAGTTGAAGACGGTGACAGCAGCGATCAAAGACTTGCGGCGACCAAAGTAGTCACCGACGGGCGCAGCGAACATGGCACCCACCACGGTGCCGGCACTGAGGATGGCAACAATGATGGCGGTCTGGTGGGGCGATATGGCGAGTAAGCCATTGTCGTCTCTGTAGCCGGTCGAGAACTTGTCTTTAAACGAGTCCATGGCGAGGATCCCGTTGATGGTCCTGTAGTGCACCACATCAGCGTCCGAGCCACGATCGCACCCCTTGTTACAAGCGATCATTGCGTTGATCGTCCTTACCCCGTGTCGTAACCGAACAAGAGACCCCCCGAGGCGACGAAGATTCCAATCATGATGGCGGGGGCGGAAGAGCCGGCAACATTGTCTGGCTTACGCCAGCCCATGGCAATCGCCATGGTGAGAGGGTGGAGGCCTTCAAACCAGGTTCAGCTTTGAGATCAAAAGAGATGTTGTCGAATATGTGTTGTTGAGTCGATAGGAGAGTCGACGGCGGCCGTCGTGGTCGAGCATTTGAGGGAGCAATAGCAAGCCTAGGTGAGGCAAGTTAAGGCAAAGACAAGACAGCGAGGCGTGGCGAAGCAGAGCAGACTAGATAGAGCAGAGCCAGGTAAAGTAGGGTGAAGTAAGGTAAGGGGCGCTGCCTGGCGGTGGGAGTGGTCGAGGCGCGGCAGCCCGGTCGAGGCGCAATGTGATCGGAGGGTGAGGGTATATACTACCGTATGTAGCAAGATGAGGTGAGGTGAGTTGAGGTCAGGGTGGAGATGCAGGGTCAAAGGTGAGGAGGGAATGGGCGTGTGGGCGTGGGCGCAGGCGTAGTAGGCATGGACATGGGCATGGGCGTATGGCGTATGGCGTATGGCGTATGGCGAGGTTTCACAAGCAAGAGTCGCAGTCGCAGTCGCAATCGCAGTCGGATGAGATGCGCATTGCTGAGACCGGAGCGAGACGGAGATGATGAGGTCGGAAATGAGAATTTTAAGAATGACAGTACCAAAATCGAGAAGTAACAGACAAGTAGTAACATTGAATGAATGGCTGATTCAACGGGAAAAAGGCGGGCAGCGGGCAAAGCGGGTTCCAAATCATGGGGGAGGATCAGCTGCTCAAAGCTGGAACCATCCGGGGGGAGCGCACTGTGATTGGGCCCCAGATGGGGTCTAGCGTTCTTCACAGCAGCGAGACTGGGGGAGGGACCACTGACCACTCACTACTTACCCAGGTACCCAGGCGGCTTTGGGTACCTAGATATCTTAGGTAGGTACCTGCAAAACCCTCTAAGAAACCTGTCCAGGTAGCCCTGAGTAGGCTAGTGGCGGCAGATTGACCTTCCAAGGTTGCCCATGCCCAGAGTGCTTGGTGCTCACCTGGAGCTCTTGGCTCTTGGCAGCTCCCGCAAGGCAGTCCTGGCAGCTAGCGGGTTAACTACCAGTAGTTCGATTTGTATGTGCCCAGGATGTTTGTTGGTTGGTCGGTCGGTTGACCAGTCACACACTGACTCTTGACTTCTCTTGTTGTTTTGTCGTATCACCCTCCCTCTCCTTACCACCTGGGCACTCACTTACCATCCGTCCACGTCTCCTTCTCGCGCTAAGGGACATACAATATGACGAGAAAGGCCGTCGTGCCTGACGATTCTTTGGCCTGCTTACCGTCGGACGAAGACATCGTTCAATGCCAGCGTGATGACTACATGGTATCATGCATAAGAGCCTTGGAATCGAGTTCCCATCTGCTCAACAAAAGCCATATCGCCCCCTTGTCGCTTGCTCCATCAACAGGTCGCCCACTGTCATTAGCGAAAGGTCGTGTCTATCGATCGATGTATACTGTAGGAGTACTGAAGACACTAGAGATTGAAAGGGTAGTGTCGAGTCAACGGTGACATCGGCTTGCCCTGCAGGTACGAACACCCGCCTCACAGGGGACTGACTGCCACGGCTATCGCTTTCTACCCATCCGTCGAGCCGAAGGGCATGCATGGAATCCTCTCAGCAATCCTCCCTCTTGACGTCCGACCTGAACTCTGTTCCTTGGTCCAGCATATGGGAGCCCCGCTCAATAGTCTAATGCCCGCCATGTTGATATATGTCCCTCCTCGCTGCATAACCGTGTTGGGGTTGGGATTGAGTCTTGGGTTTTGGATTTTGAGGTCCGACAAATATCATGTGCTCTGTTTTGGATGTATGGCATCGATCGAGAGGTACCAGAGTATATTATTATCGGATCATGGGCCCAATAAAAATGCCAATCTGGAGGAGAACCCGACTTTGCGGGGATGCGCGTTCGGTTCACCCAGGCAGGTACTCTATACTGTGTACATGCATCCCGGGGCATGCATCTGCAAACCCCGAACTGTATGTACCCTCCATACCCTTGTAAACAATAATCCGTACAGTACTCCAACGTCTAAAAGCCTCACTTGATATTCGCTCGCACTGGGCGACCCTCCCCCCTTTTAACTACCCCAGAGTCGGAACTGACCCTGATACCGACCTCGGGAGGGTCGAGCCGATACCATTGCAATTGCAATTGCAATGCGCACCTCGCACCTCGCACCTCGTCTGCAAAGCTGGCAAAACATCCTGCACTTGCAAATGTTTGCCGATTTTGCCGTCAAGGCGTTGCCTAGCCAGATTTTGACTCTTCCCCCACTTGTAATCTTCCAAGATTGATAATATGCGTTGTGATTCCTGCCTGCAAGGCGGGTGGTGGGTGGTGGGTGGTGGGTGGTGGGTGATGAGGGGTTTGGCACGATCTGGTTTCCTTCCCTACACAAACAAGTGCTTACGGTCTATCAATGCCGCTCTGAACCTGCCCAGGTGCAGGACCAACCACCCGGGGACCCGAGGAACAATGCCGCACGGGTCACATATGAGAATTCAATATTCGACAATGAGGGCAAATGCAACGCATGCAGACAGATGCAGACCGCGCACTGGTGTGAATCCGGGAAGGCCCTTGTCAGGTTCCTGTCGTGGCTGTTTCCCATAACACAGACGGTCAGACCGGTATTCCTTCGCGCGACTCTGATATTCCTCCAGTCCTTGCTCTCGTCCGCTCGACATGTTCCCAGCGGGGCTCCTCATAGCTGCATCGGGATATCAATTTCACGATCTGAGCTGCTAGATGCGAAGCCGCTGGATCACGATCACCTTCACGACGAGTTGCTTCTCCTCGTCCACCCCACGGGGAAAGACCCGGCAAGCACATAGCTGTCCCATGCATATTGATCCGAAGACGGAAGGAGGTTAAGCACCAAGGGACCGCCAGGTCCATGGGTCGACCAGACCGACGGGACACACAGGCAACATGCAGAATTCTCTCCCCTCGGCCTGACGGTTCCGGGGATACATCTTAATCGCATGCAGTACCATATATGGCCTTGATATATCAAGAGGACCAATGATTTCTTGAGGTTTGCTATGCAAAGCTCATCACCCAGCACACCTTCAACGGAACGGCCGGCACATCTGCAGGAGGAGGCATCGGCGTTACGCTGCCGATATGCGAATCAGCTGCCTTTCATGCATCTTCCTGTATCTGAGGATGGGAAACCCCGATTCCTGGTGATGCATGCCGAGGTGCTAGTTGTCGTCAGCAACGACACGCAGGCGGTCGAAGGGACCATGCAGCAGCTAGGAGCATCATCCAGGGTATAGGCGGGTTACTTATCTGACAGCCGGATGCTGACAGACAGCCCGCGTACCGCATCCTATGTATTGATTGCAGTGACTGAACGGCCTAATATCCGCCAAAACTTCTTGACGAGTAATATATTGCCACAGAAGGGTGTGCTGCTTTCCCTAGGCTCCCGGGGTTGGCAGCGTGGGGAGAGGAGGGGGATTATCTTTGACTTATTTACCCCAGAGGAGAGACAAGCATCACTGGCTCGCTCAACTAACCGGATCTTACCTACACTGCAACTCTCAATCCTTCCGTTCAGCCCAGTCGGCCTGCATACTGCATGATGCATGCTGCGAGTGTGGTCTTATTTCTCTGTCTTCCCACACCTTGGCCGAAGAAATCGGTCTCAGTGTCCCCGATCTGGGTTACCTACCCAGCCGGGTGGCCGTTTGTTGGCGACTGGCACGGCGGACGGGCTTCCAGACGAGCGGCTACAGAGAGGAGAAGGGCCAAACCCAAGCCCCTGTGTCACTCTGTCTCCGGAACGAGGATTCCCGGGATCGACTTTTAGATTACTTGCATGATGTGTGTACATATTGTCAATATCCGTCTCAATAACTCGGTCAGCGCGGGGACGTACGCCAGAACCCACATCGTACAGACGATCTTGGCCCTATGAGGACCGGTGAGCGGCTGAGACAGGTTTCCTTCCCTCTCTTCCAATGCCTCTTCCGAGGCAAGCCATTCATTTTGTCATACTGATCACCGCGGGGGTCATCTCGTTGGCTTACACCCCCCACCCCGCGACCCGTCGGTGGTGAGATTCGAAGCCTCACCTTGATCCCTGCTGCGGCTTAGCTGTCATACAATTCGTCGACAATGTTGTTCCACCATTCAGCGTTATTCCCGAGAGATGTTGGGAATCCGGATAGATGTTCCTGTGTAGGCGGGACTGGGCCCGGGGGCTTTTAGATGCTCGTTAATGGTCGAGAGCAGGCGCCGGATATATGCACGATCCCTCCCTCCGACAGAAGGATCGAGCAGTGACGACTATACTATGTCGTTGTTGCGGTGCTTGAGCTACCTTCAGCTATATACATGAGCGCGCACGCGACATCCCCATTGCGACCTAATGAGACACGTACAGTACGATTCTGACAAACCAGAGTTACGGTACACAACAGAGGTGTGACGGGGACGTTCTAAGATGGGAAATTCATCATACCCGAGATATGACGCTACACCAGATCAGAGAGCACACCAACACAGAGGACGGATCATATGATACATAATAGCCGACATGAGAGTGCGACTGCCCAAGCAGATGGCGATTGATTTGTAAATGATACAAACGAACAGCAGAAACACTCGCTTGATCCCAATCTTCCAACACAGATGGAAACAATATCAGCTGTTTCGTCGTGATACCCTGAAGTTCCTCGCATGGCTTCGTGCAAACCGCCGATGCTGGCTTACAAAGGTTGTGTGTACATGCTTCTTCCCCCGCTGGTGGAAACACAATTTCTTTTCACCAATTGGCCTCTCTCCACTCAGCCTAGACAAGTCGTCACCAAGCCTCCTCGAAACACCGAGAACCCATCTCACAGCTCCAGACTCGGCGTCTGCCCCTTGACCCTTCCGATGACCTGTTGTGGTGCATACTTGGGTATGACCTCGTCGTCGTGCAGCATCGCAAACTCCTCCGTGGCGTCTCGTCCACTGAAGTTCAGGATGGCCTGGGCACCACCAGGGTGCTCATCCAGCCAGTTGCTCAGGTCCAGCACGACACCCTTTACGACAACCCACACGTCGTCCTTCTTGTTGTGCTCGGCAACCTCCTCAAGAGTATACTCCTTCTCGGGCACCTTGAACTCCTTGGGGTTGTTTGGCTTGGACGCGGCCTTGCCCGACTCCGTCGCTGGCGCAGGACCAGTAGAAGAGCTGCTAGGTTGGGATGTTACCCCGGTGGAGGAGGAAGAGGCACCACTGGAGCCCCAGTCGAGAGTGACCCTGCCTGCTGCGGGATCCAAATGCAGCGAGATCTGGCCCAGGCGCGCGGCGGGGCCACCAGCGGCGCCCTTGAGGGCCTGCTGGAACAGGTAGTTGCTGGCGGTATCACCAGCTACACGGCCGTAGACGACACAGCCGAGAAGGGAGGAGCCACCCAGACGGTTGGCACCGTGCACGCCACCGGCTAGCTCACCGCAGGCATACAGACCCTCGAAGGGTTTCTTCTCGCTGTTGAGCACCTGGGCCTTGTCGTTGATCTCGACACCACCCATGGTAAAGTGCAATACGGGTTCCATGACGGAGACGTGAAAGTCGTCGTTGACGTCCAAGGGTAGGTTCGCGAAGAACTTCTTGCCCCATGGGTCCTTTTGCTTGCCCTCAGCGATGGCGTTGTAGGTCTTGAATGTCTTTTGTAGGTGGTCCGGGCTGCAGCCGATCTCCTTGGCGAGCTGCTCGCCAGTGATCTTCTTCATAAGGCCGCGACCTGAGTAGTGGCGGGTGTGGAAGTCCAGGACATTGGAGGCCTTGGAGTTGAGCACCAGGCGGATGGGAAACTTGCCCTTCTCCTTCTGCTTCCACATCTCGCCTGAGACGTAGTCTCTGTGGCCCAACTCATCGCAGAACCGGTCACCATCGCCGTTCAGGAGGAGACCGCCCTCACCTCGAAGGGCCTCGGCAGCCAGGAACTTCCACTTGGAGCCAGGATCCTTGGGGTCTACCAGACCGGTAGGATGCACCTGGACCTTGTCCAGGTCGATGCCGTTTCCGCCAATAGCCATAACAATCTTCTGCCCATCACCAGTGGCGTGGGTGCCATTGGTTGTTGCCAGGCCGTAGGTATCAGGCCTGTGCTTCTTCAGCAGGGAGGTGTCGCTGAAGTCAGCGGCATAACCACCGGTCGCCAGCACGACGGGGCCGTCCAGCGTGAGCTCCTCGCCGTTGACTTCGTACTTGACTCCAGTGATCTGGTTTCCCTCCTTGTTCAAGCCTGTTACACGGGCCTTCTTGATTATCTCTACCCTGTCGGGCTCGTTCTCGGCAAGGTCCTCGAGCCGTTGCATGAGGGCGTATGTGATGGCCATACCGGGGAATTTGGCATCGTGGCCTCGGTGAGTTCGCGGCTGTGAGTGACCTCTGTATAAAAAGAAGTCAGTTACGCCCGCACCTAGGACACTTCCAGGGCGTATGTCACTTACCCTAGCCGGGAAACAAGAGTCAAATCCAGGTTGAAGACATCCTGTAGCCACTCGACGGCCGCAGCAGACTTGTATGTCAGGACCTTGATGAGGTCCGGCCTTGCCTGGTCTCTGGCGGACTTGAGGGTGTCGTCGTAGAACTGCTTAACGCTATCTTGGATCTTGTTGTCGATCTGTGTCCTCGTCAAGGCGCCGTTGATGCCGGAGGTGGCCTTGGTAGAGTTGCCTCCGAAGAAGCCTGAATTTCAATGTCAGAATATGTCAGATCAGGCCATTCTTTGATTCGAGACCAACAAACTTGATCCTTACCTTGCTTGTCGAGGACAACTACATTACCGCCAGCCAGATATATGGTATGCGCAGCGCTCAGGCCAGACACTATGTTGAGATGTTAGTTTGGGTCGGTCGCACATGAATTTTGAAGATGGTGACATGTGATGCCGGATTCGGTACGACTCAGGTTATGAAGAAGCAAGACTTACAGCCGCCGCCTACGACGATAACTCTAGGCGCCATTGTGACGATCCTCTCTTATTTGTTTATCTAAGTGTCTATTTGGAGACTGTAAGGTATCAAAACTGAAGTAGGTGGTATGTTGGAGGGGGAGGAAGTCAACAGGTCGGCAAGAGCTTTGGAGGTTCAGAGGCGTTGGAGAAGTAATCAGGATGGAAAGTGCACACAGGAAAGACATGGAGTTGATATGCTTTGCGCCGGCGGCTTGTCAGCCTGTCTTTGGGGTTCGGCGCCGGGCTCGTTCCAAGGTTGCTCTGGTTCGTCCTACCCCAGACTTGGACGATCAATAAGCCGATTCGCTGGCATTCTGATTCGTGAGCCGAGGCAAATGCGGTCGACTGCGGTCAACTGATGCTCGTCCCAGTACTTGGGGAGTCCGGCATGCAACAGGCCCTTTTGTCCCTCTATTGCCGATGCTGTTACTGGTCCCGCTTCAGACATAGGGGACCCTCGATCTCGTCACATACATAGTCTCACGATGCATGGCGAGGTTTCCCGCACAGTCTTGACAACCACGGTACACGGTAGGCAGTCCACCGCGGACGCGACCGAAGTAATGTGCTATGAAATGCAGTGTACCTATACCCAGGTAGTCAGGGCAGTCTATGTGTCCCGAGGTTCTGTCAGTTGACATACGTTGAGTCGGCCCATGCTGGCCCCTGCTACCCCTGCTGGCCCGCTTCTATCTACGGGTCGGGACTAGTTCTGCCGAGGCAGCGCTTGGGCGCAAGGTACTTCGTAACTCCCTGTCGTTCACTGGAAGTCTGTCCAGCTGCTTAGTCCGAGTGTGGGGAAACGGGTATACCCCTGGGGATCAAATCCCATACCTTCTACATACCTCTACCATACTTCACATACATAGGACATGAGCTGAGGGAAGGAGGCGAGTCGTGATCAACCCAAAACAGTCTTCCGGGACGACGGTCAAGCTGCCGAGCCAAGCAGAAATGGAAATGGCTACAGACGATACCTAGGTATCCAGCGATTATTCGTGGCAACATCGAGTCAATTGACGTCGTTGACTGACTGAATGACCTCCCTTTCCTGGCCGGCGGTGACAATGAGGGTCACGAGTGACAGTTCCTTTCACATGTGAAAGTACGGAAGTCCCAATCCCACATTACAAACATTCAGGATGTTGGGTTTACAGGCATCTGACGCCCAGAAACAGCCCCCATGGGAAGTTCCAACGCAGCGTGGCAGCTTCGCCGGCATGTGAAAGCTGCTACGGGCAGATCGTCATCACTTGTGAAGAGGCCCGTAAGTGGGATGAAGCTGAACCACCTTGTCATCCCAATGCCGACCTCTTGACATTGTCATACTGTCAGCCCTAAACAACCATATACCAAGTCTTGCTTGGAAATGAACACGTGTTAAGCCTCGCTTCGAGTGCTTCAAGTGCTGGCCGTGTCTTGATCAGCATGATTCGGTGGTTGAAAGCTTGAGCTGTTGGCTTAGAGCCAGGATGAAAGGAGGGAGGGTGCTGCAGTGAGTTCTAGTCAGGGTTCGGGTAAAGTCACGCCTTATCTGCGAGGGCTACGTCATACCAGCTCCTTATCTCTACATCGACGGATGCTGCGTGTTGCAATAACATTCGTCCAATACCACCTGGGCACCTAAGAATTCCTTTTTGAATCTCGAAACCAAGTAGCGCTGACTGCCGAAGTTCATTCTCAAACCAGAACATGAGACCTGCTCACCTTGCCCTACTGCTGTCGTCCGCTTACCTCGCCCACTCGATCATGCCCGGCACCGCGCTCGGCCGAGGCGGAAGAGCCATCCCCCCACCTCTTCGCGCCGAAGATGCCCAGCGGCCGATCTTGGACGGCCCGGGCCCAGCATTGCCTCCGGGAGACAGCTCCAACACTCCTCAGGATCCCCCGGCTGGCGGGCCAGGGACAGTGATCTTGTCGGATGTGATAGGAAAGGACAGAAGCATCAATGTCTTCGCTAATCTCGCCCGAGATGTCGAGTCCGTGTCGCAGAGACTAGATGACGAGTCACGGAACTCAACGGTCCTGGCGCCGCTGAACTCGGCCATGGACAAGCTGCCCCATAAACCATGGGAGGATCCTGAGGACTACAACAAGCTGGGCGCGGACGCGTATGAGGGTGGTGACGGGTGGGCTCGGGCACAGAAGAACCTGAGGAGGTTTGCGGAAGCACATGTCATTCCGAAGTACCCATGGCCGCAAGGGGAAAAAGTGAAGACTATTGGCGACGATGATACTGAGGTGTGGTGGGAAGAGAAAGGAGGCGCAAAGTACATCCAGCCAGGCAACATTGAGGTCGCCAGCATAGCAAGTTCGGTCAGAAATGGTCAAGTTGTAGGTGCCCTCCCCCTCCCTATCTCGCAATTCTTCTGGCAATGCGCTAATCCCTCTCGTATACAGTGGATACTGAAGGGCGTCCGGGACTTCTCGTGATTCACGCAGAGGCACAAGAAAGATATTGCATTCAGAATGTTATAGCGAGCAATAATACCCTCAGGAAGATGGATATGTTTTACGAAAAGAAAGGATGCTCTGTTAGCTTTTGACCGGCTTACAGCCCTTTGTTCACATGTATATGATGCTCCAGTGCAGACTTTAGGCAGAGTCAAGTTTGTACCAGGCTCTGATTTATCATCAAGCCTAATAAGATGAACAGTATACTTTATGACTTGCTTGCATGTTACCTATGTATCTTCTCGTCTCCTACCAGTGCAATAAGGAGGGCAAGCAAAATATAAGTGCAACAATGCAGCCCCTGAAAGTCACAAATGGGACAGGGGTTTCCAGTACTTTGGGCAGGCAAGCGGAACATTCACTCGGCCGGCTGCCGATTAGGAAGTGGGGTTAGTTAGGAGCGATATTGAAGACTAACAGCAGAGTTGATCTTTATAGTGGTAGCCATCGATCGATTGGAGGGAAACACGATAGCACCGATAGCTCGGCGCTAACAGTCGTATCTCCATGTGACTCGCTAGTCCGATAACACGCCCCGGCCGCCGCTGTCGCACTCTGCGATCACTGATGACCGACCTTGAATGTCAATCCTAGCTGTCGGCCTAAAGCAGGCCTCGCGATTCATCTGCTGCTCTTTCTGGGTTCGTTACTGTTCCAACACTTGCAAAGTAACAACTGCAACGCAATCTGCATAACTACAACGCGAAGCCCTTGTTTCCTCCCTTCGATATTCTAGAGATTTCTCGACAGATGCATTATACGCGTCTGGTATATCTCCTTGTGCGACCGACAGCCAGGAAGTTGTGAGTCTCCACCCCTTCGAGCCCCCTGCAGCCATTCTTCGCAGTCCTCGAGCTCCTAGTTTCAAGCTCTGTAGCACGCGACAGGCATGATCTGAACATGCTCCCGCTCTATAATATTGATCTTTCAGAGAGGCTGTAAATGACCAAGGCGATACTAACCTCTGATAGTCGCTCTCAGGCATAGGACTCGACCTGCGCTGCTGAGCCTTTTCCCTAGCAGTCTTCCACTGAGTAAAAGCCCTGTCCGACATGGAAGAGCAACGGCACCGTGCCGCTCTTCATGAGCAAGAGGAGAGGATAAGGGAGAGGGAAAGGGAACGAGAACAGAGAGACCGTGAAAGCGAGCGCCCCAGCCGAGAACCATACCAAACCAACCCACCTCACCACAGTAATGCCGGATCCATCCCTATCCATCAGCCCGTCGCAAACCGGTTTCCGGGCACAATACATAGCCCTGGTGGCCTTTTGGCAAACCATGGAGCAAACGCATCCAATATACAACTTGGCGCACCTTCTGGCCCCGGTGGTGGTCCTGTCGGACCCATCCACGGCGAGTCCAACAGACAGTTGCCACACGGCGGCCAGAACGGAGCCGCGCCATCGCAACACCAGATGTTCGCGCCAGTACCGCATGGGACCATGCCCCCGAACGGCTCCATCAGCACATCCAGCGGTGCAGCAGCAGTCTTCGGACCTCCGCTGCAACCAGAGGGAGGCAGAGGCGCCGGTCAGCCGATGCCCTTCGGTGCTAGTATGGCCGCGGGTCATGCTATGGCACCCGCTCCGGGTGGCATGAACCAGGGACAACAGCCCATCCTTAATGTGAGACAAGACCGCGGGTCTGATTGTGAAGACCAAGCTCACGAGAGGCTCCTTTCTCGGGTTACCAATGCTGATACCCGTCTCAAACAGGATGCACTGAGCTATCTCGACCAGGTCAAGGTACAGTTTTCGGAACAGCCTGATGTGTATAACAGATTTCTCGACATAATGAAGGACTTCAAAAGCCAGACGTGAGCCATTGAACCCCAAACAAACATAGTCAAGGTTACTGACGACGAGTAGTATCGACACTCCAGGAGTTATCAACCGTGTTTCGGAGCTCTTCGCCGGTCATCCCAACTTGATCCAGGGGTTCAACACGTTCCTGCCTCCTGGTTACCGCATTGAGTGCGGCCTCGAAAACAACCCCAACAGCATTCGAGTGACGACGCCGTCCGGTACGACCCTTCACTCAATTGGCCCCGGTAGATCGGTGAACGTCGAGTCTGGCCCTGCTCCTTCGTCTGCACCCAGCCAGCGATTTGTGGAGCAACAGCGTCCGGCAAACTGGCAAGGTCCTGTCCAGCATAGCATCGAGAGCCCGGAATTGAGATTCAGTACGCCCGCTCAGGGCGGCCATGGCGCTCTTGCACATGGTTCTGGACAAAGCGTGCCATTCGATAACCATAGCCCGGTGCAGCAACGTGGGCAGCTACCGGCGCAGGGTGGCTCGGCGACTTCCCACCCTCCCATCGCGAGGAACGCCCACACACCTACCCCAGCTGCTGCGCAGGCACTAAATGGAAGTGCAGCTCAGGCCCAGGCAAACCTGGAAAAGAGAGGTCCTGTGGAGTTCAACCATGCAATCAGCTATGTCAACAAGATCAAGGTAAGCACCTCACCTGTAGTTCTTCCGAAAAGGCATTCTTCACCCTTTGTTCATGGTAATCAAAAGTGGAGTTGTTGCGGTGTTGTTTTTGATGGCGTTTAACTGTTGCCCTTGATAGTTGGGTGCCTGGCTAAAATTTGCTCGCAGAACCGCTTCCAAGACAAACCAGAAATTTACAAGCAATTCCTGGAGATCCTACAAACCTACCAGCGCGAGCAGAAACCCATCCAGGACGTTTACGCCCAGGTAACAACTCTTTTCAACGCCGCGCCAGACTTGCTGGAAGACTTCAAGCAGTTTCTTCCGGAATCAGCTGCGCAGACAAGAGGCGCCGCACAACGCCCTGAGGAGTTCAACGCGATAGCTGCTGCCGTCCAGACACCTCAGCTTGGCCACGCAGCGCGTGACGCGCCCAAAGGACCCCCGGTCGGAAACTTCGCGCCCCCAGCGAGCGCAAGTAAGGAAACCAAGAAGCGCGCCCGCCCAGACAAGCAGCCAGGTCCGGCGACAAATCTCACAGAAGCACCAACCTCCAATGTGCGAGGTGTTCCCACGTCCGGCGGCAACAAGAGGCTGAAGACGAATCATTCCAAGCCCGGTGCCGCGGACAGTGTGCTCGTTGAGCCTACTTTGACGCCAGTCATGCCAGAGCCTCTTGCACCTGCACCTCCTGCAGTCTCCGCCTCTGATGAAATCAGTTTCTTTGACAAGGTCAAGAAACATATCAACAACAAGACGGCGTTCTCCGAGTTCCTCAAGCTTTGCAACATGTACACCCAGGAGCTCATCGATAAGGACTTGTTCATTTCTCGGGCATGCCAGTTCATCGGCGGCCACACTGAGCTATACGGCTGGCTCAAGGACTTTGTTAGCTTCAGTGGCGAAGATGTGGCTATCGAGAATCGTCCCGAACCCCCCACCGGGCGGGTGTCACTAAGCAACTGCCGCGGCTTCGGGCCCAGCTACCGACTCCTGCCAAAGCGAGAGCGCCTCAAGCCCTGCAGCGGTCGAGACGACCTATGCAATTCGGTCCTGAACGACGAATGGGCATCTCATCCTACGTGGGCCTCTGAGGATTCTGGTTTTGTTGCTCATAGGAAAAATGCATTCGAAGAAGGCCTCCATAGGATCGAGGAAGAGCGACATGACTATGATTTCTACATTGAACTTAACCAGAAGTGCATCCAACTTCTGGAGCCAATTGCGCAGCAGATGTTGACGCTGCCGCCGCAAGAGCGTGCGAACTTCAGAATGCCTACTGGCCTGGGTGGTCACAGCCAATCCATCTACAAGCGAGTCCTTAAAAAGGTCTATGGCCCCGAACATGGCCCGGTCGCTGTCAACGACATGTTCTCTAATCCATTCAGTGTTGTCCCCGTCGTTCTGGCCCGTCTTAAGCAGAAGGATGAGGAATGGAGGTTTTCTCAGCGCGAGTGGGAGAGAGTGTGGCAGCAGCAGACCGAGACCCTTTACCTCAAGTCACTCGACCACATGGGACTATCAATCAAGACCAACGACAAGCGCAACCTCTCAGCCAAGCATCTCGTCGACCTTGTCAAGACAAAACACGAAGAGCAGAAGCGAGCGCGTGCGGCCAAGGTGAAGGTCCCTCACTATCAATTCCTGTGGGCCTTCGATGACAAGGATGTGATTCTTGACCTCCTAAGATTCATGTTCATGTACGCTATGAACAGCGGTCAGCATGGAGCTACAGAGAAGGAACGCATATTGGACTTCTTCGAGTCGTTCGTCCCACAATTCTTCGATCTTCCCGAAGACAAAGTCCAAGAGAAGATTGCCAACATCGATCGGGATTCGGGCGATGAGGACGCCGAGGAGCTGCCCCCTGCAGAGCTCACTAATGGAAGGTCGGGACGCCGCAACGGTAGGAAGTCTGATCTTCTTCGCGGTGTTCTTGATCCGGGTCGCAACGGCAGCAAGTCGCGCAACCACAAGGAGGGCAGCGCGGCGTCGGGTAGCAAAGAGACGACGCCTGATGTCGTATCAGGTAACGAAGAAGAGATGCCTGATGCCCCCGAAGACTCCTCGGTGCCTGAGCTCGGTTCCAACGATAGGTGGTTGGCTACCGCCCCCGTGCCAACAGTTGTCTCTGGCGAGAATCCTCTGCTCGACGATAGTGACCTCAAGGCCGATACTTACTTCCGTCGCCCTTGGTACAATTTTTTCTGCAACCAGACCATCTACGTCTTCTTCAGCATCTTCCACACCTTGTACAAGCGGCTTAAGAGCGTCAAGGATAATAAGGCAAGCGTAAATAAGGAGATTAATCGTGAGCTGATGGAGAAGCCGGCCAAGGTCCTCGGTCTCGTTGCGGAGGATCTCAAGTTCTTCGAGAATCTCTCGGAGGATCAATACTGGGGCCGAACTGTTGAGTTGGTTGAGGAGTACATCAACGGCGACATCGACGAGAATCGCTACCAGGATGTCCTGAGACACTACTACCTCAGCAATGGCTGGACGCTCTACACGATCCAGGATCTGCTCAAGACTCTTTGTCGCCTTGCTCTGGTCTGCAACAACAATGACAACAAGGAGAAGACCCCTGATTTGATCAAGCAGTATATGGCCAGCCGCCATCATGAGGAAACGAGCTACCAGGTTGAGATCAGCCACCGCAAGTTTGCGGAGAAGTGCATTAAGGATGGCGAGATGTTCGTCATCTCCTGGGTAAGTCCCCTTCCGATATCTTTTGTTTTACTGTTCGAAGCTGACTTTTTCTCAGTTCCCAGGAAAGGAGGAGGCAACTGTCCGCTGGCTACGTAAGGAAGACACCACCTTTCACGTGGATGAGATGGCGCTGCGGGACCACTGGCAATACTACATTTCCTCGTGGACCCGAACAGAGCCGACCGAGGGCGTGCCCCGCTCCAGCATGCAGAAGGTTGTGCTGACGCGCAACCTCCCACCTGGCGATGCCGACTCCGATGGCGATTATCAGCCCAAGGCCATCTCCTACAATGAAGGCCTGGTGCTCAAGATCTGTCTCAATACGTACAAGATCAGCTACGATAAGGGCACGTCGAACTACTTCATCTACAACATTGCCGGTGGTTCTGCGGAAGACAAGGCGGTCCACGAGAAGCGATCACTAGCCGCAAGGGAGTTGCGAAACCAAAAGTTCAAGGAGAAGATGGCTATGAACAGTCCTTGGATGAAAGACCTGAGCCAGGAGGAGGTCCAGCAGGCCAAGGAGGTGTATGAAAAGTGGAAGATGGAAGGGATCCCTCCACAGCAAGAGGATGACGATGACGTCTTGGCCGATGTCTCTCGTCGCCGTGATTAGGATCGTATCTTAATGACCTATCCCTAATTGGGTTACCACTTGTCTGTCGGCGAAGATGGGCTTGGTGATAACTTCAACCTTGATGTGGTGGGGGTATTACAATGGCCATGGGGAAGGGACGCTGACATGGGTGTTGTTGGCGCGGAAAGATTGGGGGGAGGGGGGGAGATTTTGTCTTGTTTCTCTATTCATTCGAGCGTTCTGATGATTCCCTCGGCACAGGGGCAGCTGCGACCCGGTGACTTTTTAATGCCTGTGTGCATGGCATCTTTCGGAGTTAGAGGAGAGACAGCTTGGTGACCGTTTCACATCGAGATTGCGAAGCTGGTAGGCAGTTATTTAGTGCGAAGCTGCTAGCAATGAATAAATACAAGTTCTACGCAAATTCTCATGTTCCACACCTCATGCTTCGATATCAAGTTGCTGTTGCTGTTGCTGTTGGTGGTGGTGCTTGGTGCTTGGTGCAGGTGATGATGGTGATATCCACGGGAACGCTCCTGACCGACCACGCTTGAAGTAGTTGACCACCTGGGCAGTATGACATATGTCTTGCTCTGCCAGACCTGGTTATCGAGCCGATTTGCTTTGTGAAGGTCGTATCGAGGGACTTCAACACTAGGGGCAATATAGCTGAAGCATATAAGAGGATCCATCTGTAGCAAATGAGGTTCAAGAAGAAGCGGAAAAGGAGACGAACTGCTAGTAACCCAGGGAGGATTGCTCCTGCCAATATTCTCCCTCAAAGGTAGTCTTGGAGGGAAAGAACCTTGGAAGGAGTTTGAGAACACCAAGGAAGGTATGAGGAACCCGAGATCCTCAATAAACGGTTCGCAACGAAAATGAAACACCGAGGAAGCGAATGTGAGTTATCCTTGGCGTCATGCTTGTACATATCAGACGAGAATTGAACCAGCCTCAACTTCACACTTTTCGTATAGAACATTGAAACCTCCCAGGGTGGTGGTATCTCAGGTTGCCATACGCACATTCCTCCCGAACGCGGTCACGCATCAATCGATGGAGGAGATCGCCCGACTCCAAGCGCGACAAGCCCTGTCGAGGAGGTCCCTGAGAAGATCACTCGTGGTCTACAATTTTCTTACATGCTCCATCTTGACTCTCAGCGAGGTCTGCTTTATGATGCCGATACGAGAGCACGACTGTGAGCAAAGCCACCCCTTTCTTGTCCCCTTGACTTGTCACCGAATCGCAAGCCACCCTCCAAGCCTGAGTGTGGAAGAGATACAGAAAGAGGACCCTTATAGCTGATAACGCGGTCGCCGTTCTCAAGCTCCGCACCACAACGACCTCCCCGCCGCTGCGGCCAACACCACAGCCGGCATCACCACAGAGCGACCCACCGATAGTAAAGCGGCGACAGCGCTGCTGATAGCCTCTTGTGTCAATCTACCCCTGCTCTTCATCCATCTTATCCTGCTCGCCCGCTCGCTGAAGGTCGCCTGGGAACATGGCGACTACGCCGGCCTCGCCATCACATCGCACCTCTGGGACGCCTGCCAAAAGCTTCGGGAACATGTCAGGAGACTCACTGCCATCTCCTCCATTCTTCGTCGTCGTCATCGTCGTCATCGTCGTCGTCACAATGTCGACCCGATGACATGCGGTGCGTCTTCCCAAACACTCCACCGACCCCATTCCTATCATCCTCTCACATACCCAACACCGGCCGACCCCCCGGAAGTATTTGTTGTTGTTGACCCGTGGTGTGTTGTGTCCGTGGAGGGCAGACCTCCCAATCATGAACAGTCCGATCGGGAAGCAAACCGCCGGATCAGTGCGAACGGACGGCACCACCGTGGTCGGCTCGGAGGGGCTCGGGTCCGGGTCCGGAACGGTCGATGACGATGGCGCTGAGGTGGAGGGTTCCCCGGTTAGGACCTCGGGATGGTCTGGAAACGGCGGCGATCTTGCTGTCGAGTTGTCGTAGAGGCCAAAGGCGGTTTGAGTGGCTGTGGGTACTGGTAATTCCAGTTGATCGGGGAACCGTCCGTCGAACGAACCTGACGATGGATGTCGTGGGAAGTTCCTCGAGGTTGATATTGATTTGAACATCGGAGTGTGTATCGTGTACGTCACCATGGTTCCTCGACGGAGACTTGATTTAGATGGCTCGCACGCACGCACGGCGAGGAGTTGTTGCCCGGAAGACCTGCAGATCGAGGGCGTCTGGGCCGTCTCGCGACACAGGCACTGCGACGGCCCGTAACCAGCTTGTTGGTCCGCTTGGAACAGGTATTGCTGGATGGTTTTTTGTATACCCGGAAATATCGGTAGCCAAGAAGACAGAAATGCATCACGACTGGAAAAGGTGAGGGGGGCGCGGTACTGGATACTGTAACAGGACAGGAGAGACAGGGTAGAGGGTGGAGTTTGCCGCAAACAACAGGCAACGTGATATCGCAACGATATCGCTTCATGAATTCATTTCCCGCATCATCACCATCACTGGCGCCTTCCCTGCCCTAGATCTGCCGATCAAATGTCCCAACCTGCTCGCTCGCTTGCTTGCCTGCCTGCCTGTGAATCATAAACTCCACCAAACACCCGACCGAACCTGCAACCCCAATCATTGCCAGTACACCTGACGGAACCGCTTCCTCTCGCTCTCATCGAGGACCGACCTATTCCGCTTCCTCGACCTCCTCTCCACCTGCGGTATCTCAGCGTGCAGATCCTCCCCGACAGCGGCAAGCGGGCGCTCCTCGACAACAGGCGGGGCCCTGACGGGGGGCGGGGCCGCCTTCTCGACGACGACGGCGGGCGGGAGGGGCGCGTCGATGGGGAACACCTGGACGGGGATGACCTCGAGGGGCAGCGCGGGGAGCGGCTTGTCGGGCGGCGGGAAGGGGGGAGGCCCGCGGGACGACTCCCACGACGTGCGCAGCGACGGGAGGCTGCTGGGCTGCCGGGCTTGGAGCTGGGGGCGGCCACCCATGAATGAAGAGGAGGAGGAGGGGGGTTGGTGTTGGTGCTGCTGGGGGAGGGGCTCGATCTGCGCTAGGTCGGCGTCCTTCCAGGGGCCTGTCCTCATGGCTGGGTGGACTTTGGATTCGAGTTAGCGAGACTGTTCGCGAGACAATAATAAGAGAACAACGGGAAAGAAGAAGAGGGGGAAATAGAAGAAAAGACGGCTTACCCTCTCCCCGACCGTTGTTGTTCCTCGCCGTGGTCGCGAGCGCCCCCTCGGAGTAGTACGCCCGGAGGTGGCGCGACCGCGTACACCTCCTCAGGGACCGCGGCTTGGAGATGCTGCTCGCCATGGAGAGCAGGCTGGACCTCTTGCCGCTCCGGCTGGTCGACATGGTGCTGCTGGACACGGCCGAGGCGGGCCGGGCCCGCCGCCAGTCCGCCGCCCTGTTCTGCGACAGGTACTCCTTCCACTCCTCGATCCCGCGGAGGATCTCCTCCTTCGGCGCCGTCGGGGTGGTCGTGCTGGAGGGGGTGGTGGGGAAGGTGTTGGCAGTGGGGGAGTGGTGGTGGTGGTGGTGGTGGTGGTGCGTGGGTGGTTCTATGTCTTCCACTGCCTCGGCCTCCTCCTCCTCCTCCTCCTCTGGCTCTAGCTCGGCTTCTTCCTCGCCCCTCTGGTAGTCATCACCCCTGTGGTACTCAACTCCCCTTTGGTACTCCTCTTCCTCCTGCTCGTCCTCCTCGTAATACTCCTCCTCGTACTCCCGCTCGTACTCCTCCGGCGGGGTGGGGATCTTGCCAGCCGCCACCTCTGTCGTCCTCGGCGGCGGCGTCGGCTCGGCCCTCCTCAGCGACGCCAGGTAGTCTTCCCAGTCCTCGTAGTCGAGTGGTGATTTGGAGTGGGGAGGCGGTGTGGGAGGTGCGTCTGTGTCAGGCGACCTCTCCGGTGCCTGATAGCGGTCTTCACCATCATCATCTTCCTCATGCTGCTGTGGCTGTTGCTGTTGTTGCCGGCCGCTGTTGTCGTCGGCGAGGGGCACCATGTAGATCTCTGCGCCCTGCTGCCTCTCGTCGTAGAAGGGGACCATGAGGATCTCAGCGGTAGCGTCGTCATGGTCCTTCTGCTGTGGCCGTTGCTGCGTACTTGACATACTCGACGTGCTCGACTGAGGATTTGACGTGCTCGACCGAGTACTTGACATACTTGACAGAGAGGAGGGGGTACGTAGGTGTGCCCGTGGTGGACCTGGCTCATAGGTGGTAGGTGGTAGCTTCTCCCCTGGCAGACTTGACTGAGAGGGGTTACGCAGGTGTGTCCGCGGCACACCTGGCTGGTAGGTGGTCTGTGGTAATAGCTGTTCCCTCGACGTTCTCGACTGAGGAGGAGTATATGATGGCTGTGCCCGTGATACACTTGGCTGATAAGTCGTCTGTGGTAGCTGTGCCCCCGACATACTTGGCTGAGGGGGTGTATGAGGGGGAGTATGTGAAAGGTGTGCCATTGTCCGGCCTGCGAATGAGGTTGATGGAGACCGAGTCGTTATCTGACTCATGTTGGGTACGAGTTGCAGTCCTTCCAAGCTGTGTTGGAACAGAGTTGGGTGCCAGAGACCCGGACTGAGGGCGTGAAGTGAGGCGTAACGCCCAGGTGGTGATGGTGTTGATGATGTTGGTGTATATCTGGTTGGGAAAGTTCTTGGAAATCAGAAGAGGTGCGTCTGGGGCTGGTCTTCGATTAAGTCCTTTCTGCAAGAGACATGATACATAATAGCATGCTGCAATCGTGGTGATCTCTAAACCCACCAATGAGTGGGTGAGTCAGTCCAGTTGGGTTGGGCATACATATCTGCAGTCTCGACTGGCTGGGGTGGGAAAGGGAAGCGAAGGGGCCTTCTCCAGACACCGATCCCGTTCTGCTGGTAAGCTCCACCATTGCATGTCGCTCGCTTCGTCGTGTCTACAAAATTACACTACTTGCATAGCGGTAGTGCAGCCCTCATTGAGGAAAGGCCCGGTGCTATAGTGTGTGTGATCCCCCCTTGAAGGGAGATACCGGGCAGACGCCGATATGGCGGTGTCTTCTTTGTTGCTAATCATGCCCCCTGGTGATGAGGCGCTCGAAAGAAAGCCGCGCTCGACAGGAAAGCGCCGAGCAATATTTCACGTTCTAGCCGATAGAAAGTCCCCTGCCAGCAGGCCAGAAGGTCCCTCTGGTGAGATGACGGTGGAGACAAGCGATGAGCTGTTCAAGCCTCAAGCTCCTCTCCCCGCCCATTGGTAACATGCGTATGCAGCAAGCGGGCAAGGTCTGGAGTTGCCCTCAGAGTCCCTCCCACCCTCGTGCGTCCGTCATGTCCGTGTGTCTGTGTTCCTAAAATGGATACCTGGAGTCCCCACAGATCGTAAGCCCGGACATATTGCTGCCAATCAACACGCTGGACTCCAGGCCGGGGTGCCCCCCAGCTTGGGCTCCATCGTTGCGAGCAAGCTTGAGTCTCAGGTTCACTGGTTCCTTCGAGAAGGGGTTTTTGCTTGTCACCATCGATCAACGGCAGCGAGTCGTTTCCTTGGGGCCGTATCCACCCATGGGCGACTCGCGACGGAGGAACGGACCGTACCAGTATCACAACCTGATCTGTATCCGTCGCTTCTCTTCCGCGGGGTAGTTATCGTGCTATCGTGCTATCGTAGATCAGGTACCACGGCTTCTTCCCGTAGTCTTGGTCTTTTGTGAAACATGGTGGATCTATACAAAGTCCCTGGTGAGGTTCGGGATCTTGCTCTTGACGTGGAGCACTCAGTGAGTGTTCTTCCCGACGATGCCGACATCACGGGCATTCTAGATACCTGATCAGGATTGCGCAGGGCAGATTTTCATGACGGACCTGCTGAGCTGTCAACAAAGACTATACTAAAACCGAGGCACACCCCCCGAGAGGAATACCTACAAGGGACCGTGACGTGGGATATGTGGAGACTCAGCTTTACTAGGTTTGTGTGTATGTATGTAGGTCATGTAGGAGACACCTCTGGTCTGGTATCCGTGCCGCAGCGTATGCCACAAGACGGCACCTGCTCACCTGTTCATCAGTGGAGTTCAACGAACGCTGTTGGTCGTTTTCTCGTGATGGTGGTTTTGTTGTCCTGCGGCCAGGCCAGGCGGCCTACCCTCACTGCCTCACCCTGCCACCCTTTTCAAGCCCTCTTGCTGATCAGCACATAACAAGTCATGTGTTCATCATTGACCAGTGGTCGCCATACACAATTCCTCATGCCGTCTATATGCCTGCCGGTCTGCCGGTCAGGCTTGAGCACAGCATTATCATCCTGGGTCACACGAGTTTCATTGACCAATCGTCTTATATCGTTGCTTGTTTGGGCCAGTGAGGCACACTTCGACCTAATGAGTACCGTAAATCTAGAGCCTGGATGTGCGAATGTGCAGTCTTCCTGAATAGGGCGACAGATCGTGGCGGTCGGTTGATGGGTAGAACAAGCCACTGGCTGTGCTCGTATGCTGACGCGTTCGGCACAACTTACCCTGACCTTCCCTATATAGTGTTTTTCTCTTGAGGAATAAGAAAATGAGTAATCGCTTGGTGGCTCTTGAGAAGCACGAGACAAGAGGCGGTGGTGGAGACATCGATCTGGTAAACCCTGCCTGACCACTTGAATGATGTACAGGCAGAGCCAGTACCCTTGTCACCCAGGAGGGTGTATCTATCCCCTCCGCAGCTGCCTCAAAAATACGCATCCGTACGCGCTGGTGCCGCCAGAATTATGCGGACGTACCTATGCAGTATATGAACCGTACATCTTATACATCCTATGCAGTTCGACCCAAAACTACGCATGTTTCCTCAATACCATATCGTTACTACATGTACCCCTTATTACACATTGTTCACCACCCCTTGATATCAGATCCATGTTCATGACCGCATCAACTACCCAGAACCCGCCTGTACCATAATCTGCACATATCCTGCCCGATCTATCCTGCAGAGCACGGACTCGATCGGAGTGGCACCGCAGTAAGAACCATGTGCCTGTTGGGACCGCGACTGGTGGGGTGTTTCAAGACGTCAAAGGGCGATAATATGAGAGTACAGGGATAACTGGGAGTGAACCGCAATTGGATGCCTCCGATGTTGGTTACATATGAGCTTTGGGGGCACAATCTGTCTTGCCCCAGATACCGCCGTTAGGCTGTGATCAGGCAAGCACCCACATCTATCTGACAAGTAGAAATCCTATCGTGTGATCGTTGCTGTCTCGTCACAAATCAGTCCGCTCTATCCGTTACAGCCCTGTTTCTTTACCCCGAACAATACCGGGCCACTGTCGCCAGGAACATCGACCAACAAGACAACCCACAATCAGAAGCCATATGCCGACTATGGTCAGCCATCTGCGGCTTCATCTGCGTCGTCCATCAAGACGCACTCGTATCCCCACTCGTCTTCAAAATCGCCCTCATCGTCCAAGGCCATGCTACCGACCTCGAAGTACTTCAGAGTACGGTAGTTGATGAAGCCATACTAATCAAAAACGCGTCTCAGTTAGCCTTACATATAGTAGGTCTTTGTTGGGAGTCCAAGAGACCTGCCGCGTCCGACACGTACCCATTCACAGTAGAAATTATTGCTAACAAAGTTCAGACACGTGGCCTTCCTGACAAGCGTGATCCTATTTGCAAGACCTCTGAGGCCCTCCCATTCAAGATGGCGGCGTGCTGTGTTCGCTATGAACATCAGCGGCCAAAGGACCCCTGCTTGCTGAATTATTATCGGGGGGAGGATGCAGGTCTCCAGGCTGGGGAACTGGCCCAAGTAAGAGGCAAAGGTAACATCCTCGGGCATCCAGTACAGGTCGCCGAGGTATGGGCCTCCGGTGAGGTCCAGATATCGGACACGGGCCTTGGTGTAGTCGGAGATCAACTCGGGGGCGCGGGTGAGGGAGACGGGGACGTAGGGGAAGCCGGAGTACAGACGCATCTCGGCGCAGAAGATGGGACGGCCCTCCTCGTAGGCCTGGCGGCAGGTGAGCAGCAGCTGCCACTGGTCGCTGGTCCGGAAGGCGTCGAATTCGTGGCCCCAGTCGATGATTATGCCGGTGTCGCGACGGTAGTCTGGACCGACGACGACCCTGGCACCTTCGAAGGTGAGGTGATAGATCATATCGCGTAGCTCTCTGGGGAGCACTTTGAGCAGCATGCACTTGGGAGGTGCATCCACTGCAGCTGCTAGGTCAGGTGAGTCGGCCATGATGAGTTCCAAGGGTTGTCGATAGTGAGGCGTCCACTCTGAAGGGATGGGTGTCGCTCCGTGAGACTAGGTATCTGGAAAAGAGTGAGAAGTTAAGCGCTGTATGTGCACGGTTCTGAAGTTTTCTGAACGTACGAGAGAAAATTGAGCTGAAGGAGAGAAAGTCTACTCGAAGACTTACCTAAGTGGGAGGTCGACGTTTGCTTGGGGCTTGGACTTCCGCGGTGGATTCGGGGTTGATCTAGCTGTGTTATGATTGAGTTTTTGAGTCTGTTATTCGTTGGAAATCAGCGCCAATCTTGGTTGATGAAAGAATTGTGGTAGGCCGATGATAACACCGGTGGTAGCACTTGAGGGTGGTTCGGTGAAAGTAAGAAGTTAGGATAGCTTGCTAAAATTGCTGGGTCAAAAGATCTCAAAAGTCGTGGACATTTATATTTGAGTAGACACTACTTGAACCCCCAGTTACTTGGGTAGGCGACTACGCAAGATTATGATGGGGCATATAAACTTTCAACGAGTCTAGTAACTGGGACTTCGCAACCGAAGCCTTCTTCTGTCCTCCTAGCCATGTCACTCTTACTGCAAGGACCGACCTGGGGCTACAGCCTTGTCTCTTCCGAACACTGATTTTGACTTTTAGAAGAGTGCAACTATGTGAAACTATGATTGGCCAAAGGATGTTCAAGCTTTCGAAAAGAGGCATCATTACTCTAATCAACGCCTCGTATCCGACAGTCATCTTGCTCAATGTTAAGCCACTGGCCTCTAACACTGTACTGCAGCTGGAGCTGCCCTCTTTGTGTTCGTGACTTAATGGAAAAGATATATGGTATCGCTTCATGCAGAACATTATGTTTCCATATCTCCAAATGTATGTATAAGGATGGCAGGTATTCATTTATATACTACCCAGGAGGGGCGCACAGGATTGCAGTCAATCGCCGCGTCCCAGCATTGAACGAGTTGTTGGCACAACAGAGATGTTCCACGGCTATTGCTCTTATGCTAAGTATATGTATAGGTATGTAGGTAGAGTATTACGATGTTCGAATGATGAGCAGACGCTCTCGAGGTCTCCTACAAGTAAGCCCAGCTTACTCGAACGCATGCTTACTACCTATGTGAATATCCTGCATCCTCTATTCCGAAGATTGGCATCTTGGCGGACAGTATATACGCCTTAGCATTGCTTCTAGGTTGATACATAGCTTCTAGCCATGCAACTCGACTCTTCACGTCATTAATCCAGGGCTGAAATCACCCAAGGCACACAGAGAGTTGGTTGAAGGTCAGATCCAGAATTGAGAGGCCAGTACCTCAAGATGCCTTCGAAGTTTTTTTCATCTGCTGAAATATGAAGAGACTATCCTCAATTGCCTACAGTTCCCAACGACTTTGCGAAAGCAGCCTGGACATCATGCTCATGTACCCACGTAGGATCATATCGGTTGTGCAACCGGTTCAGCAGGTCCTCCTCCGTTTGTACCTGCCCAATCCTCTCAAGCTTCTTCGCGTTCTGCGCATGCACAACCGCCATGACCTTGTCGGTATGCGGCTTCCGCGTGCCCTCATAGATCCGCAGCGCCCTAGCGATGTCCTCCCCAGAGGGCGGCAGCTTCAACTCCTCGCCGGGCGGGAAGACGTGCGAGACAGCCGCCGCGAACGCCCACGCATCATCGAGCGCCAGACTCCCGCCCGCCGCGAAGGCGCCACCGTGGGCGTGCGCCGCGTCCCCCGCGAGCGTCACCCGCCCGCCGCCCAGGACCCACGTGTCGAGGGCGTGCGCGGCCGAGTTGGGGTACAGGTTGGTGTAGGGCACCGCCTCCACTATGGCGCGGTACCTGGGGTGCCAGTCCTTGTAGCTCTCCCGGAGGAAGCCCACGTCTCCCGTCTGGTCCCACGTCGCGTCCCTGTACGGGGCGTCGGGGGCGTCCGGGTCGGCGGCCTGGTGCGACCCCACGACGGTGAAGAGGTCCCTCCCGAGCCGGGAGACGAAGAGGGTCCTGTCGGGCGACCAGATGTGCTCGGCCTCCTCGGGGAGGTCGGGGATGTGCGAGACGTGGGAGATGGGGAACACGGAGCGGAAGGCGACCCAGCCGGTCCAGCCTGTCCGTGAGGTCGGCACGAAGAAGGTCCTCACTTTCGAGTGGATGCCGTCCGCCCCGAGGATGATGTCGGCGGTCGCCGTCGTGCCGTCGGCGAAGGTGATGACCTGCTTCTTCAGGCCCGCGTCGAAGACGACTGACTGGAAAGGCTTGCTGAGGTGTATCCTGGCCGGGTCGACGTGCTCCTCGAGTGCTTGGTGCAGGTGGGCCCTGTAGAAGCGCGAAGTCAAGTGACGGTCCTCGACATGGCCTTTGTGGTCATCCACTGAGACTACTTCACCGGTCTTCCAATGGCTAATGACAACATGTTAGTATGCGATCACCCAAGTCGCAAATGGTGGGAGAAAAATCAAGAATCCGAAGTGCATACAGGTAGATCATGGGATGCCTCGACTTGTTCCGGAAGGCGATGTCATCACTCAGCGCATTCTCCACACCAAGTCGATCCAAGGTCCTCATTCCATTTGGTCCAAGCGCAATGGATGCCCCGATCTCCCTGAGCTCTGTGGCTCGCTCGTAAATCTGTACATCGATGGCCGGGTGGTTCTTGAGCGCGATGGCAGCGCCCAGGCCGGCTATGCCAGCACCAATGATGGCAATTTGGAGTTTAGTCGTTTCCGTCATGGCTGACCGGCTTTTCCTCTGATCCTGGTTTCAAACTACGTACATACGTCCATGTACAATGTCTATGGGGGTTCACTATAACTGTATACTTAGTAGTTGTAAGCCATCCTCGTTATTTGATGGTCCTTGCGTAATCGGCGACAGTCAACTCGTCACTCCGAACCCGCGATGGCGTGAGAGGAGACAGGAATGGCGATGGCTTCTTATCAGATCAAGTTTCAAGACTTCTAGGCCATCCAACGACATCGTTCAGCAATGTGAACCAAGATAAGGGGTTCGACCAAGCCTTGATGGTGTTTTGAAATCCACTATAGATGGAGCGGGGATCCTTCGCCATCCATACGGGGCGCGTCGCGATATGGTCGGGGTACTACCAGGTACGCTGGTCCAGACCCCGACATCTTGATATCCAAATATCCATGCAATAAGGATCAGGGATACAAAATCTCTTCTTTTCTGTGGACCAAACTTTGAGGAGCCTAGGCGCTTGACCCCAACTGATAACGTTGTGTGGTGGTCGAGTCGCATTGAATTCTATCGCCATTCATGCGGGGCGTCGCGAGCGATGGTGCCACCGGGGTTCTGCAGGTACAGCTGCATGAGAGAACCTAGATAGGGAGTTCGACGACTCTCATGTTGATATTGTCCGTTAAGAATGTCTCTAAGATTTTGATCCCAATAGAGACGTTGCGAAGCCGTACTGCATCCGTCGCTCTACTCGTGACCCTGTCAGTCAAAGGCCTCAGCAAGCACTCCAGCTTGATACTTGACAATGGCGTCGTCCAAAACTGCCTTTGAGGAGACCACGACCGCAACCAGCGAGGATGGATCAGCCCCAGCCCGGGCTGTTCCAAAGCTGTCCGATCGGTTTGCGGATGAGAGTTACAAACTCTTGTCCCAGATCAAAGTCGACCCGCCTACTCCCGAGGAGGCTGAGAGGATACGCAAGAAATGTGTCCGCTGGGTGATACCATTCATTTGTATTGGATATCACCTGATGTATGTGGATAAGCAGACTGTGAGTATTCCCGTGATATCGACATTTCTTGAGTAATGACTGATATCTTATTAGCTCGGAAGTTCTTCTATTCTTGGGATCATGGACGATGCCAACCTCACTTCGTCTCAGTACAACTGGTTGTCGTCGATTTTCTATCTGGGATACCTTGTAGCAGAGATACCTCAGAACATAGCACTACAGCGATTTCCTGTCGCTAAATATCTGGCAGCGAACCTCGTTATTTGGTAAGTTTCTGAGAGACATACGGAGTCAATTCGCATTGTGAGGCTTGAGCTGACCTTGGCACTCTTCAAAACTCAGGGGTGCCATCCTTTTGCTGCATGTCCCTTGCAGTAGCTTTGCCTCCCTCATGGTCGTCCGCATCTTGTTGGGCCTGGCAGAAGCATGCATCGTGCCGGCGTTCCTGATCATCCTGTCCATGTTCTTCACCTATGACGAACAAGGTGTACTGATGCAGGTCATGTGGGCTTGCGGAAACTCTAGCCCTATCACCAATGGATTGTTATCGTATGGAGTGCTTTTCATCAAGACGGATAACTTTGCGTCTTGGAAATGGCTTATGAGTTAGTAGTACACTTCCATTCAATTTTACAGAGAAGTAGCTAACGTATCTTCTCAACAACCACAGTCATCACGGGAGGTCTCACGGTTATATACGGCATCGTGGTCTTCTTCTACTTTCCGGACAACCCGTCATCCGCTCACTTCCTTACGAAGGAAGAGCGTGCGCAGTCCATCATGCGTATCGCTTCGAACCACTCGGGTATCGAGCAGAAGCGTTTCAAGAAGTCCCAGTTCATCGAGGCCCTCAAGGACCCGAAGACTTGGCTGTTCTTCCTCCACTCGTGGTCCCAGGAGATGGCCAACGGCATGTCCAACCAGTACTCTCTCATCATCAAGTCCTTCGGCTACAGCACGCTTGAGACGACCCTCCTGGGCTGCATCAACGGCCTGACGGCACTCGCCTCGCTGGGAATAGCAGCAGTCATCCTCTCCAAGACGAAGAACTGCCGTGGATGGCTGTCTGCCGCGGCGTATATACTTCCGATCGTCTCCAGCATTATGCTGATTGCACTGCCTTGGAGTAACAAGAAGGGCCTCTTGGCTGCTATCTACATCAGGGCGCCTGGTGGAATTGCATACAGTGTTGTGATGATCTGGGCTGCGAATTGCTCGGCCGGACACACAAAGAAGACGACGGGTGAGTATTCAGCCTTGAACTTCTCTTCCTCGTCTTTAGAAGCCCCGGACACATTGCTAATCCTCCGCCGTCTAGTGATCGCCCTCTACCATGTAGGCTATGGGTTGGGCAACATCCTGTCACCTCAGTTGTTCCAGCCCCAATACAAGCCCCGTTACATCGTCACCTGGTGGGTGATCCTCTGGGTGGCATGTGTGCTTCCCACCATTATAGTCTTGTACCTGCGCTACTACCTGAGCAAGGAGAACAAGAGGCGTGATGCTCTCGCTGCGAGCGGTGAGATCAGAGAGACCGGTGTCATTGAACACATCGACGAGAGTGGCATCCGGACGGAAGAGGTGGTTGATGCGAGGCAATTGGATCTCACTGATCGGGAAAACCTGGCATTGTAAGTGCATCCTCCCTCCTGCCCCCAACTTCTTCTGTCAGAGTCGATGGAAAGATCGTGTTCTAACACCTCCCAGCCGTTACGTCCTGTGATCAATCACAGCTCTTGTAGGAGCCCGAACTCTTCGCGTACCGCTGTCAGGAGTACTTGGATCTATTAACCCTCCATACGTCAGTTATGGTCAGCATCATCGGTCAGGTCGACATCTGGATAGGTGCAGAGTAGATACCTCATTGAACAAGTTATCAATAAGTTACAAGATCTCGAGCTATCGGACCTTTGATCATGTTATTCGACAATCCGCGCCATATTTGGATCCGCCCACCTTCAAGCCTGATCATCTCCAGGGCTCGTGCCGTCAGCATATTAAAGTAAAAGGCTCAATGTTATAGAAACCGCTCCATCGCCCACTAGAGTTACATGTAGCAAAGGGTGGACAAGGCGGTATTAACATCACTGTAACCTTTTCGTGATATAATGCGAAGGCAGGTAAACTCATATATAGATAGTGTAGTCGACTGAAGACTTGACCTACCTGAGTGATCCTCCGTCTAACTTTTCTTCTACTTATGAAAACTAGCTGGACATGTTCAATATGTTATTAGTCAGTATGGTTTTACTTCATTTTAATTACTGCTTGTCGCAATTAACATTCCCTGTGCATTTCACAGATTTCACAACGGGGTACTGTCATCTCTGTAGGACAGGTTTCCTTTACAGACTGCCAGCTCTCTCCCTCTGCCTTACTACATATAGCCACGTTTTGTGACTTATCGTTGAAGAAGAAGAAATCGTCGTCAAAGAATACCTCCAAAGGCCGTGGAAGCACATCTGTTCATGATTTTGATTAGTTGGATTCGCATACTCGGGATGCTTTTGGTTTGGACCAGTTGACGATTCACTTACGGGTTTTCACATTGTGCAGGACCTGGTTCATCTCGCGGACAACCTCTCCAGAGACGGCATACAACCCAGCTATGCGGGACGCCCAATAGCCAAAGATAAACTGCTCAAATGCAAGCGCTGACATATCAGTGGCTTCAAGCTGCCCGATGAACTCGGTCATCAACGCGTCCAGCTGGCGTGCACGATCTTGTTCCGACGGCTCTCCCCGGATTCGTCGCACGATCTCTGGCTCGCAGTCTAGAATGATTTCTAGTAGGAATGTTGTTTTGTTCGAAGTGGCCTTGCAGCACGTGTGTGTCATCTCAAGAGCCTCAAAGGTGAGTAGACGAAGGAACTCGAGCTGCCACCTTGGTATGGTTATCGTTTGCTGAGAGCTCGGAGACTCCCCCTGTTTATACTTCCCGTGGCGGAAAATATAATGCCGAAAGCGGTTTCGGCAGACAGGCAAGGCACCGTTGAGGTATGTCTTGCATTGTATGCTGAAGGGCGAGCAGCCCAATCCGTTGACATTGCACCAGCAGGAGCAAATGTCGCGGTCCTCCGCTGCGGTCTGGATGTGCTCCAGTAACTCCGGGTCCGCCTTCGAAACGCATTCTTCACCTGATTTTGTGTATTCACGCGAAGCTTGCGATGTGAACATGGCCAAATAATGCCACCCCGTGACGTGGGTGTTGAGGCCCAAACGTAGAGGATCTTCGGGCTGCATATCAAGACAGTTGTGTTTGATCATCCAGGGAATTACCGCGGAGTTATCATCCGGCACTGTTACCGTCCAGACTGGGTGTAACCATCGAACCATACTCATGATAGGGGTCAGCCCCTCTGAGTCCCGGTGATTGTAGCCCTGGAAGCCACAGGCCTCGAAGATGGGAAAGAAGTTTGGCGGGAGGAGTGGCAGTTGGTATACGCCATCTTTGAGGATTGGCGGTACTCTCAGTTCTTTGGGATACGGCACTTTTGCATCGTCTAGGATGAGGCAGACAGCTACTGCGATTGCGTCAAGTTCCAAAGCTGAGCCCGAAGATTCAGGTGATTCCAAAGCTTTGACTACACCTGCGGAGGGTATGTTATCCGTGGAATTGTGCTGTGGCCGTGAAACGTATTGTCGAATAATCGCTAGGTGGGCTTTTGCAATGGTGAATAGATCTGCCCTTCGCCGAGCGAGGTGGGTTGCAATAACTTTGGCACAGTCGGCGGAGGTTGCCCGGAGGGCGACGCTGAGAGGCTCTCCGGGGTCGTCTCCCGGGAACAGATCGCAGCCTGCGCTCAGGAGAATGTCCAAGCTCGCCGCACAGTGCTTGACAGAAGCATAACTGAATGGCCAGACTAGATAGTCCCAGCCCCGAGGGGCTAGATCGGCGGGCTCATCAATGAAGAGCCTCGCATCCGTCATTATCAATTTCGCAAGCCCTTGTGGCCAGTCAACAGCAAGGTGCAGCGTCGTCAGTCCAAAAGTCTTCTTCAGAACTGACTTTGGGGAGAGCTGTATTTGATATTCAAGGTCTTCAAGTGACCTTGACAAGATGGCCCGAGCGACCGGAGTAATGTCTATGCCTGTGTTATAGTAAGCAAGGGCTTTCAAATTCACATATGCACCGAGGCAACCAAGGACGAGGGCGCAGACTTACCAATGCCATTATCTAACGCGTGTTGGAAAACAAGACCAGAATCCGCATAAGCCATCATCTTTGCGACATCTTCAAGCACCGGATCCGAAGCTTTTGCAACGCAATTGACGATCCTGGTGCTCTCTACAGCGACCTTTCCTCCGTATGGGACAAGCATGATGAGAGAAGTGGCAAGAGTGGTGGAGACCTCCTTTGCTACAAATGATCTCCAATGCTTATGTGGCCCCATGCGAGTGTCAGGTTCGTCACACCTAAGCCCAATTTCCAAATAGTCGAGGATTATATCCGTCGTGCTGCTAACCAACTCAGCGGTCATGAACTCATAGTCAAGCAAGCAGACTATATATTTCACGAATTTCTACCCCATGTTAGCACGAAGAGGTCAATTGATGAGTGGGATTACATCGGTACTAACCTGGAGATGGTTGAGTCCTCCCGTGTCCACATCATTCGGTGACGCCTTCTTCTCGCTGTATAGCCTTCGCAGTGTCATCCTCAGCGACTTGAGACGCTCTGCAATGGCTTCGCTTTCCCGTCGCATATCGAGCCAGTCACTCAATTTCTTGAACTCCCCGATGACCCTGCACCTGTCTTCCGGTACAACGTTGGTCCATCTCAGCGTGGGACCAATAGCCAAGCCACCCGCACCGGTCGAGCAGCAGAAGCTCAATTCGACGAGACCGCTGAGAAACTTGCCGAGTTTCAATCTCCCTCGTGCGCCTATAGTGGTCGTGACATTCCGCTGGACAGCGTAGTGCCGACAGCTCGGTTGATGCATCGGCTCCTGTTGAAGAGAGATGCTGATGGGGCCAATCGAGAAGCACGATCTATCTGAGCGGGCTCTGATAGAGCGACATTGGCAGGTCCCTGCTGGTGAAGTGGCTGTCGTGCGATCGGTTACATCTCGTGTCTCTGAGACATATACGATAGTATCGCATGCTCTCTTTAGGCATGCTGGAGGTACCAGTGTCCTGCTTTTCAAAAACTCCATGAGTTCCCTTCTGGAATGGGAATCATCCTCAATGTAGTTGGAAATCTGTTGCCTCATACTCTGAACGTATGCAAGCAAAAGTTGTTCATTGGAATTGGCTTCCAAGATTCCTGTCTTTGTTTGGTCGAGCTTGCTATCTAGCAAGGCGATTCTGTTGTTGAGCCCGTGTAAGCCTCGTCCCAGCTGCTGGTTGACCTCGGTCGATGTTTCGCTGACGCATCGCTCCAGCGTCACTAGCTGGCTGGTGGTTGTCTGCGCTGCCGAAGTTAAGGCTCCTACACCGACCTGCATTTGCGAAGCCAATGAAACGAAGTCGGATCGGAAATCGCTGGATCTGGTATCAATCGTAGAGTTTATTTGTCTCTCGAAAGAAGTGAGCTGGCGTTTGATATCATCGATCTTATCATCCCGTAGTGCCCCATCGATGCTATAATCAATGATTACGTTAGGAGAGGGCATGTGGACAATTGTCATTCAATCTAGATGCATGATTGTGGTATTGTATCATTTGCAGTAGAAGGCTACTTACAGGTTGTCCGTGAGAAGAGCTAAATTGAGAATGCCGACCAGCTGTTGTACTATCTGCCTGAGCGATTTGAGGCGATCCTGGTTGAACTTGTATAGCAATGCACGTCCGGCATCCCTAGCTCTCTCCTTCACACTCATGGCCCTCGGGTATGAAAGCTGTACGGTGTTCGGGAGCGCGAGCAACGGTACTTGATCCGGCGGTAGGCCCGCCAGCTTCGCCACCGTTTCCCGGAGCTCAACAAGCCTACTTTGCGCCTGCTGGAGGCAACGCAAAAGCAAAGCTGCATTGTCTGGTCGGCTGGTATTTATCCGAGGGAGAGCCTCGCTGAGTGACCGGAAGAGTCTGGTCAAAGTGTAGGTATCTTCCAGGGTATCGCTGAGTTCCTTCCGTCGCTCCTGGATTGCGTTGAGGTAGCTGACTAGGCCGTCGCACACCTGGAGTCCAAACGAAACAACGCCAAGAACAGTACCAGCGCAAGAAAATGGATCAGACATCCCTCAACTGAAATCAAATGGAATTATTATAAATGAGGTGAAAATTGGTCACTGTTTAAGGTTTTGGCCGGATTGCGCACTTCCACCTAGAAGTAAACAAGGCTTGAGGTGTAACTATAGGGGGAGATATATGCAAGGAGACACAGCTACTAAGCTGCAACCCATTTCACTTCAGCTCCTGCATGGGTACTGCCTTATACTCACGCACGCGATGTATTAGTTGACGTATCATGCCGTACATTAAAGCAGGCACTGAGCCACCTCACAGTTGTGCTAGACCTGAATTAGATGCTGATGTGACCTTTCTAAGCTGGAAGTTGGCGACGACAATTTCCCCCCGAATGCCTGCATGATCCTGCAGAATTGGGAACCTTATCTGGCCAATAGGACACAGCTATTCACTATTAGCACAATTCCGATGGGAATCAGTGCCAGCGGGATTAAAGCGCCCTCACCCCAGTATGTAAAACGTAGGCTTGCCCAGTGAATATATATTCCTCAAGTAAGCATCTTCGATGTACTCTTCTTATATCGATCGAATCTCTGTCTAATCCTGCGTAGGTCAACGTGACAACATAAAACCATAGGCTATGTGGTTATCAAGTAAATAAAGGTCAAACGTCGAGGGTTTTGGTGTGATGAGGGTGCGCAATTGTTTAATTGTGGGGTTTACTTCCGCCGGGCTGCTACGCCAGCAGGTCCATATAATCGGTATCACACCGTTGTTGGGTTGCGCAATGCACTTGCAGCATGTCTGCATGTGATACAGGTAGCTGAAGCAGCTGGAAGAGAAGTTGACCAAGATAATTGGAATTGGCGCAAGCCACATCTCGGAAGCCATAGGCAGATTCGGGTCACACTTCCGTGTCAAGGCGCTTCAGGCCACATATAACATCCACAACAGCACCGGGATATTGCCAATCAACTCAACTAACTTAAACAAGCAGGACGATCGGCTTGAGCCTCTCGATCTGTAGAGACAAGGTGGCTCAGCCCTGGCGTGGGCCCACTCGGGCCATCAAACTGCACCCAGCCCTTGTACCAACAGTGAACCGATCATTCTCACACTCGAAGTCGGCCGCCGTGGCGTCCGGGAACTCGAAGTCAAGTTTCTGAACCAGCGCAGCAAGGAGCAAGTACATCTCCGCCCAGGCCAGGCTAGGTGAGCGGCGACCCGCTGCATCAGCATGGCAGATCAGGAAGACAGGAAAAACGAAGCAACGAAAGGGGGTGGGGGCCAAGAGAGGTGGGGGCGAGGGAGGTGGGGCCGAATGTGCTCCTAGGTGATTAGCAAGATAAACGTACTACATGCCGAGACAGGTTCTCGTTCCTCGCGAGAAGGGCGCAAAGGTCTTCTCGCCGGTCTTGCGGTTCGCTTCCATCCACCGCTCAGGATCGAAACGCATCGGCTCCGGATAGAGCGCCTTATCGGTATGCATCAAGAGAACAGTCATCCCGACCGGCGTGCCAGCGGGGATGCGCCAATCACCGTACCAGAGGTCCTCATCCGAGATGCGTGGCGTCCGTGAAGCGACCCCGGGGCTCAAGCGCAAGCCTTCCATGAGGACCGCCGTGAGGTAGGGCAGCTGCTCGAGTGTCTGCAGTCGAAGCGGCCCGGTGGACTTGGCGGTAGCTGCCCTTATTTCTGTCCTCAGTCGCTCCAGGATATGCTTGTTGGAGAACACGTGGAAGATGATCAGCCGGAGGGTGCTGGCGGTCGTCTCGAAGGCCGCGCCAGTCACGGTGGCTATCTCCTCGAAGATGCGATCGAACGTCTTCTCGGCTGGCGGGAGATTGGAGTTGATAATGTCATATGCCATAGTGCTCTGGGTAACCTCGCTGGGAGAGGGAGAAGCTATGGCGGTCAAAGTATCTCTAGTGTCTTGTTCGGATTGCTGCCAGTGTGTCAGGTGCATAGTCAACAAGATGGATCCAAAACAAGAGATCATTGAAGCGAAAGCGACATCGTCAACGCACTGGCATGAGCTATCGGGGCGATCTTGGCGGTAAATCGTACCTGGAGATAGCGAAGGAAGGCCTTCGTACCATCATCCGCCAATTTCATAACCCAGTCAATGGGGATGGACCTGAGCGTAGGGCCAAACCAGCGGATATGTTTCGTAGTGCGCCACATGATGCCACCACCCTGGGAAGCATGAGACAACGTAACACCAAACTCCCTCTCGTCAAGCTCATTGTACTGTTTCCAAACAATGAACTCATTCGCGGTGTCCCTGGTATATGCGCTCGTGGCAGCGCCCAGGTTGAAGATGGTGCCTGAAGCAAGTTCGGATATACGCCCGCACAGCTTGTCGACGTTCCGGCGTATAAGCTCCTGCCGAGCAGCCACTTTGGCCTTGGAGAAGAAGGATGCTATAGCGTGCCGCCGGACCTTGTGGATAGCATGACCTATGAAGATATAAGTGACCCGGAAAGCATGTCATGTGAAACTGGAGAGTAAAGGCAGCACCTGTGCAAAAGATGGTTGAGGACTTGGCGCCGAATGCATCGTAGTTCCAGGCAGGCTTGTCCCAGTGCCCTTCCTGGCGATAAAGCTTCTCGAAGAAGGCAGGATCCATGACATGTAATTCGTGCGGGCTGATCCGGATTATGGGGCCTATTCGAGGTCAGAAATTCGAAATGAAAGTCCTGTGACGTTAAATGGGTGTTTATAAGAAATTATCGTGAGCACGAAGTAATGAGAAGTCATCGATTACCATATTTCTCATGCATCTCCACAATCTCTCGTGTGTACTGTCCACCTTTCACCAGGTCATAGTATGCCTCATACCATCTCGAAATGGCGGCCAGCCTTGGGCCTGGGAAGCGCGCGAGAGGGTGAAGGAATCGCCGGTAGAACAGAAGTGTACCGTAATAGACGATGACGACTCCGAGAATACTGCGCCAGGAGAGCCCTTGAGTCCTGATATAGTCCATGGCGTTCCGATGGTGGGAAAACTATCCTGATGTAGTTCCTGAAGCGAAGGTGTAGGTCAGTAGCCTTGCGACTACTTATTCAAGCACCGCAATAAGATTTCTCTTGTGTTTCCCATCGACCGCAGACTGCGTGAAGACTTGAAGACTTGAAGAGAGGTTGTCCGTGGCCCGGGGGGGGGGGTTGGCAGCGTATTGTCGGCCGCATATGCTGTTTACCAACCCGCATAAGTGTTGGCTGCGAGTAAGTAATGGCCTTTTCTTGTTGGGTGTAATCCCTATGCGCCCCACAGTCTATCCAGGGAGATGCCTTCGTTTTTCATTGGTATCATGCACAACTGAGCCAACAGACCAACCAGCCACATACCCGGGCAAGTTTGCGTCCCGCACCCGATAGCGTTGGGAGATATACATCTCATGATCTCGTCATATTCAACGGCCAGAGCAAAGGGCTGAAGACCTGAACATGGGCCATCTTTGAATCCAGTAGACGTTCAGGGAAGATCCTCATCAAGACCACCATAGCAGCGATATGCAGGCAGTCGGCAGGTTAGTTCAAACACGCACAACGGTTGGACAGAGATTATCACCAAACAACAAATCTCCCACGCACATATATAGAGTGATAAGGGGCGCAGCAGCCACGCATTCCCTCCTCAATCTCACCATTCCTCACCAGGGCCAGACACAGCCAATCTACACAGCGAGTAAAGCCTCCGACAACCAACCTACTCCAATGGCGCCGCAACTTGTCTTCGGAACGGGCGTCATCGGCATGGACGGGATGGAGTTCCAGGACAGCGAATCCGTTACGAAGCTGCTCCTGACATTGAAGGGGCTTGGCATCGACCGCCTAGACACAGCGGCACGCTACCCGCCCTTCAACCCAGGCAGGTCTGAGCAGCTCCTCGGCGCAGCCAACGCCCTCGGCGACACCTTCATCATCGACACCAAGGTGTATACCGAGGTAGGCGACGGCAGCGGCGACCTGACCAGCGCGGCGATCCAGAAGTCCGTGGACGGCAGTCTCGAGCGCCTGCACCGACCGCAGGGCGTCAACGTACTCTTCGCGCACCGCCCGGATCCCGCGACGCCGCTCGAGGAGCAAATCCAAGGCTTCCAGGACCAACTCGCCCAAGGTCACGCCCGGGTCTGGGGCGTGGCGAACCATCCACCCGAGACGCTGCAGAAGATCATCAACCTGTGCGAGCAGAAGGGCTGGCAGAAGCCGTCCTGGTACCAGGGAAGCTACAGCATGGTCACGCGCGGTGCGGAGGCGCGCGTGCTGCCCCTCCTGCGCGCCCATGGCATCTCCTTCCTCGCGTCGCACGCGCTCGCCTCGGGGTTCCTGACGGGTAAGCACGTTGACGCCGACGGGAACCCTGTGGGCCGGTTCGCCAAGAACAGTAGCTATGCCGCTCCGCAGGTGGCGGCCGCGATGAAGAGGTTCGTAGCCGGCTGCGGGGCGCAGGGGCTGCCGCCGGTCGAGGTTGCCAGCCGCTGGGTGGCCCACCACTCGGCGCTGGGAGAGGAGGACGGCATCGTGCTGGGGGCGAGTAAGTTGGCCCAGGTTGGCGAGACGGTGGCGAACGTCCGTAAAGGCCCGCTTCCGGCGCCGGTGGTGACGCTGGCGGAGGAGCTTTGGGACGCGGTTAAGCCTATTCGTGGCTCGGTTATTTGAGCTGGGGAGGGAAAAGGGTTTTCAGGTGTGCAGGTGTGCGGATATACGGAAAGCAAAGTGCCTGAAGATGGAAGAACATGGAAAGAGCGGCGGCGAAGGGATCAGAAGTTGGCCATAGCTACTACCATCACGACGGGTGTCTTTTCCCGGTGATGAGCCGATCACCTGGTCCGGGTTGACCAAACATAGTGTTAACCATACTCAGGAGTTGGGATCTTCCTCGAAGACGGAAGAGGCCTTCAATCGATACGAGTTCAAACCGCCATCCAGGATCACTTGACAAACTTCTGATCAAAGCCGACATGGTTCTAGATGGTCCAAGAACAAACAGGGGACTTTTGTTGTCGGACCTCGGTAGCTGCTCGGGAGGCTCCCGATACATCCCAACCTTGGAATCCCTGCAGCAGATCGATATTAGTGGCGTGGTGGCCTGGTCTAGCCTGTCCAGATCTATGAATCGCTGGAATTGCGGCTCTTCTCAGGGGGTTCCTAGCGGCTCTGGTGCCTAATCCCTCATCTCGCTTACGGGGGGTACAACCCAATTGGCATCAAGCTTAAAATATGGTCAACTTGGCGCCGCCATCACGAACCGCAACGGGGATACGCTGCCAAAACGGGCAATGCGAAAAATCCACCACAAATAATGACAGGGTCACGATGCTGCCTGCTGCTGCCGCCAACTGTCAAAGATGGATGAGTGGGTATGATGGGATGAGTAAAAGTCCTTTCATCACTCATTTACTTGCTGTTCTGTCCATAGTGACCACCACAATGATCTTTCACTACACCACACAAACCATCATGGCTGTTGTATTGTGACCTTCCACCTTCCGAGTCCCCTCCCCCTCTACGGTCCTCCTTTTTCCATCAGCAGAGCACGCGACTCTCTTCGCTGTCACTCGCTTGCACCTTTACACTCCCGTGTAGTCCTTCGTTATGAAAACATCCGTTCGTTTGGCGCTTGCTGGCGTCTTTATACACGCCGCAAACGCTGTGGTCCAATTTCCATTTGCGAAACATGTCAACACTGTCAACACCAAATCGGATGCGTCCTCGACTCGTCGTCGTGCTGTGAACGCAGATCTCTTCTGGGGGGACATGCAATATGCCGTCAATATTTCAATTGGAACCCCGGCTCAGTCTGTGTCACTTCTTCTTTCGCCATCGGGATCGGATACTTGGGTCCTCGACGCTCGGTCGAGTCAATGTGCTTTGTACCACGATGACTACTCGAGTTATTATGATGATGATGAATACAACACCACCGACAGCTCGAGTACAAGCTCTGACTGCCTCTGGGGCTCCTGTAAGTCGGCTATGCCAGATCTGAATGAAGAGTCCAGATGTCACCCGGCAATGTATGCTAACCACTCACTCACCAGTCTCATCAAATCTGTCGTCCAGCTATAAGCCTCAGGACTTGAATGATGATGAAGACTACAGCTTCTCCTACGACTTTTATGCGTCATACGACGATGGCTCATATGCGTATGGCGACTACTTCAACGATGTTATTACCCTGGGCGGCGCCACCGTGTCGAACCTCACTATAGGCTTGGTCAACGAGACAGACATGTACATCGGTGTGCTCGGCATCGGCTATAATGATAGCACACATGACACTCTGCCGGATCTCCTACTGGGACAGGGCTTGATCAACAGCACCGCGTACTCGATATGGGTGGACGACGAACAAGCCAGCTCTGGGAACTTGCTGTTTGGCGCCATCGACACGACAAAATTCGACGGCACCTTGGCAAGGGTCACCTCCTATAACTATCAGAAGATGGCTGTTGCAATCGCTAGCATAAATGCCACGACGAAAGACAGCGACGGTCCTATCTCCATCACGTATTCGGACACGGACGACTACTCTAGTAGCAGCTCTTCCTCGTCCGACTACTTGTTTACCGCAGCCTTCAGTCCACCTGATAGTGTCTCCTACCTACCCAGCGATGTTGCCTCGCAGATATGGGAGATAGCAGGTGCCTACTACAAGTCAAACGCGGATGTGGCCCTCATCTCGTGTTCAGCTGCCAACGACACCACGACGACCTTCTCCCTGCGGCTGGGCCAGGGTATCTACGGGCCCATCATCACGGCAACCGTGGCGGACCTGGTCGTCCCGCATGAGGCTGTAGACCTGACCGTCTGGGCTACATATTACATAGATGACGACCCCGACGTTTGTCTGTTCGGCGTGCAGAACAGCACTTCGGCCTACGGCTATTCGAGCAGTAGTTACAACCTGGGCAGCACACTCCTCCGCCGCACATACAGCGTCTTCGATCTCGTGAACGGCGAGATCGCCGTCGCTCCCGTCAAGTTCGGCGCCACGGCGACGAGCAACATCGTCCCCTTTTCGGCTTACGGCGCCTCGGTCCCCTCGTCGACCAAGCACTGCATCTACTCGGACTGTTACGAGACATCATCAGACGGCACGGACTCCGACGATTCAGATTCATCTTCCAGCACGGTGCCCCCAGGCGTTCTGTCGCTCGGTGCCGTCCTCGGGATAAGTCTGGGTATCGGCCTCGGCGCCCTTGCCCTGGGCATCGCCGGCTTCCTTTTCTGGGGACACCGCCGGAACAAGAACAAGAATGGCGGTAAAGAGACCGCATCAGCACTCAGTGCTGAGGCCGGCGAGGCTCCACCTCTGGTGCCGGCGCGCAGTGCTGCCGGCGAGGCTGGAGCAGCCCCTGAGATGGCCGAGACCGCTGTGCCGCCAGCTGTGTATAAGGGGAAGGGAAAGGCGCCTGAGAGTTCTACGCCGGCGACCTTGGACCCTGTCGAGGAACGTCCTGAGACATCTGCGACAGCCGAGGCTGATAGCGTTCAGGGCGCCGCGCCTGTCCAACCTTCGTCGAGTCGTGACGTGTAATAAATCTTAATAGTAATGTTGTTTGGAGGCAGTAATAAAGGCGACGAAGGTCAGTCTTGGATATTTGGCATAGAGTAGCGTTGCATTACCACAAATGATACCCTCTCATATACCTACCTGATATCAGAGAGCTAGTACTTTTTCTCAAGGAGTCAACGTGCCCAGATGCCGGAATGATGAAGCACGAGTCTTCCTCGAGTATGATATCTTGTTCTCGATTGCTCTTGTAAGCTCTGGGGCTGCTGATGTGTGACTTTCACGGTGCAATGCAGAAAATGGGGTATGAATGGTACTACATATATACGAGCTCTTACTCCTTCCCAGTGGCCTTACTCGTCTCCACAACACTGCCATCCGCCTCATCAACGAGACCACCCCTCTGTTCCCCATCCAGCTCATGCCCAGCAATCTCCTGAACCTCCTCCACCGTCGTCTTCGGGCCAGTGAACCACTTCCTAGCCTCGACGAAATAGTACACCGTAGCACCACCCCAGACCGCCATATTCACCACGACAGCATAGTTCATAGACTCGGCCGCGGGGCTCGGCCCTTCAGACGGGAACATGGCCAGCACGATCCCGAACACCAGGAAGAGGACCGCGGCCCAGGCGATGGGGAGACTAGCCCTGTCCCCGGTGTAGAAGGGGCCAGGCGTGAACTTCTCGCGGCTCCAGACCGCGCGCGAGAAGATCGGCACCAGCCAGGCCAGGTTGTTGCCGGCCACGGCGAGGGAGAAGAGCGCGGAGGCGGCGGCCGAGGCGATCAGGCAGAGGAGCCCCAGGATGATGGCCGCGAAGACGGCGCCCCAGACTGTGCGGAAGGGGATGTAGCCAAATGTCTTGGACTGGGGAGAAGTCAGTGTTTGGGTCGATGACCGGTTGGGGGGAGGGGGTTTGAGTCTGGGAAACAACTTACGATGGGCCTGAAGAACGAGGAGAAGGGGAGAGCACCGTCCCTGGAGAAGGCCCACATCTGACGGGATGCGGCCACGGTGATGGAGATTCCCATGAGGTATTGCACAATGAAGAGGAAGGCTATGAAACCCATGGCCCCATGTTTCCCAAGGGCGTCATAGTAGATCTGAGCCATCTATACAATGACAGTCAGTATTGTGTGCTCCCAGCAGCTTGCGAATCCAGTATATGGGGCACACAATTCAATGTGAAAGGGCTTACCGGCTGCCCAAAGGAACTTCCCAAGACATTCTCTATGTTAGGATCGATGCACGCAGCCAACACGATGACTATCACAAAGCCGAGGCCCCAGCACATGCCTACTGAGCTCAGGATACCCAACGGCACGGCCTTGGCAGCATTGCTCGCCTCCTCGCTCATGTGGACGCAGCTATCGAACGCACCGATGGTCCAGATCGGAGACAACCAGGCCAGCATGAACGCCCAGCCCGTTGGCCACGTCGTCAAGTTCTCGACATGAGCAAAGATGAAGTGCCCGTCGTTCCGCTTGTTGGCCATCCCTACCGGCAAGGCAATAATCGTAGAGAGGATCAGGGCAATGTTCTTTCCGAGATGAGGAAATCAGCAATGCGGATGGTGGTAGCTGGTGGGCGGAGGTTGTCATCTACACGTACCAGGAATACGGCGAAGGTCTGTAGCTTGTTCATCACCTTGGTCAGGATAGACGCAAGGACCCCATGCGTCAGGGTACAAACCAGGAACACGACGTAGATAATCCCGTTACTGGGACTCCAGCTCCCGTCTGTCGATATAACGATAACGGCGCAGAACATCAGGGCAAAACCATCTATGAATCGTCAGTCCTCGCGCCATGGTAAAAATGACAATCAACATTCTGCCCTACAGTTGATGGAGCACAACCCCCCAATGAGCCCCAGGCTGTTACTATACCCGACCAGGAAGCACAGATAATTCCTCGTCTCGGCCGAGCTGAAGTAGTGCGTCCACCAGTACAGCCCGCCGCTCGTGGGCATCGCGCTGCCCAGGTCGGCCATGGCCAGGCCGACCACGAAGATGCACCCGCTGGCCAGGAACCACGACCAGACCATGCCCGCCGGCCCGGCCGGGAGGGAGAAGGCGAGGGTGCTGGCGATGGACGGGAGCAGGCCCATGATGGAGAAGGCGATGCCGAAGACCTCGAGCGTCGAGAAGTTGCGCTTCAGCTCCTGCTTGTAGCCCATCTTGGCCAGCAGCTCGGCGTCGGCCTCGCCGGCCAGGACCTCGCCGTTGTCTCCCGTCATCACGAGGTCCGGGTGGTGAAGGGGCGTTTCCGCCGGGGCGGCGTCCGAGGCGGACGCTTTCTCTGTGGTTGACATCGTGAATGGCCACACCGGGGGGCTGATAGGGGTTGCTTGTGGTCCTGGACTGTTCAAGCTCTTTCTCTCATGGGTAGACAAGGTGCACGGTGTTTATCGTGACACAAGAGGGTGGAGGTCCCCAGGAAGAGCCGCAGGGCCCAGCGGGACGGTAACACTCAAATACCATGTCTCTGCATCTTGGATCAGAGCTGAATCAGATTCGCGCATGGCGTAGGCTCTGATACCGTGCTTCCCTGCATCGATGGCACTGATAAAGGTGTCAGCTTCCCTGCTATCCTCCATGCCGGTTGATAAGCGATCAGCATGTCTGCGAGTATGCGTAGACTAGCTCCTACGCGGGGCAGGATCGAGATGAAGTTCCCAATCTTGGGGTACTTGAAGCTTCCGGGGCCACTCAGGAGTAAGGGTAAAGATAAGGCGGTATTCCTCCGTGTCACTTTCATCCCGTCGCTATCTCCACCCTTGCATAGATCGCTGCGAGGGTTGTCGATAAGATGATCATCCCAATGGAAACAGTAATATGAATAGTGCACGTGGGATGGCTGATATCATATCGAAAGTGCTAGGCTTCGGTCGGATAGGTTACCTTGAAAGTCTCACATCGGGCTTGCCAGCTGCCAGCTCAAGACTTATGTCCAGCCTCAGTAGGCGGACCTGACTGTTATTCAACATCCCCAAGTGATCACCGGTATCAAGCGTTACTCGACTAATCAGGCCATAACCATGTCCAGAATTGGCTCAGGGACGTATGGGGTATGAGTCCTGGGGCAACCAAGCCAGTAACAAAAAAGTGCATTGCACTATTCAGATATGACATCTACTCACAATATAGAATATTCATTCTACTGCATTGCGCAACTCTCGCCAGAGGAGCACAAAGGGTATGCAAGTCGCGCCGCTACCATCCTCAGGGTGCCTCAAGATCCAGTTGGCCCAACACAGCAGTCAACAGCACAATAGTGGCAGGGGGCGACCGCATTGTTCATAAGAAAGAAGGACAACATGGACGAAGAAGGCATGAGGCGTAAGACTGCCTGGAGTATTGACGTGCCGGAAGCAAAGTCTGGCTTTCTCATGGCCGAGCCACATCCCCAGTAACAATAAATTTTGCCTAGCCAGAGACCAACACCATACCTTGGTACCTGCCAGGGTCTGGAGTGCCCGCCCAGGATGAGGAGTAGGTATCTGTGAACGCAGATGGCCTGGAAGGCAGAGAATGGCATAGAGATCATACCTTATGGCTTGGATCACCGACCGGATCTCTGCAACTGACCACAAGCCGTGACACTACTGTCATCCCAATGAAGCCCCTGACTACCTTCAGACGAGCTGGTAGAACTCGTTCCCGGCAATTCGCGAGTATACCCTCAGAGACCCCCAGTCAGCCCTCTTTCGCTTCCTACCCTGGTTGAGGTCGTCCCGCACCTTCTCAATCATACCCTCGAATATGTCAGAAGACCCTTCTGGCACCGGTACCTCCCATTCATGCAAAGGCTACTGCGAGACCTTATACCACTTGGCTGTCCCGTCCCCGGAGCACAGCGACGGGACGTCGCTAAACTGCTGCCATGGGACGACGATGTCAAATACGCACAGCTCGCCATCCTTGCACTCAGGACTGCCGGCTATCTCATCGCTGTACACGTCGTTGAAGTCATCTCCCCACTCGGGCACGCGGTGGCTGCCTCGGATCTTCGCATAGTACTTGGTAGGTGGCGGATCCGCTGGGTTCTCCTGGTCCCGATTCCTATCCCTTGGTGATCTGTAAGCCGCGAAGGCGGCTTCTTCCTTGCCGGACGGTCGCTTCCTCTTCATGGCGAACTTATAACCAAGGAGAAAGGCACCGCGCTGATCTTCCCATTCTTCCAGCTCGGCAGCGTCCATAGTGTCCATGATCTTGGAGTGGACCTTCCGCGCCTCTATGTTTTCCACGGTCGAGATCAGCATCATACCTTTCAGTGCTGGTCCAAAGTCGAACATGGCCTCGTATACGTTGTCCGTAACGAGGATTCTCTGATATCCATCCACATGTTATTAGGCTTATACAACTCGTCCTTCCAGCCTAGCCCCGTAAACTCCATGTGGTAGGACCCAGCGATGGACGGTCGGGGTCGCACGGAGGTGCTGTTTGAGGTGCTGGTCGTGAGCCGCTCCATTTAATCGTAATGGGGTTGCAGGCGAGCCACTCTGGCATTTGTCCTGGCAATCTCTCTTTGCACAGCATTGTCCATCACTTTCTGGGCCGACGTGCCGGTACGCATGACATCTTCCAAGTTCCATCCGATCCGGAGAACTTTGTTTTTGCCCGCGCCAACTACTTTTGCATGAAGCGTCTCAACCTTATCGACAGCGGGCTTTACCTTCTCCCAGTCGAAGGTGGTAATGGAGAGGACATCAGGGGTACTTCTGCGGTCGAGGAAGTATATATCCATGAAGAGGTCCGGGTCGAGGAAGTATATATCCATGAAGAGGTCCGGGTCGAGGTCCAGCTTCTCCTCCAAAGTCGAGAGCTGATCGAATTCTTGCCGCTTAGGATGAGACTCCAAGAACTCTTCATAAGCCTTCAGCAACTCGTCCCATGTGGTAATCATGTCCTGGAGATGTTTTTGGCCAAGAGCAGTGCGAGACTTCTGTATCCCAGGGGATCAAGTGGCTAAACACCAATATTAGATCCCGCCTCACGCCATGCGCTCTGTGGAGTAATGTTTTAGGTTTCAAGGATACTCACGCGGTCACCGGAAAGCCACGTTCGAGGGTCCTTGAGCCGGCTTTGCCTGGTTACAGAAAAACAGGGCCAATAGTCCAGGCCATAAAAGCTGCACTGGGCATCCAGCCATAGGTTGGTGACCTTCTTCTTGTGTTCGACCTTCTATCTAGCTAACTCAGCCGCATCCGCGTCTCTTGGCTCCAACATCAGCCTTCTGAACTCATCAGGGTCGACTTGCTCGATACCCTTGTGTGTCAACTTTCCGTCGTATGCAAATCGCTGCCGCCTGAGTGGGAGTGGGCGACAGTCGCCACTTACTCCTCACCCGTTGGAGGTATGAAGACTCAACTATGAGTGGGTGGAAGAAATTCATAGTGTTGACACGCCGTAGAAAGTCTCTCTGGGTAAGAACAGGGGGTGTGTGGCCGGAAACGCGCTCAGAGGCAATAAGACGCGTCTGCCGAAAGTGAGTTTCCAAGCGTGTTTGCAGGGGTTCGAGTTGCTGCATCAATCTTAGAACAAGCTGTAACCCCCCCCCCCAGCCTACCCCCAAAGGTACCACCCGGCGCTGCTTAGGGTCAGGGTTGGAGATTGCTGCCGCAGGCTTGCCAAATATGGAAGGCGGCATGGTCTACGGCCAACCGCCAAATACTTAACTGCGTCTCACTTCCCGCCATTTCCTGTCAACTTTCTCTTTTCTTCTTCATACTTGTACGTTCACCTCCACCAACCCCATAGAGATAATTAGGAATGCCCGCTAACATGTCTTCGCTAGACCTTGTCTGAGTCTCGGTAGATCAAGAATTACTGAGACTAGGTTGGAAGGCCTGCATTGCACATCGTGGCGCTGACCAGTCTGGTTTGTCCTTCGGGGCCGACCTGGGCGGAATTTTTGATGCCAAACCAGCCCTCAGCTGTACACTACCTTTTTCATTGTGATCATCCGCTTGCGGTTGACACGAGGAAGAAAACTGCCTCGTGTAGTTGCTATTTTGCAAAAGCCTTGAAGTGATGCCCAACCGTGATCATTTGCTTGAGCTACGAGGCTCTGATAGTGTTAATCTCGTCCTTTTGGTAGCACACCAACCATTGCAATGCATTCTTGAAGCCACATCACCGCAATAATATCGTCCCTGATCAATGAAGCAAGCCTGACCAGTAAAAGTATTGCGGACAGCCGCGCCGTGGCAGAGCTGAAGTTGTCGCAAGACGCGCTTGCTATGCTGTTACAGCCTACAGCTATGAGCTCCCACATTAGCGAAGCTCGGAGTTCGGTAGGCTTTTGCGGAGACAGCGTCATAGGGCGAGCGGGCACTAGACATGTGTACCGCGTTGCACCATGATTAATGGCAATTGGTGACCGTAAAAACCAAAACCCGTGATATGTCAGCGGAGTCTGTCGAGAATGGCATCATTCTCACAACATCCCTTCGTCGCGAGCGGGGGGCTTGATGATGTGCTCCAAGGTCCTAGAGTAGTAGCATAAAGGCTGCCCCTCCCCCACCACGACTTCGAAGCTGCTATCGGACCTGAACAATACGAGCATACATTATTCATTCACCTCACCACCCGGATTAGTGCACGATATACCCGAACGAAATACCATTCATAAAACACCATCAGCCATCATGAGCAAACACGTCCTCGTCCTCGGCGGTCACGGCAAGATTGCCCAGCTGCTCACGCCCATCCTGCTCAAGAAGTCCTGGACCGTCACAAGTCTCATCCGCACCCAGGAACAAGAACAGACCATCAAGAAGCTCGGCGCCAGCCAACCGGGCAAGCTGAACGTGCTTGTCCGCAGCATTGAGGAAGTTAAGAGCGAGTCACAGGCCAAGTCCATTCTCGACGAGGTCAAGCCCGACTACGTGGTCTGGAGTGCCGGTGCTGGAGGCAGGGGAGGCCCTGAGCGGGTAAGAACTCATTCTCTTCCTCCCTCTCTTCTTCCACCCACGGATTACCGAACCTAGCATGAGCACTCGGACGTATGTATACTGACTTGTTATTGCTATTCTCCCAGACCTACGCCATCGACCGCGACGCCGCCATCCACTTCATCCGAGCCTCTGCCAACTCCCCCAACATCACACGCTTCCTCATAATCTCCTACCTTGCCTCCCGGCGGGCCAAGCCCAGCTGGTGGGACGACGGGGAGTGGAAGAACGCCGAGGAGGTAAACTACAAGACGCTGCCCGACTACTACCAGGCCAAGATCGCCGCCGACGAGGTGCTATACGAGGAGTCCGCGAAGAGGGGCAAGGACTTCGTCGGCATCAACCTGCGGCCCGGGTTCCTGACCACGGAGCCCGCGGGCAAGATCGAGCTGGGCAGGACCAAGACGAGCCGGGGCAACACGAGCAGGGCGACGGTGGCCGAGGTGGCCGCCGCGCTGCTGGAGGCCGAGGGCGTCAAGAACTCGTGGATCGACCTGCTGGATGGTGAGGATGACATCGACTCGGCGGTCCAGAGGGTGGTCAAGGAGGGCGTGGATGCTGCTGAGGGCGAAAAGATCTACAAGGCATAACTGGGGCTGCTGGCTCGAGCAGTCTGTCCACGATCGTGACCTAAACACTTGTTTGAGGCAAGAATATGACAGACCAATATATAAATCATGTCCGAACCACCATGTTTTCGAATTGCTGTCCTACGGATCTGCCTACTTGAGGCATATGATTTAGTCACTGTCTTGCTTAACAATGCGCAGGACGAGAACTCCGACGTCTTATAGTAATCTAGGTTTCTTCCTTTCCATCTCTTCGATCCTCCTGGGGGCATTCAACCCAACCACCCCCTGCCCTGCAGTGGTGCGGAGCTCCCCGGACGACTCCGCTCGCCTGCCTCATCGGCACTTGATCCTGGACGTCGTACCGCCAGTGGGTCCGGGGACACTGACATCCCCATCTGAGCTTGTGGCCTTGTAGATATACAGTGCCTTGAGTACTGGCTTTCGTGATGACTGATGGAGTGCCGATACTGCAGGGAACAGCGATCCCTAATTCAACTTTGTCAATGTAGGCCAGCAGAAAAGACCAGGACGCGGATAGCTCTCTACATCGACTCGGCCGCTTTGGATTCATACGTCTCTGCCTATCATGGTAGCGATATCATCTGGTCCTGGGATCCCGCCTGCAAGACAGACATATACAGCACAGATAGATCAGGTTGCGGCAGTCGATACTGGATAGAAGCCACACCTGCAGGACACGGACAGTTCATTGGGTATGTACCTCCGCCCGCCGCCCTCCGTCCTTCGCCCCTTGCAATCGTCCCTCGGTTGATCCTTCCTGAAATTGTATTTCTTACCTCAGCTTCCAATGCAATTGTCCACGAAATCTTATAGCAGACCCACGACAACATCTTCAAAATGATGTTGACCTAACGTCAATCGCTTCAGCGCCCCAGAGCTTGACTGTGCAGACGACCATTCATCCGGGCCTCGATGGCAGATTAATTTTGGACATTCGTCACCCATCCCACGGCAATCCCTAGACGCCCCAGACCGAGTGGACACTGAATCCGTTACCGATCACGTTTGATTACAAGGGGTGCCTCGGACGTTGTATAAAAGGTAATTGACACCGGGGTGCTGTTACCTTGGTTCTGGGCCTTCAACGGCGATCAACAGCCATCCATGTGACCGAGTCAACTAGATCACTGAGCTTCTTATGGGCTCGGTAGTCGTCTGCGTGCGCAGATCGATTGAGTCTACTAACTGCGGTATCGCTAGAGATGTGTCGGTGACGAGGTTCGATGCAATGCGGTGTATGCGATGGATCTCACTACCCATACTGGCCATACACCTTGCTCAACCATGGACAGATCCATCTGCACCACCGTCAAGGTCCAGGACCAATGCACTACGGATATCTGCGCGCGGAGGGTGGTAGCAGCCGAGACGGCAGTCCGCCATTCGCATGGCTCGGCTGCACGAACGCTTGACACCACGCAGTTCGTCCACCCCGAATATCTCCTCGCCCATTTCCATTTCGATCGTCGGCATACACAACTTTGACCCACATCGATCTTCTCGTGCCTTCCTGATTGGGGCTTTTATGGTTACACCTGGATTCCTACCTGGTCACGAACTCAGTTGTCTTGATCTACAAGAGGAAGATAGCTGGTAGGGACCGCATGTAGGGGTTAGTTGACCTCTTCAGGTTGATGTCAGTCAAACTAGGTTCACTCGTGTCCCTTAGCATACATTGCCGCCAAAAACTGGGGTATTCTCATCACACAATCTCAGGCTCGTGTGGATCCAAGATGATGTGAGCCGCCTGCTCTGGCATACCACAATGCGAGCGGCGCCATCATTCGTGGTATGTATACTCCCAATCACCAATGATTACAGCCAAACAACTGCAGCACGAGCTTCACTTGAAGTCGACGTTCGTACAATACTGAGGTACCAAGAGCTAAGACCAACTGTCCCAGACGAAGCGGCTCACCATTAGGGCCATCTCCGCAAAGCAGACGTCCAGCTTGCGGTGACCGAATATCCCGCCGCTGGAGCAGTTTGGGTCCGTGTTTGTGACGTCGAGACTCGAGTTAGTCTGTCTAGTCTCCAGCCCATAGATCCTTGCCATGGCAAAAAGCTGGAAAGGCAAGCGCGGCACTCGGGATGGTTCTTTGTTCTACCGGCCGTTGAGTCCGGAAGGCCGTCCACTAAGACGAAGACTCTGTCACTCGCCCGGGCACGCAATAATTGGCCATAAACCAGTTCGTCTCAACGGCACAGTATGTTGTTATTGTCGTCGAAGGCCGATCATCGACAAAAACTTCAAGTTTTGCATATGTAAAATTAGCCATGGGCCTTTGAGTTGGGTGCTTCCTTGGCAGCACCATGGAGGACAAGGAAGAGTGAGAGACTAAGAGAAAGCCCTGATTGTCCGGCACAAGGCGATTGTTCATAATCAGGGAAGAGCCCGGCCATTCAAGGCACCATGTGGGAAAAGGTGCAAGTGAAGGAAAGTTGAACAACGAGGATGGTTGGGGAGCCTCGACCCGGAACAATTGGTCATGCATCAATCGGCTGTTATCGGGTCGCGACCGGTTTTGACGACAGTTTGTAAGCGCGAGTCTTTGTTGGACGCAGTTGTTCGACATGTCTGTATCTAGTAAGGCCTTGCGACCTCTTCCTGGATCTTCTCGAATCCCTTCTCAGCCGGCGGCCAAGACGGCAACACACGGGCCGCGCTGTCTTCCCCGGACTATCTGATGTGGCTGAACCATGGGAGATTCAGAGCAAATCCGACATCTCACACAATCCAGAGCGTGCGACAGTGAGTCTTCAATGCATCACCATGCCACTGGCCGTTGGAAGGACGACGACTCATCCACAATGCTCTTATCACAGCACTACGTGTGTAGTCCTTATGATGGATGATACATGTTTTGGTGTACGATGGTGGGGAGGCTCAGAGAGGGTTCCGACACGGGAGATCCTTGCAAGCCACGAAAGAATATCCCGAACTCTGTCATCCGGGGATTCTAGACTGATGGCCAACCAACCAGCCAACCAACCGCGCAGCTGCGCAACTGCACCAAAAGAAGGAGATCTTCGGATCTACAGGAAAACCCCTCACCAGTATCCACCTGTCAGAGAAATGGCATCTTTACTGTACAGTACATTACAATGCCACGCCAGCAGCTGTAGAGCCAGGCACGTCAGGCACGTCTTGCACGCCGTCGGGCCCGCTCGCGTCCCCAAGCAGGGCAGCAAATCAGCAAATGTACTGCTCCTTTTTCGGCGTCTTCCAGCCGCCCGGGACCTGCATCATGCATCTCGGTGATTATCCCCTTATGATTTAGATCGAGAACATGGGAGAGAAGCAAGCTTATCTCTCTGAAGTGAGAAAGGATCCACGCCAAGACCGCCAAGGGTATAGCGCCTACTCTGAGCCCCTCTGGTTGACGACAACCATTGTGCAGTAGTGGCCCAGAGCATCATCCTGTTCTGCATCAACAAAGATGCCGTAGCACGTTGCTTAGGGCTGCTTGTCCAAGCCAGGCACACCAGGCACGCCAGGCACGCCAGGCTAATACAGGCACGTCACGTCACGACCGCCTGCTAGCTAAACCCTTTTTCTCTTTCCCCTGAGAGCCGGCATTGGTGGCTGCGGTACTACCTAAGTCAGGTAAGCCCTGGATGGGTCTGTTATACTTGGTTCCTGCGAGGACCCGTTTTTCCCCATCGGCTTGAGACCCTCATTCGTCTATGACCCCTGTTTCCTTTCACTGAGTAACATCTGGGCGCTCCTGAGGTACTCACATATTGAGCCGCGCCCAGCAGCCGCCCACATTACACTCTCGGCATGTTTCAAGCTGTCCTCTGGTTGACATTTCAATATCTTTCCTCCCTCACCGTTGCGCCAGCCGACTTGGCGGCCTCTGCAGGGAAATTAAGCGCATTGTTTGAATGGAAAACAAATCTTTGCTTGGCTCCCGTCCATCGTCATCCTCATCTCTAACCATGGACTTTACCTAGCGGCCAAGCCGCTCCCTCAAGCGACCCCTGAAGTACCCACAAAGCGCCTTCGGGAGCTTCCAAGGTTGGCAGAAGTGTGCCTCGCGGTCCTTATGTCTCTTCTCTAAGCATCATCAACGGGCCAACGTTCCTCTAGCTTCCTTGAGACCGTTGTGCCCGTGATCTTGGGCCTTCTTGCGGCGGGCGTGCTCCATGTTTCTCAACAATGTTTCTCCCTGGGGCTCTTCCACCTCGCGCGAGATGCGCGTGGCTGTGGGGGTGGTCCAAGCATACATACCCTGTCCCTCCAGATGTCCCTGAGCCATCTCGCAGGGTGGACACCCGAAGACCCACTGCATTATGATGCTGAGGTTGCTTCTCCGTGTGTTGTGGCTTCTCGCCGAGAATGGCACAGTCCACTTCGGCCATCATCATCAAACAAAAAGGAGATGAGGACCGCTACCGATCTTCCACCCGATCTTCCCCTCCCAGCCTCCCTCTAGAGTTTTACATCCGTTATTTACCTGGGAAACAAAATCCCATACTCGTCACTCATTACCTGTTCCTTCTTACTTCTCTTGCTAGAGGGTCGCTGTGGTCGCTCCTCCCGGTTCCTTTTACGTTCAATTGCTTGCTTTCGACTGTGATATCTTGATATCCAGATATTGCTCCACCTCTTGTGGCCTCCCCTTCCGTCCCCGTGCATAAGCACCTTAATAATCCTCCTTTATCAAACCAAAAACTTTATCATATCAGTCAGGATGCAGTACACAACCTCCTTCGGAGGCTTCCTCGCGGCGACCTTGGCCACGGCCGGTATGGTCTCTGCCTTTCCCACCATCCCTCCCCGGGTTCCCGTGCCCGTGGACGCCATAGCATCCGCTTCCGGCTCCGTGTCCATGAAGCAGGTGCGCAACAACCAGTACAACGGCAAGAGTAAACACGGCACCATCGCCCTGGAGAAGGCCTACCTCAAGTTCAACGTCATGATCCCCGAGGATGTCTCAAGTGCCGTCTCCCGCATCCGCAACGAGCTTCTTGCCGACCTCGGCCACCTCGCGGACCTTGCGGGCATCGGCCGGCCCAAGTACAAGCGGTCTAACGGCTCCGCGATCACCACCCCGCAGGAGTACGACGTTGAGTACCTCACACCGGTACAGATCGGCACACCCGCCCAGACCCTAATGCTCGACTTCGACACGGGCTCCTCCGACCTGTGGGTGTACTCGTCCGCCACGCCCAGCAGCGACGTCAAGGGCCAGACGGTGTACGATCCTGACCAGTCCGAGACGAGCATGCAGCTCCAGAACGCGACGTGGAGTATTAGCTACGGTGACGGAAGTTCCTCCAAGGGTCAGGTCTACTACGACAACGTGACCATCGGCGGCCTGTCCGTCTACCCCATGGCCGTCGAGGCCGCGAGCGATGTCTCTGCTGAGTTCACCTCCGACACCGACATCGATGGTCTGCTGGGCCTGGCATTCAGCAAGTTGAACACCGTAAAGCCTAACAAGCAGAAGACATTCTTCGAGGCCGCCCAGAACAAGTTGGACTCGTACCTCTTCACGGCTGACCTGAAGGCTGATGCGCGTAAGTTGTTTGCCTACCCCCTTCCTGTGTTCCAAACTGACCAGCATTCGCAGCCGGCACATACAACTTCGGTTTCATCGACGACACAGCCTACACGGGCAACATCTCGTACACGGACGTCGACACCTCGGGCGGCTTCTGGAAGTTTAGCACGACGGGCTACCAGGTCGGCGACGGTGACTACGAGAGCGTGCCCATCCACGGCATCGCCGACACGGGCACGACGCTGATGCTCCTGCCCACCAACGTGGCTGTGTCCTACTACCAGACCGTCCATAACTCATCCTACGACCAAACGCAGGGCGGCTTCGTCTTCCCCTGCGACGCCGAGCTGCCCGACTTCAGCTTCGGTGTTGGCAGCGAGGACGGCAACACCACCGTCGTCGTGCCGGGCTCCTACATCAACTACTCGCCGACGGACAAGACCAACGCCACGTGCTACGGCGGCATCCAGGGCGACAGCTCCATCGGATTCGCAATCTTTGGCGACATCGCGCTCAAGGCCGCCTTCGTCGTCTTTGACGGCGAGAAGGAGCAGATCGGCTTCGCCACCAAGAACTTATGACTCCCTGACGGCTCCCAGGTCGTCCGTCACGACGTGGCGGTGACCACGCTCACGGTATTCGAGCCGTCGAGCAACTGAGTCCAGACGGGGGCTAAAGCCAAAATTCTTGTGTAATTGATATGTAAACCTGAGTTGTGTGAGCGCGGCGTTGATTTTTCCTCCGATTCTGGGACAGATCTCATATCGTGAAAGCGTGGCTCTACAGAGACGCTGGGCCTAAGTGTTACCCACCCAGTATAGAGCAGACTGAGAGAGAGCGGCAGTCCGAGGCCGGAACGCCGAAGACTCAAGCGGGGAATTGTAATTCGGCAGCATTGAAGGCAGCGATGACCTGACGAGGGAAGAAATACAGGAAAGATAAACTGGTGCCCCGATACACGGAGACTCGATATACCCACACCTTTTTACCGCTCCCCCCTTACATGCCTACCTACCCTTAATCCTTAATGCATTGTCGTGACGGACGAGGGACAGAAGGAAAGGGGGTTTTCAGAGAACTAATAGCGAACACATCACTTTTTGCTCACTGAGATCCTGGTTCGATTTCTTGACTTTGTAAATATTAGACGTTGATACAATGCCTCCCCACGTATAGATACTGGGCCGAGGACGTCTGGAGCTGGCATCTGTTATTATCATATATATCACGGTCTCGAATATACTCCTGCCATTGCGGAATTGGAAGAAGATTATCCACAGCGCTTTCACCTCCGCTACCTATTTTGTGTCCTGTCTACTGTACTACGACCCTGCTAACGCGGAGATGCTCATGTTCGAGCGATCGATCCTCGAAAGACGCTGCGGAAGAGAAAGCCCGGCCACCTGGTCGAGGCCCAAATCAAACTATCCCCGGGCACAGCTGGGCAGTTTGTTTCCTTCGATGACCTACGATATGTACGGTAAATGAATCCCTGCCACCGTTCGCGCGATTTGCAAGACTTGTAAGCAATTGCATACTTTATTTGCCCTGTCAGCCAGCCACCGCGACCCCACCCGCCCGCCCGCCCACTCGACCACTCGACTAGCCCATTGGCATATGCAGGAACTGTTGATTCTTCCATCATTCCCAATTTCCTATACATACATGCATCCAGATCATCGTGCTAGTCATTCGGGTGCAGGATTATGGGTCTTGTGGCTTTGAGGCGATCAAGATTATGACGCCAGGCCGGATGCCAATCCGCCTTGGCGGGATGCTGTGGTGGGCTTGGGAGGGGGAATAACAGGGTGGCTGTCATTAGGGTGTACATTGCAAAGAGAAGAATGAATGTATGTGTAAGAATTCGTGATGTTCTTGTATCTCCCCTTATAACAGACGGGGCGAGCAAATGCGACAACCCGCCGCCATGTGTAACCCGCGAATAGCAACCGCGCACCCCGGGGGAGGGGGTGGGCGAATGTCATGGGCCTTGTCAAGGTATAACGAAGGGCGGCGGAGAACAATGAAGGACCTAGATTGGTAGCGCTACTAGTAACAGTAGTAATGGTAGTAATCAATTATTCCGTCTATTTCCCTATCCCATCCAACAATGCTAATGTCAAAACAATGAAAACACCACCTGTAGGAGAGTCATGGGACCCCCCTCCCAGGTTTATGCGCAGCACCCCCCCCTGCCACCCACCATCAACAGCAAAAACAGCACATCAGAATAATGCTGGCTCCAACTCCGAATCCACAAAGTAACGCTCATATTTCGTCTTCCTTTTCGACCGTCATCGTCGGGGGAAGGCAAATTTTTGTGTTGCCCTTGATGCTCTTGTTTGCGTCCTCCTGCTCGAAGATCACCCCGGCGCCGTTGTGTGATGCAGTAGTGGTGTATGTTTTGTATATGTGTGCCTCTCCTTCTCTGCCAGATCCTTGAACACCCTGTAACGTAACAGAATGCAATGCGATGCGATGCGATGCGATGCGATGCGCCTCGTCCCCGCCCACTTACTCCAAGATGCTCCGTACATTACATACATATTCCCGTACAATAACGTATACCCCATCGCTGTGTTCTTTTGTATATCCTGTCGTGTTGTTAATACAGAGGAGAGGGTCCCTCCATCCTTCCACATATTTTACCTCAACCCACCGGCCCCCTTTTCCACGATACACCGGATCGGCTTCCTCTGCCTGCGGTTTCTCATGCCCCGGGGTGGAACCACAGGCTTCATCATCGGGCCTGGACCACCGACCCCGCCTCCATATGCCATACCGAGGCTCATGCCGCCACCAGGGCTCCCAAAGGGGCTCGGCGCGAGCTGAGGCCCGTTGCCGTTGGCGCTTCCGCCATTGACGGGCGTCTGCGGCCGCGGCACGTTCATGTTGTTGTTCATGAGCAGGGCCGGGTCCACCGTCCTCTGGCCCGGCATGCCCCGCGTAACCGACATGGGCAGCCATCTCCCCGGCCCGCGCTCGTCGTAGCCCCACCTCGTGACGCCTCCGCCGGCGAGCCACCCGCCCAGGTTCTTACACTGGGAAATGTCGACCCATTCGATGCGGCCACATCCCTCGAGGACGTTCTCGATGCCGACGCCTGTCACACGGACGCAACCCCTGACGCTGAGCCCGCGCAGCTCGTTCAGGTGCAGGGCTATGCACCCCAGTGAGGCGTCCGAGACAGCACTGCCGCAAAAGGCGAGCCGTAGCTCGCGGAGTAGGGGGAGGCCTAGCGCCACGACCTCTGTCGCCGTGTCGGAGAGGGCGCAGCAGAAGGATAGGTCGAGGTGCGTAAGCTGCTTGGCCGAGTTGACGAGGGCGACGATCGCATTATCGGATAGGTAGGTGCAATCGGCCAAACACAGACGGGTGAGGTTGGGAAAACGAAATGGTGCCCAGGACTGGAATCCCGCATCGGTGATGGAAGTGCAGCGTGTCAGGGCGAGGGATTCGAGACGAGACGAGGCATGTGCGGCGAGATGCGCCATGGATCTGTCGGTGATGTGCTTGCAGTAGGACAGGTTCAGACGCTTCAGCTTCGGGCAGCCGATGACGGTTCCCGGTGGTGGTGTGTTGGGATGTTGCCCCTGCTGGCTTTGCTGCCACATCCTCATGTTTCTCGATCTCGATGGTACACCTGAACTGGAAATGACCACCGTCTTTCGCTCAGGTGGCGGCTCAGGTACGACCCAGCCGACGACTCTGGCGAGGAGGTTGTCTCCGACCTTGCGGCAGTTACTCCAGTCGACTTCTTCAAGCTGCTTGGAGTTCTCACTCATCTCGAGTATCTGCCCAGCGCTGACATCCCAGACTGACCGCATGCGCCAGGACTTGATGTTCTTCCCGCAATACTTCCAAAACACATTGAAGCCCTCATCTGTGACGTGGTAACAATTGGATATATCGACAACCTCGGGGCGAGCGCCAATGAAAGGGCCCAAGACATTTGCGAGAGCCCAGTCCGTGACGTACCGATTATAGACCGACAAGTCGACCTCCTTGCAGAGCTTATCAGATGTGGTAAGAAGTCGCCGCCAATGCGAGCAGACTCGGCGCAGACGCAGTAGCTTTGCGATGTCGAGTTGGTCAAAGATCATGACAAGTATATCGTCGGGAAGAACAGGCTTCTGCATGTTTTGCAATGCCGCTGGCCGGGAAGGCAGGGTTCTCTGTCTCTTGCAAGATGGACCTTGCTCCTTGTTCTCGGGCGGCGTATTAGGTGCGGACATTGAGTATAGCTTGAGCGGGCTACTCTCGTGTGTCTGCGAGAGAGATCTGGTGCCGTTGTGGACTGGCGGGGCAGATGCATCTGAGGGTGTAGGCGTAGGCGGGGCGATAGAGCTACGCCTACGGCTCCTCAGGTTTTCCATGTCGACGCTGAGGTAAGGATCCGGATCCGTGTGTGTCGTCGTCGTCGTCGTGTCTTGCGGTTCATCTGTGACCGGTGCGCTGGATTTGAATGGCATCGTAAAAGTGACTTGGGGAAGCCTCTGCTTGGTCGGCGTGGTAGTGGGAGAGACATCCGAGTCCGACGATTCCTTATCACTCGAATCCTTCATTTCAACATCGTCATCTGATGTTTGATAGCGTTTCCGTGCCGTCTCCTCGACCTGTGAACGTATTTCAGGCGGACACTTCCTCCAAAGTTCTCCGAGCGCCTCACCGCCGATCATGAGGCACTCGACTGAAGTGACTGAACGGACCGTCGCCGTGCGGCTCGAAGCCAGTCCCAAGCTAGCAACCTCGCCAAAGTATTGGCCTACCTTGAGGCGTGGTCTCACCATGGATGATCTCGTCAGTCGCCTAATGTTTTTGTCTTCAGGACTCTCACGAATCACTTCAGCCTCTCCCCGTACGATAAAAAATATCTCCTGGCCGGGGCTCCCCTGGCGTACAATGTCGGTGAACGGCGGATATGACACAGGCTGTGCACTCAGGCCAAGGAAGTGAAGAACATCGGTGGGCAGCTCGGAGAACAGCGGCAGTTCCTTCAACGTGGTCCGTACATTGACATATCCGCTTGCCAGAGCACTGCCCCCCACGGATGGATCTTCGACCACCCCAGGGCTCGGTGATTTTCGCTTCTTGGAGTTGACGACTGTGCCCTCCTTGATGACACCAGCATCGCCCGTTGTCACCTCACCCGGGATGACCTCGCGCGACACGCTTCCGGACTGTGCAGTACTCCTCAACCCTTTCTCTTTTCGCTTTTTCTTCAGAATGGCCAACCTTTCTTGCGCCTCCTGACGGATCGTCTGCTCCATCTCCGGGAATCTGGGTAGCTCGGCGTGCAGGTCCTCCTTCTTCAAGACGACCAACAGACATTTTGTCCGGGCTATGACTGTCGCCGTGCGAGGCATTTTCATGAGAACGCCAATTTCGCCGAAGAATGCACCAGGTTTGAGCTCTGCATATACTGCTTCGCCGTCCCGAGACGTGACGGCCACAACACCTCGCACCAACCAGTACATGGCCTTGGCGTCATCGCCTTCCGTAAGGATTGTATCATGCGTCGCGTGAACTTGTGGTCGTAGGTGCTTGCCAATGGCGGCCAAGAATTCGTCAGGGGCCGATTTGAACAAGGGGAAAGACCGTATCCGATCGACAAGATCCAAAGGCATGTCAGCGATTGTACTCGCAGCGAGAGGCGACGGCCGCATAGGCCGACTGGGATTGGTCTCGACATTATAAGACCTGATTAGAGACGACACCGAATGTGGTAGCTGTTGGCCATTCTGTGCATGGTGGTGGGCCAACGCCCTATAGGGCGATGCCGAGCTCCCAGCTCGACTTCGCCTCATGGCGTGTAATTGGCCCTCCTTCACCGGGCTCAGGCCGGACCTTGGACGGGCGTGTATCTACCTGCTACCGCCGTGAATCAAGTGGCTTTTTGGTCGGACCGCGCGTCCATGCGATATCTCCTGTGGCCTGAACGCTCTACTTAACCCCTCTGCGATCACCCCTACCCTTCTCCCTAAGAGACGAATTAGGCTAGCGAGAAGCGGCAGAGTGCTCTTGTCTCTGACCGGTAGCTGTGCCAGTGTACAGTGATAGTCGGGTTAAATGTGGTCATTACCCGCCGGGATCGGTTCAATTGCGTGTCCCGTGGTTCAGGGGGGTAGGGAGCGGGACAGAGCGTTTGGAATGTTCCGTCCAACCTTATACCGCCTCGTGCATATGGCACAGACGAGGGATCGTGGCAAGCAGGGGATGCCTGTATCGGAGTTCGATGTGTCGCAAGATCACAGCAGGGCCTTGCGCCCGACGTGTTCGAGTCGTTCTGTGATTGCACGCCAGGGATCTCAGGACGGGACTGCAGCTGTAGTATTGCGTGTACACACACTCGGAAAGTCGTGCGACGTTCGTAAGGACTCAGGTAGATGGATGCGCAGGTGTCGTTGGGCAGTTTGTGCCGGGATCTGGATGACCTAAAGCTCCAGGACTCGGGAGACTGTGGAGCCTAGCTCTGGGCGTTTGGTCAGCCGTCGATGCTACTTAGACGTCATGGTCTCTGGCCCGAGAGCTACCTACTCCAGATGGAAAAGGGCTAAGCTCGAGCAGGGTAGTTTGAAACATACAAAAGGCGCCGTCGTGCGGGTTGAAAAGCCGGAACACAGTAGCTGTGTGGGGGTACAAGCTCTGGGAAGTGCCGGTCGCAATTCCTTACCGTATAGGGTCGACGGACGGATAGGTTGTTTGCAGGTCTCAGCAATGCGCAAGACAGACGCAGCAACCCGCGAAGGTGAGACTGAGGGAGGAAGGCCGCTATCTGATCGTGTCGGATTGTCGGAACGAGCAAGGTATGTGCTGCAGGGTCGACAGGCTAGGTAATAAGGTAGGGTAGCCTAGAAGCTGGGAGTATAATGCTTGCCAGTATCTGGGTGCATGTAGGGACGAGCGATTGGCTTCCGCAGGCCGGTAAATGATTATCGATGCTGCCTCTTCTGTTCTGAAGGAGCTGAGCCGAGTTTGACGACGCTGTTGTTTCGCCCGGAGTCAATGGTCTGGCCGAAGAGTATTGTACTGTGTAGTAGACTCAAGCCACTTGTTTGGGACGTGGGGCACGGAATTGGATTGAATGTCCCCCGTCACCTCTCTCCACTCACCCACCGATTCAGCGACAGGCAAACAGCGCCAAGGTTTGGTCCGATGATTAATATCGTCGATGCGTCGCTCGAATGTTGAGGAAGACGGGAGACGACGTTTTACCCTGGATTGTTCAGGAAATGTACGCCGCTGCTTTTGCAGATGCTTGTCTCAGAGGCTGAAGAGAAAGGTGAGACAAAGGCCAGGCTGCATGAGACTACCAAAAATTGTCTGCGGCCTTGCGTGTACTTGGCGCGTGGTGGCTTGAAAGTGCGACGCCAGATATGCAGGCACCTCTAGCTTGAGGATCTCTTTGTCTCGCCCTGTCGCGCAATCGACCTCCCCGGAGCTCAGACCGATGAAGCACCTGGCCGGCGCTGGAAGACGAGTATACAGAGTACGGGACACAGGAGGTAACGCGCGATGCGGAGGATGCGCCCTTGTAGTCCGTAGCGGAAGGTGGCGAGATTGGCTGCTGCGAGCGTGAATGATCTAGAGACTTTGACGCTTCGATGCCGCGACTGGTAATGCAGAAGCCTCGATTCCTTCGGGGACCGATTGCCTGAGGTTGATTGAAAGAGCGGTCGTATTTCTGCTGGTCTAGTGGCGGGGATCTGTAACGGGTTCCAGGACCCTGGGTCTGGTAAACGGGAAGAAGCACAGAACAGATCAACCAACAGTCGACAGTCAAGGGTCGCTCCAAGGGCTGAGTTGAACACCTACGGCCGGTTCCTATCACAAGTCGATTATCGAGACGACGTCCGAGAGGTAGTAGAAACGAGAGACAGACACGAGGATAAAAGAGATGAGGCGAGGAAAAAAACAAAAAGCTCGCAGCGTGCTCCACCCACCGGTGAGGTGAACCTCCAACAGCTCGGGCCAAACTATATCTGCTCTGGGCTGTCTGGCCGACTGACTGGCAGACTGGTCACCGTCCGTTTTGGTGGCTCTGCCCGCTAGATGGGCCCTGACGTTGTCTGGTCTGTTGCAACGTCTCTGACCGCTGGGTAGGGGGTCGTCCCGGGATATCGTTGGACGGGGAGGCACCTGAAGTCTCCCCTGTCGCGCATTTGTTCTCCAGGAGCTCGGATCGCAGGCTGGCAGCGCATGGCGGGTGACACTGAGACAGAAGCAAGCCTGGGCGATCCTATTACCCGGCTTGCATGGAACGGTAGCTTCGCGGGGTTCTAGAAGGGATTTAAGAAGGCGGAAGGCCGGGAGGAAAGCAACATGAATGCCGCTGGCTAAGCCGCGTTTGGCAGGTCGATACCGGAGTGATTTGTACCGCTGGGGAGATAGTAAGCAGGACGTTGCATGCCCTGAAGGCGCTGCAGCCAATGCCGCGGTCCTGGATACCTAGTTATCTGGTGAGGACCCGCGCTGGCAGATTGGCCCTGTATTATTGAAGCCGCCATCGAGCATCACGGAGAAGAGGTCAATGAGGGCACTGAGGGCACTGTGTGCCCCGTGATCAAGCAGGTCTCCCGTGGCGTGGGGACTTTCGTCGAGCCTCGAGCCCCCTCTTTTCACATGTATCCAGCCAGGTAGGAAATTTTGCCCCGTAGGAAAGGGTCGGAAAGGATCGCAAATGTCGGTGAACAAGCTAGACCCTTATAGCCTGCGTGATCATGGGCTCAAAGCCTCGAACCGACCGACCGGCGACCTAGAGGACCCTAACCAAGCCCTGCAGCTGGTTAGGCCCGGTATTGAGGACAACAACGGGCCGGAAACCGTCCCACTCTGCCACTCTTGATAGGCTCCAGTGTTGAAATTGATGTCGGTTCCATCGTGGGAATCTACAATCTTTTGGGTCAGGGCCAAAGTATTGTATTACCTCGGTGCCTCGTTTGTTTTACCTCAGTAGACCGGAGTGAAGTAATTACTGTGTAGAGACGGTGCACCATACGTACTGTAGAGTGTTAGATTGCCCGGGACCACGGTGGCGGGACAGTCCGGTGTTTGTTAGTCAGACGATATCCACATGGTCGATCAGACCTCCTCGAAGTGTTCATCGTTATTGATAGGTGGTGATAGATGTGTCTACACGTGGATGGTGTAGGGTATGTGTCGTACACAGAGAATCTTCTGAAACTCTCCATCACTGCACAGTCAGACAGTATCTAGATATGTCCCAGATCTACAATGTGATGATGACATGACCCCTCCATGGATCGCTCGGTTCCTGAGCCGGTAATTCCAAGGCTGTTTCAAGAACAATTCTAGCGTGAGGCCCGTGCTCTTCTCGCTGCTTTTGCGTACTCACAGTACATTAGGTATAGGAAGGATGAGAAAAGTCACCAAAACACTTTCCATGGTTTCCTTCCAAGGCTCTCATCACATTGACAGGCTGACATTCTGACGGCGGTCTTCACATGCCAGTCATTGCCATGCATCCTGTCCTGCGTCTCAAGCGGTACGAACTGCGTGCCTGGTGCAGCCAATCGGTCCTGTCGCTTTGGCTATATTCCATACCAATCTTGGACCTCCAAAAATAGCCAGGAAGGTAATAGCTCGAGTAAAAAGTCACCTTCCTTGCACAGTGCCATCTTCCTCGCTGGTAGGCAAGATGTCAATACCAGAAGGATTGTGTGTTTGAGATAAGCGAGGTCTTGATGGAACCCTTGAGATTGCTCACAATAGTAAGTAGTGTAGTGGCTGTAATGGTGGAGGGTTACTAGTATTCAAGTACCGCGAGAAGATGCCCCTCAACGAGAGGACCAGGAACATGCTAGAATCCAGGCCTCGTTGCTTGAGTCATCGGCCACTCCGCCAATCCACGGCATGTAGGGTGGCAGAGGCATACATGGAATTTGGAGTTGGGACGAGCGAGTTGTTATGGTAGGCAACCGTATGTGGATGGGACGGGAATCCAAGGTATGATTTATGACCGGCAAGGGAATTGAGGGGTGTAGATGTAGTGACTCTCACCTTCGATATCATGAGGTACTTAGTATCACGTGGGATAGACACGGTAAAGCCCGTAGATTCCGTTATACTGCAATCGACCTATTCGATCCGGTTCTATTGGTTACGAGCCGCTGACGCCTCCGTGAAAGCTCGGACCACCAGGATTCTTCGGACTTTGAATCCATTCCACCGAAGCTCCTACCGACGGAAGGAACGTCATCTGCTTCTCTTCCAAACTTCGCTTCCCAATTTCAACAACTTGATACCAACTCACATACACTTTCACCCGCACGATTCATTTACTCAGTCCCAGTCTTTACCATCATCTCAAAGGAACCTGAGACAAGATATTGTATCGTCAATGTCCTTCACGATAACGCTCCGCCAGGGCCCTGCCCGCCTGGCGACCCGCCTCCCTCAGATCTCACAAACAGTGGCAAGGACCTCTCCCAGCTCCTCCGTCGCCGCCCGCGCGTTCCACCAATCCAGCCGACAAAATGCCTTTTTCACGAGTAAAAATAGCCTCCTAAACTCCTCTCTCGTGAGGTCGGCACCAAAGACCTCGCTCGCAGCCCGCCTCTTCGCCGCCGGTGGCAAGCGCGGATACCAGACACACGCGCGCCCCGCACCCGACAACTCGACGACACTGCGAAAACTCTTTGTCGGCGGCGCCATCTTTGGCGGTACCATAGTGGCCATCAATGCCGTCTTCAACCGGGAAACCCGGGAGGATGGTGGCATGCCCCCATTCGAGCGCGCATACCTCAACAACACCTTCCTCCACACTGGATTGGGCATCGGCATAATCGCGGTGACGGCACGACAGATGGTGCAGAGCGGATTTGTCTATAGGCTCATGGTGACAAACCCATGGGTTGTTGGAATCGGTGGTCTCGCGCTCAGCTTTGGTACCATGCTTGGAACCAGGGCTGTTGACCCCGACAAGTAAGTGTGACCTTTCTTCGTTTTGTTTCCGGGCAGGCTCATCCGAGTGACGAGAATGCTAACGACATGTGAAACAGCTACATCCCCAAGTATGCCCTGTGGGCCGCTTTCAACGCCACCCAGGCCGCCATGCTCGCCCCCCTCCTTGCCTTCGCTCCTGGTCCCCTCATCGCCCGCGCCGGTCTGTACACCGTCGCCATGATGGGCTCCATTTCTTTCGTTGGCGCCACTGCCAAGCAGGAGAAGTACCTCTACATCGGCGGACCCCTCCTGGCTGGTGCCGGTATCGTCCTCGTTTCTGGTCTGGCTCCGATGATCATCCCAGCGACCGCCGTCCGCACCCTGGCTGTCACCGAGAACCTCTGGCTGTGGGGTGGACTGGCTGTGTTCGGTGGCTTCACCCTGTACGATGTGCAGAAGGTGCTCTACCACGCACGACTGGCTGAGCGGGGCGTCATCAAGCGGGACCCGGTCAACGAGAGCATCTCGCTGGAGCTGGACTTCCTGAACATTTTCATCCGAATGGTGCAGATTCTGATGATGCAGCAGAACCGGAGGAAGTAAAGCAATCGCGATTGGGCAGATATGAATATTAGCCATCCGTTTGGGCTTACAGGGTGTTCTTGCTCGCTGTGGAATTTTTAGGGGTTTACATATTTAATTCTCCTCTCATCTCCGATCAAACCTGAGCACACAGTGGTGCTAGGTCACATAGCATAGGCATAGCTGTGTATCAGACTGACCCAAAAAAATTTGAAGCTCCCCATACCCAACGCTTGTATACCGTATCGTGAAAGACCATATATGCTCCTGCCCGACTCATGTGCATAAAGACCACGCCCTCTTCGAACAGTCGTCCTATAACTCCACGCCGCCTAGTACATATTCATCATCACACATGCATCTACTTCAAGGGCGGGTGGTCCCTAACGTAGTGACTGGCGCACTGGTAGCCATAAGGGTTCTTGTCCAGGTACAGCTGGTGGTATTCCTCGGCATCCCACCACTGGCCGGCGGGCACGATCTCGGTCGCCACCCTGCCGCCGTACCACTGCTCGTTGACGGCCGCCGTGACCTCCTGCGCGATCCTCTTCTGCTCCTCGTCGTGGTAGAAGATGCCGCTCCGGTACTGCGTCCCCGTATCGCCGCCCTGCTTGTTCTTGGTGGTCGGGTCGTGCATGCGGTAGAAGAACTCGAGGAGCTCGCGGTAGGTGACCCTCTCGGGGTCGAAGACTATCTGGGTGGCCTCGGCGTCTGGAAATTATATACGTTCAGCGGGGGACGAACATTCCACGTGGGGTTGGGATTTCGCAGGGGAATTTTGAGTACAGGGGCAGGAAAGTTTGGAAACAAAAACCCCGGAAGAAAGGAAAGGAATGTTACGTACGTCCGGTGCGACCCGTACACACGGCCCTGTAGCTCGGGTTCTTGGCGTCGCCGCCGATGTATCCCACGGGCGCGGCGTACAGGCCCTTGCCCTCAAAGTGCTTGCGGTAGATGTGCTCGACGCCCCAGAAGCAGCCGGCCGCCACCGTGCACTTCTGGGCACCCTCGGGGATGGACGACGCCGCAGCCGCGCCGATGCCGCTCTCTGCCGATGCTACGCCCAGCACCGTGGCTGTGCTGAATGGCCGGGCCAGGCGGGCGAGGAAGTTGGGAAGCATGGTGGTCATCCTTGTGGAGGCAATCGGAGGTGGGGGTGTAGCTGATGGTATAATGGTTGACCGGAATATCGGAGGTGATTGTTTTTTGTTTTCTTGTTCGACTGCGGAATTTCCTAGGGGGCTGCTAGGCTTCCGAATAAAGTGTTTGGTAGGGTAGAAGTATGATTGGGGTTTAAAGGTTCGAAGGTCCGAAGCTGTGAATACCTTCCTCTTCTTTTTTGAGATTCATGATCTCACATTTCGCAAGCATCTCGTTCTATGACAAATCGACCCTGCTTGCCACATGGATGGTGCGACTTACACAGCTACCAGAAGCTTGGTATGTGCCTAGGTACCCGCATAGATCTGCCTTTAGCGGGGTAATGCAGCTACTATAGGCACGCCACAGCACCCCACGCCTAAGAGACGTTAGACGTTACATATCACGCCCTGCCCTGGTAAGTACTTAGGTAGGTATTGACGGCAGCTGAGCCGCAACGGTGCAGGATTCAATGTAGACCACTGATTGTCATATTGCTGCATATTATCAACATACCGGGTCGTTTCTCGAAAAAAAACTGGGCCGAAGAGGACCAAGGCCCTGAATACGAGGATAGTAATGTTTATAGAATACTTGGTAGCCGCGTGGTATTACCTGGGCCCCGAGGATTTGGCCTCGTGGAGCCATGCTCTCCGTGATATCTACGGCTCGGTCTCTAAGAGCAGTATGGCTTCCGCCATCTAGCGATATATTAACAATAAGACTACGATCATAGGCGCCTAGCATTGACCTCGGTTATGATAATAGCCGTGTGCAGAAAGCACATGCACGCTCTATCGACGAGACTTCCGAGCACACCGTGGCTTCAGGCTGAGCCGGGCTTAGGGCCGAGGGCAAATGATCTATTAAGTGATCAACAGCTGTGTGTCGTGAGTCTGCTATAACGCTGCTAGCGAGCAATTGGAGCCTCTTTCACGATGTGTACATACTATCGGAACGTGTGAACCGCCCGGGCATCTGTCATAGACGTCCATGAGAGACGCCTACTAGGCTCTGAAGTTCGTGACCACCATAAAGAATTACAGAACTATACAGAAACTAATGCGACTTCGGTCAATGAGCTTGATCTTTTGCTGTTGGACTAAAACTTGGGCGTGGTAGTCTCTGAGAAAGTACATTTTCCTCAATGTGTTTTAGATATGTTTGAAGCCATATATGTACCGTGCCAAGACGGTACATCAAGCCGACAACTTACTTGCATTCCAGTTGTATTGACTCCAAACCACTTCCTCCTAATCTCCGGTGACGATAGCAGTTGTTTGGTGCAGCACTGCAAAACTGCCTTGATAGATTCCTCAAATTTACGTCAAAACATCAAATGGTCCCGTAGCTCAGCTGGTTAGAGCGTCGTACTAATACTTCCCAAAAGGAAATATTAGTGATGCGAAGGTCGCGAGTTCGATCCTCTCCGGGACCATTACTTTTGTTTTGCATACTTTTTGCAGTCACTCGGCCCTGAGCAGCTCGGGTCAGGGTTTTATGGACTGCAGTGTTCTTCTGGTCATGACTGTGGAGATATAAAGAGTGTGGTTACCCTAGGGTACGAAAGGAGTCTGTCCAGTACAAGATACGAACAGTATATTGATTCTTATATAACTAAAGGGGCGGTTTTAGATTGTGTGTATTTGTTCTGATACCTCTCGGACCCGCCTGAGGAATTGGGCCCCTCCCTAGCTATCTCGCCTGTACCTAACCATGTAAGTACGAGAAGCTATTGGCAGGGCGTTCTTGTAAAGAACTCTACCATGAGAAAGATCGTGAAGGAGGTCTACGGCACCTGGGGTGTGATACCTTGCAACGGCGACTTACACCTCAAACAATGTGCTAAACACCACCGAATATTGCAAGCCAGATATCAATCAAGATTGCAAGAATAGTGAAAACAAGCCCGAACTGAAAACATAGGCGCTGGGCTCTGCTAAAGCCCGAATAGTAAGACTTTCTGATGACGAGCAGAATAACTAGTAACAAGGCTGGTGCGAAAGTCGGTGTCGACATAGCTCTACAAATTCGAGTTAAAGCCGGGAGAGCAGAAGGACTGTCTGTGTCTTCGATCTGGATAACGTTGCGAAAATGGAGTCACATATGTGTACGATACTGGACGGTCGAAATTGTGAAGGTCGTGGAGCCGCGGGGATGAAGCATTGGAATTGGTATGGAATATTGGTGTCAGACCTCCAGAGCAGAATGGAACTGAAATGGGAAAGGCAGGGTGCAAGCACTGCAACCGTATCACTGGTCTACATCCTCTCCTCCCCCCATCTTACCTATGTACTTGGCCAGTTTTGCTCCATCTTCGCAGCGACTTTCGCAGTTTATTTGGCCCACCTAACTAACCCTCGGCTGTTGAGTTTGGATTATCCTTATCTGATAACCCCAGACACAGTTGCCGCCTAGCCGCTGCAGCCAACCCCTATGTTGCTGTTGTATATCCTGACCGATTCGTAGATGTCTTCCCAGGTCTATCATGCAAGCATGGCAGGGTTACATTGCATTGTTGTCAATCTTTCGATATCCAGAAATGTCCTATACTTCGTCTTTCCACATGTGGCCAACTTCACAACACCAGCCAGGTGACTCGAAAAAGAACATAGCTTGAAGCGAGATTGTATGGAGGGCACCAGGACGGCAGTTTTGTAAAACAAACGAACACCATTGCCGGATGTCAATATTATCGGAGTCATTTGACTTTGCCAATGTTTTTTTCGAACATATGATTTCGTCAATGATATGTTGCTCTTCGGTCGGGTCATCACTGGCAGTGTTGTCAGGCTTATATAATACTTTGGGACAGGTGATGGATGAGAGGGGTAAATATGTGATTACACATCTATCTACATACTCCGTGATAGATAGGTATACTGTCTAATATGTGATGTCTACCGATGCCAGAGCAGAATCTTGCACCGTCACTTGAAATGGTGAGGCATGGAAGAGACCAGTTCATACTCAGATTGATCACTCGGGGCTGCAATCAAAGGGGCGATTAGTAATTACCTAGTACTCACCTGCCTAATCAAGTCTTATATTGGCTTGCTTGACCAATGGCGTCCATCTTTGTAGTATTCGTTAGTACAAAGTCGAAACATAATGGTGGGAAGAAACTCGGGCATGCGCAAGTAGGCCTCCTTCACCCAGGAGTGTCCTCGATTGGGAATCCAACGTCCTTGGCACATGGAAAAGCCCGCTTCGCGATGCCTGGATCTTTCAGGCGCTTTTACCCAAACCTCTTCCTTGAGCAAGCCCGGCACGTCGATTCGATGCCATGAAGGTACGCGACGCGGGCCATCGAATAGGGTCACCACCATCCGACCCTGTCGTACCAGCTGTCCCGCACCCAGCGGGTCTTGATCTCTTCCACCCACTCCTGAATGGTATATCTTCCATTCAATAGCCTTGTCTCTGCAATTGCCTTGAAGTCGTTGTCGGTGGCAACGCTTGGGGCTGATCCGTACTTCTCCCATAGATCTCGGAATTGGCCTACGCGCTCACCGTCAAGGGCGTTGACCATGACCACCCGCTCCTTTCCTAATCTGCCAAACAATCCCGACTGAATAGCCGGCTCCGTTGCAACATGAATTAATACTACCTTTAAGCACACCATAACTTTCCTCATCCCCTGCAACATCTCCCTACATGCCTTCCACTGGTCCCTTTTGTGCTGAGTCAGGAAGTTGAGATTACTAGATCTTACTCCCGCCGTCAGGGGCACCGTATCTCGCAGGAGCTGAATCGGATTGTTCATGTCCGACATTCGCATTAAATCCACATCCGTTTGCGTGCTGTGGTCAAGATGCACCACAGCATCGCGGGCGCGGTCGAACCACTGCGTCCTGACCTGGTTGCCGAGTTCCGCTGGGCCATGCTCCCATGGACCATGCCCATGCTCGAGCAGCATGCCCGTCTCGAATGCCACGCGGCGCGACTCGCCGCAGACGCGCGAGATGACGGGGGGCACACGTGACATGGGCAGCGCTCCACCACAATCAGGCAGACAGTCACGGCTACATACTAAGTACGTATACATACTTGGTAGGTACCTAGGTATGTCAACTGCTAGGACGTTGAGCTACCCACCTACCAAGGCCTCAGTCCCTACTTAGTAAGGAAGGTTCTCGGGTGGCATCTCTTACCTGAGCTTTTCAGTGTTCAGTCTAAGTATTGGCTGACCCCATCAGAACCACTCCCTCTTGATGACCACCTGGACAGTATGAACGTCCATGGGTATTGCACAGACTACAACTCCAACGATATGGCAGGAGATCCAATTCACAGAATTATACATATTGATGTTAGTCGTTCTACAGACCCAAGGGTTCAAGATCTTTTCATCCGTTCCCTAAGAACCACCAAAGACTAGAAGGCTTTGAATCTTGATTCTGCCAAACCCACGCCGTCGCAACAGTTCCCGGCCACGGTGAACCGGAAACTCTGCCACGACCAAGACGCTGACATCCTCGACGCCGATGCCAGCTCCGGTCAGTAGCTGCAACACAGCACAGAGCGTTTCCCCTGTGGAAAACACGTCGTCCACCACAACCATTGACATGCCACTGCGGACTTCATTTTGCCCCATCTCGATCTTCTGGTCTGACTTTTGTGCTGCCAGAGAAGAGATATACGACGAGTGTTTGCTTACGGAAACAGTAGGCGGGGGGAGCTTGCCGGCTTCGCGGATTAGCACCAGGGGCACACCGACCCGGAAGGCCAATGCTGACGCAAAGACAAAGCCGCCGGTCTCACAACACGCCAACTTATCGACTTTGGCCCAAATACCGGTGAAGTGGCTTTGTAACAGAGACGTGCATAGCTCCAGCCCATCCTGCTGCTGAGAGATGCCAAGCACATGGCGGAACTCGACACCTGGACGTGGGAAGTCAGGAACTATGCGCACCATATCGGCAAGTCGTTGCAGGTCCTTGTGGAGCAAGGGCAGCAGATGCTGTTCGGCAAACATTTTGGCCGCTCCGTTTCCGGTCCTGTCATTGTCAAAGATGAGACTTGGACAATAGTCCAGGGCCGCCAATACTGGCCTGCCATCTTCGCTGTCGTTATTGCCCTGGTTGTCGTCTCCGAAGCCTCGGCGGACTCGCCGCGTCTGTTCACTGGTCTGAACGCGAACATCGAGCAGCCTACTCTCTGGCACCAGATGTGACACCAGATGTGACAAGGCTGAGAGCGGCGCCTCCTCTCTCATGCCGGTGATTAGTAGCACGTCCAAATCTGCGGCGCCGTACAACATCTTCTGAAAATGCTCCTCTGGCAGCCGAGGGCGTCGCCGCACCTGTTCCTGGAAGAATGCGGTCAATGCTGCCCGGTGTTGCTCCTTGTATCCACGGTCCGAACGCAGGCGGCTCAGGTCGGCTCCAGTAGCTGCCGCATATTCCTGTTTGGTTGCATCACTGATGCTGACCACACGTGCCATCAGGCCTGTGTGGGTGTATGTGTTGAACACCGAGGCCCAGACGTCCGCACAATAGTCCTTGCCGGCACCGTGTTTTCCTGTGACGAGAATGATGAGCTTCTGTCCGGCATATGGGCTCGGGAGCGGGCAGGTGTAAGCCAGTATGTGGTGCGGATCCAAGTCCTTTTTGAGATTGGCCAGGCGTCGCCAATTCGGTCCAAAGGCCCTGGTCGCCAGCGCGGCGTCTCTGGGATCCGGCCCAAGATCGGCGCCGTAGACCCCGCTACTCAAAGGCAACAAGTCCCCAGCGACGTTGTAAACCCAGCGGATGGCAGATCGTGCGGCGTCGGTGCCATCTAGATCGCGGGGCCAGACACCGGTGATGACACACGCAAAGTCCCAGTCCCGACAGCCGAAAGCAGTGGCATCGGCCGCAACCTGGCCGACCTGTCCACCGCCGTGCAGCAGATGGAGATAGCAGAGTTGCGAGGGACGGGTCCCAATGGCCGTCACCAAGCTGTCGGCAACCTGTACTGAATCAATGTCTTTCAGGAACAAACATCGCTTGAACGAGGTGGTTTTGCCGCCGCCGTGCCCGCCGTGCATCCCAGATACGTACATCTCGGTCTCGAATAGACCTACGCCGTCCACGACCTTGGAATTTCTCTCCGGTCCAAAGATTGAATCTAAGGGGCTGGGTGTGTGTGTTGCAAGGGCGGGCATAGTGGTGGAAGATTCGATCATAGTTACCCCAAGAAGCATCTGGCCGGCCTCCCAGTACAAATACGCGTCTGCAGAGCATTCCATGGGGAGCTTCCTGGCAACCTCATTATCATAATCACTGAGCATGGTCCGCGCATCGTGGTTGTGTTGCAGCGAAATGACCCAGTTCCGAACAAGGTAGGTCCGAGCCGCATAGGCATTGAAAGTCACACTGACCAAGATGCCAAAGTTCGTCCCGGCGCCTCTCATCGCCCATAACAGATCGAACTCGTTAGCAGGGCGTAGGGAACCAGCCGGTTGGTATTGGATAGGCACATTTCCCACGCAGAGAACCTCGCTGGACTCGACGCTGACCAGCACGGCGCCGATGATCGCGTCGCACGCGAGACCGTGCAGTCTAGCCAGGTGCCCGATGCCGCCTTGTAGCCACAACCCTGCACCTACGCTTGGGCGAGCACCTAGGGGCACTGTCAAACCCGCCGCCATGGTCTTGCGGATGATATCTCCCGCTTTGCAGCCGGCCTCGGCCACGACCAAACTCTTCCCCTGCAGAATGTGCACTTGGTCAAAGGCGCTCATGTCGACCGAGACAATGTTGGGCCGGAGACAGTGGCCACTGTGACCGCCGCCGAGGACAGTAAGGCTAAACCCGTACTTTCGGGCCCATTGAACGCACTGCTGGACGTGTTGCATCTCTGTTGGCCTGACAATCGAAGCCGGGCGGTGTTGGCGTGCCTCCCGATTTTTGATCGGCCTATCCCCTTTCGCTGTTGGCACCTGCGCCGTCAGCTCCGGCAACACGGTCGCATGTTGGGTGAAGGCCACCATGAGGTCGGGCGAGCTGAAAACTAGATGGCCCGGGTCTGCTTCCTCACGACGGCCCAGGGCGCGGCACACCTTGCGCCACTCGAATCGGGTTGCATCGTCTCGCGGAACAAAACCTACGATGAAACGAGAGAAACAGTCCAGCATCTCGTCGTCATCCGCCACGCTGACGATGCCAGCGGGAAAAGATGCTGTTCGTTGGCAGACCAGGCCGTCGAGTCGCAGGACCCCGTCGCGATGGAAAACCACCACCAGCCCGCCTTGTGGTCGCTCAAGCATTTCCAGCGCCCGTTCGATGTACCTGTGTTTGGGCTTCATGCCATACATGCTGTGACAGAATATGATGACGTCGTACTTTTCATCGCCATGATCCAGACCCATACCGGCACCGCTGCTCATGTTGTCCCCCAGAACGAATGGGGCTCGATGGATGTCGGGCGGGCTTTCCAGGCGTGGCAGCGGGGACTCCACCATAGATGTCGAGCGAAGCCCTTCATCCAACCGGGTGGCAAACAAGCCATTAGGCTCGAATGCGGTGTATTTCCTGACCTTCTGCCTCTGACATCTGGGGAGAAATCCAAGTATGCTCTTCGGGCCGGGTCCGATCTCTAGTACCGAGAGTTTGCTACGCGAATCGGATCCAACCTCTGGCGCCGGGATGCCGCTACGCGATTCGAAGAGGGAGTCTAGCAGCTGGGATAGTTGAGGGATGATGAAGTCTTTGTAGGCCAGCCATCCTGAGCCCTGCAGCAAGAGTTCGAAGCCGGCGCTATACTGTGTGTCGGACAACGACTGCTTGGGGGACGACGCCGTCGCCGTGGCTTTCTGCCGGAGGGCCCACTTCAGGGATTCAAGGGTGGCCATTTCGGTTCGGCATGAGTGTGAGACGGAAAAGATACAGCTGAGTGGGAAAGTAGAAGGTTTGGGACTCTCAATTCTGGAGGCTGACGGATGAGGGAGAAATGAATATTGATACCGGAATGTGAGTGTCAGAATCGAATCATATATTTACCAAAAATTTACCTTCGGAAGGAAGTCTCTTTCAATTGGCAAGCAGTTCCGAGTCTCTGGTATAGCTAATACCCAGTCTCAGAAGAGCTGTCTCTGCTGTCTGGTAGGCAGTGACTCAAACGGTCAAGGCAAACAACTGGACAAAAGTGTGATGGTCTTCTGCATCTTACTTTCAAAGCACTTATCATGATGCAAACTACATGCAGGAGGCCTACCATGACACCTCTATAGGGTACGCAAAACCCTTGCAAGGTGTCATGGTAGGCCTCCTGCATCTCGTTTGCATCATAGTATTGGGCATCCTGCCTACTTCAGGAGGGCGTCGGATCACAAAACATCCGATACATGCATAATCGGAAGGAACCTAGGGCCATCACAACAGAGGGAAGTGGGAAGACAGACGGAGGAATAGCAAAGAAGCTTGCAGTTGTCGATACCTAAGGCTCACTCCTTCAATCCCATTGGGCGCAGGCATCTGTTTGGCAACCGAGACTAAAAGACGTCAACTGCATGGGCCAGCAATGAGGCCACTATGATATGGATTCTTTGAGTTACGAATGAAAGATATGCGTGGTTTGTCTTCACTTAATTGGGTCTAAGCATCCAGGCCGGGCACCGGAGGTGAAAGCCTAGGAAGGAGGAGGACGAGGACTCCTTATGCAGGCCGCCGACCAAGCGCAGCCCTGGAGTGTCCAGCACGAATTTTGTAAGGGACTAGAAAAAGGCCGACAATCAAAAAAGCTGTTTGTGTCGTACAGGCCGGGTGGAAATGCAGAGAGCTCAGCATACGGCCTCTCTTCATGCGGACACTTTCAAGGTTGGGACGCAGGAGGCCCACCTCATATTTGTCTAGTCAATTGCTTCACCCAATTTACCGGTTTCAGGGAGATGGAAAATGCTCAACTTGATTGCAAATGAGATTTACTGACGCCAGTTGGGAGGCCTTTGCTACAATTTAATCAAAGGTACCTAGTCAGGCAAGAGTTGAAGTGCCAGGTGGACAGCGTAGAATTTATATAGCTGTCCAAAGCCTCTGGAAATCCGATGTCAGCTTTACCCAGTGAGCCATCCAGAGCATCTAACATCAACTGCCTCATCCGTCCTTTCCAGACCTCCAATTGATGCCCCGAAACAATACAATGGAGGCTCACAGCTCGTCCAGCAGTGCGAGCTCGGTCAACGGCTGCAAGGGGCGCAAGAGAAAGTCAGACGACGAGCGATCTCCAGACAGCAAGGATTGCAGACACAGCAAGAAGACCAACGGCGCCGCAGAAGCAACAGAGGAACGATTCCACAGCCAGAGCTACCCGCCACAAAGTCCCCGGGACATGATCACTATGTCCAAGGCTTCCAAGGCGTTGAGGGAAGGAACGGCCACTCCGGGTCCCGTGATCGGCCGTGATGGCCTGACCAAGCGCAGCCGCGTTACGGGGAAACAGCTGGAGGAGACGAAAGAGCAGGCCGACGAGCGCCTGGCCAAGATGAAAGCCGCGGTGCGAGTGATCCTCGAGGGTGTGGGCGAGAATGTCGAGAGGGAGGGGCTGCTGGCCACGCCTGAGAGATATGTCAAGGCCATGTTAACCTTTACCAAAGGTTACCGGCAGGACCTCAACGATGTTGTTGGTCGTGCCATATTCAACGAGGGGCATAGCGAGATGGTCATCGTCAAGGGTATTGACATCTTCAGTATGTGCGAGCACCATCTCGTGCCATTCACCGGCAAGGTAAGCAAAATATATCCATAATCCAAACTATAAACGTAATCAGATAGGCTGACAAGAAGTAACCAATGCAGATGCACATCGGCTATATTCCCGACCAATCCGTCATCGGAATCTCGAAGTTGCCCCGGATCGCCGAGATGTTCGCGCGTCGACTGCAGATCCAGGAGCGCCTCACCAAAGACGTAGCTACCGCCGTCATGGAGGTTCTGGCGCCCCAGGGCGTCGCGGTGGTCATGGAGTCGAGTCACCTTTGTATGGCGATGCGCGGCGTCGAGAAGCCCGCCGCCACCACCATCACCAGCTGCGTGCTTGGGTGCTTCGAGCGTAAGAAGACAAGGGACGAGTTCCTGAACCTGATTGAATTGAACCGCACCTAGAAGGAGGATAGGCAGCCGGAGATTGGTGCATGTATGTCGTCTTGGGCAGGTGGTGGCGACTCGCTCCAACAATTCTTGTCCTTAGTATTCCCAACCTTGGAACGTTATGTTCGTACCAACTAGTTGAATGTCTCCACCAGGTATAAAACATATGTCTTTTCGAGCTGTCTCCATGATTGACTGGTGCTGTGCTCTCTATCCAATAGGAGGTTCCGAATAACTTGACATTCAGCGATTCTGCATCCGTCGTATCCCAGTATGTATGCCATCTCTAGGCCTTTTCCGGACTATATAGGGATACTGCAAGTAATGCGAATGCAAAACAACCGCCCGAGACAAGGAAAGGCATGCCCACCCAGAAGTCCCCAAGCCTCATCCCCCACTGAAACATCGCAGCCAGTAGTGGTCCACCAGCAAATAGTCCAGCATAAGTCATGACCGAGATCAGGGTGAAAACTGTGGTCAAGTGCGTCTGATCAACCATGCTCGTCACTAGGCTACGAGCAGGAACACCAAACCCGTGTCCTAGGCAGAACAAGACTTGACCACAAATGAGAGGCGTTGATGAAGACGCAAAGGATATGGCCGCAGCACCAGCAACGAGGAAGCTTCCGCTAATCTGGGCAATCCTCTTGTCCTTCATCGTCTCATGATGACGCAGGTAGTGCAACATGAAGCTGGACAGGGCCGGGATACCGACTGCGAGCATAATCAGGATTACACCCGCCTTGAGAGACAGCAGATATGATGCCTAGATGAAGAGATTGTCAGCGGATGAGAACAAATGGAATTCGAAGTTCAAGCACTGGCCTTTGCAAGAGACCAACCCAGTCGCTTGGAAGTGTATAGTAGAAGTAGAGTTCCGTCAGATTGCTCCCCTATGTGGAAGGCCAGCATAGATGTCAAAACCACGATGATTCTCTTGTTCTTTGCCGCCCAGGAGCTGAGTCGCTTTAGGCGTGCAGCCAGCGTTGTCCAAGCAGTTTGGAGAGTAGGTCGAGTTTCCCCGGCCTCCCCGGTGTTCACCAGGGGAGTAGTTTCATCTCTATAGACTTTCCTTGTCTTCGATGACGACAGAGTCTCGGGTACCAGAAGAATTGCTAACACAAATGCAACGGCTTCGATGGCCAATGTGGCCATCATTGGAGTCCAGGGGTTCCTCTCCATCATGGCAGCCCCGACGGGAACGAACATCAGTTGCGATAGCAAAGGAGCCGCTTGAAGCAACGAAAAGGCCGTGGTTCTGCAATCACGTTAAGCTTTCTGGGCTCAAGGATAGTACAGATACATGATCTTAGACTACCCTAGGGTAAGCCCACAGTTACATACCTCTGGTCGGCAGGACATACATCAGCCACCTGGGCATGAACGACAGAGGACAACGTTGCGGGGCCTGCTCCAATGACTTGCCAGAGGCCTCCTAGCCATACGAGGCGCATTGGGAAGATGGATGGAAACCAGTCTTCGTGGGTCAGTCGTTCCAAGGCTGTGCTGCATCATAAAGATGTGGAATGTGAAACCTACAGATGGTTCGAATCCAGACTTCGTCCAACAAGATGCCGATGATTGCTAAAAGCAGAACCTTCTTCCGTCCAATCTTGTCTGCGAGGGCGCCGTATGGGATGGCCATGAGGATGGCTAGAGGCTTAGTATTAGTCGAATCACTTCCGTAGTCCACGGGCTTAGATGAGTATCATTGGGTGTGTTTCCACTCACCGGGAAGCAATTCGAAGGCATCTTTCCATGCATTGATGTAAGCCATCTCACTCTGGATAGGTTCAATTTTGCAGTCATGAGTGGAAATTGAATCCGTAAAGCTGTACAAAGGGGCCCGCAGTTGTCCGTAGTACTTGTCGCAGACCACTTGCTCGAGGATGCCTGTTGCAGGTGCAAGGCTTATGTCGCTACCAATGCTCAGAATGACAAGGACTGCGGTTGCGGACAAAGTGGTACGCCACATGCCTGGACGCCGGGGAGACCCTGAAGCTATAGGTGATCGCGATCTCGATACTGAGCGCTGCGGAATGAGTGGTGCTGTTTCTGCATCTGTGTCTTGATCCATGGTTATTGATGTTACAGTGATAACCCAGATAGGAGACGAAAGAAAGGTATCAGTCGAGTGAGAGTAAGGGCCCAGGATGTATGTTAAGCATCAAGAACAAGGAAATTGTGCTTACTTGTGTGGATATGTAAGTACTTAGGTATCAGGCTGATAATATTGCCGTGATTCCGTGCTAACTTTGTGTTGGTAGTCAATAGATAACCGCACCTGCCCCTTTGCGATTAGTAGAAGCGGTGTTACTTTCGGATTGCAGCACGCAACACGTTTCCAGGTTTGCCTGCTGAGCCGTCGAGTCATCTTGCTTGTCTACATAAGTACGTGATCAGTGGTTGTCACAGACTTTACTAGACATGCTCTGTAATCAAGTACGCAGACGAAACTTCTCCATTACCCGGTCATGGAGGCACCCGGCACCCTGGGTAACTGTCCTAGGGGCAGCGATAACCAATTTGGACCCCGCGTTAATATACACTGTCGCCCCTTCGACTTCACCCTGTTATTTGAGGATGCCATTTTTATTGCCTTGCCCGCCGCCGTGCTGCTCCTCCTTGCCCCAATGAGGCTGAAGGTTCTGTGGAAAGCTCCAGTGAAAGTGACTTCGCGCCGCACCGCAGTGTGGAAATTGGTAGATTCAATCCCCTCTCACAGTCTGATGTCTCACACCAAGTACTGATTTTGAATAGACTCTTCAAGCCTTTCTCTTGACAGTCAATCTTGTTTTCCTGGTTTTTCGCACGAAGAATGATAGGTTGTATACGGCACTATCGGTCGCCTCTGCTACCCTAAGCACAGCCGCCATTGTGGTGGCTGCACTTATATCGTTTCTTGAAGATCAACGATCACTGAAGCCATCTGATCTTCTTGTACTCTACTTCTCAACCACAGCAATTGTCTACAGCCCAGTACTGAGATCACTATGGCTGATTCCCCAGGAGAAGGCCACGCGTGCTCTCTGGACTATGATATTCCTAGGCTCTATACTGGCCGTTTTTGTCGAATCTTCCAAGAAGACGGGATCACTGCGTACCAAATATGGCAGTGTCGCAAAAGAGCAAACTGTGAGCCTGTGGAATTTGACCTTCTTCGCATGGGTGGTGCCTTTCTTTCGTGTTGGATACTCTAAAGTCATTCGTCTCAAAGATATACCCGACATCGATGAATACCTCCAAGCAAAATCAGCATCTGAAAGCCTGCACAGCTCATGGAGATCGACTAAGAAAGGCCGTTTTCGCCTGATCCGTGCGACTTTCAAGGCTAACTCATGGCTCTTCCTATTTGCTGTACCTCCCCGCCTAGCATTGAGCGCGTTCTTGTTTTGCCAGCCTTTCATCGTCAGCACCTCCATCAAGTTCCTTGAGAACAAGTCAAGCGAGGGATATCATAAATACTATGGCCCAGCGCTCGTAGGTGCTACGGTACTCACTTATCTAGGTATCGCGGTAAGGGCCCTGTCCCCTATTTATGCCTGCATCATGCTACTGGACTGCAACTGATTACCTTGCGACCAGATGTCGCGAGCATTGTACTGGCGCCAGACGAATCGGATGCTGGCTAGATTCCGGACAGGTCTCATCTCCATTGTGTACCAACATATAGCGAATCTCCAAAGCCGCGACACACAGGATGCTGCCGTGGTCACTTTGATGGGAACTGATGTCGAGAGAATCGTGCAGTCCACCAAGCTTGTCCATGAGATATGGGCTTCTCTCATCGAAATAGGTATCGGTGTTTGGCTTCTAGCTCGACAAATCTCATGGGCCTCAGTTGTTCCTTTGGTCGTCTGTCTGGGTGTGTACAAATGCACTCTCCCCTGCGCACCTGCCTGAGCAGTGACATATGCCCCTTCCCGGCTAACCTAGTGTCCAGTGTCCCTGGCGATGGCATCAGTGGTGGCAAGACACTTCGGCACTGCGCAGAGGCTATGGGCCGAACGTGTGGAGAAGCGGATCACAGTCACTGCAAATATGCTGGGCAGCATCAAAGTCATCAAGATGCTGAGCCTGATAGACACTATGGGTCGCATTATATCTGACCTGCGACGGATCGAGCTGAAAGGCTCGGAAAAGTTTCGTAAGCTGCTCGTTTCGCAGATATTGATCGGTAAGTTAGGCTTGGCCTTCGCATCACAAGGCGTTCGTTCGAGGACAGCGGCTTTGTAGATGGCGGCTATCGCAGGAGGCTGATGGGCACCAGGAAACATTCCGACTATGACGGCCCCTTTCGTTACGTTTGCGTTTTACGTGGTTGTCACGGTCGTCTCGGGAGATGGTAGCTTGTTGTCGGCCCAGGCTTTCGCGTCTCTTGCCCTGATCAGTCTAGTGACAAACTCATTGCTTCAGTTTTGCCAGGCACTGCCATCATGCATACAGGCCTCAGGTTGCTTTGGCCGCATCCAGGATTTCGTCACGAAGGAGCCTTCCTTCATTTCCTCTAGCTCGTCACTTGTCTCGACTGACGATGACTCGCAGGGCTCGGTGATACTGCAAACTATCCGCATGCCGCAAGGCGCAAGGGAGCCTCTGATATCTTTGAGATCAGCCAGTGTTGCCTACTCTAGGGGCTCTGACGTGGTCCTGAAAGACTTGGATCTGGCTATAAGGCCTGGCTTCACCGCTATCATAGGCCCAGTCGCCTCGGGGAAATCGGCAGTTTTACTGACACTGCTTGGGGAAATGACCTTGAAGAAAGGCTCCGTGACACCGGCACATATTCCTGGAACCGCCTACTGTTCACAAACCCCATGGATCACCGATGACACCATAATACGGAATATCACAGGCCACGGAGATGATAATGACATAGATAAGAAGCGGTACGACTTTTCCATCTGGAGTTGTGGTCTCCAAGAGGACATGGCGAGGCTACCCCAAGGTGACCTAACAGTTGCTGGGAGCAACGGCTCATCACTGAGCGGAGGACAGCGGCAAAGAGTGGTTCGTATCGAAGCCTCCAGTCTCAACTTTGCTTGCTATCAGAGGGCCGCCGAGCCAGGCAATTGTCGCTTGTGGCCATTCGTAATGGGTACTGACTTCTCACATCGTAATCACGACAGGCCCTTGCTAGAGCGGTGTATTCCAAGCTTGAAGTCGTCATCTTGGACGACGTTCTGAGCGGTCTTGACTCCAGGACTGCGAACATGATAATATCTCGATTATTCAATCCCGAGGGTCATTTTCGAAGGTCAGGGATATCGGTGGTTCTCGCAACCCACAATGGTGAGTGGTTATGTTCAAATGTTCCAAGAACCAGTTGAATGGAGAACCCACAACTAAAAGTGGCCATATGAAGCCTCCCTACTTTCCTACATGGACGAAATGATTGTGTTACAAAATGGAACTTTGCTTTCGACATCTTCGACGGATATTCCCCAGGCCGTATTGTCAAGTTCGCTTGAAGACACCCAGACCGAATACGGAGTTGAGGTTCAAGAAGGAGATATCTCAGTGGAGGAAGTGGGGGACGGCCACCTTGACGCTCCATCTGCGACGGACGACACAAAGCAAGAACGCCGTCTCAGCTCTGTCCAGAAAGAAATATTACAAGCGCAGAACAGCACATGGTCTGTCTATGTCTATTACTGCCGAAGCGCCGGCACTGTTCCGATCTTGCTCTGGGTATTCTGTACCATTGTTGGAGCTGTCTTGAACAACGTTTCCAGTGAGCATGCCCCTTTCAACCGTCAGCTTATCGGCAGCATTTGCCATTGCATTATGTGAAGGCCGCAGGGGAACGAATTGATACTGACGCAGACAAAGCAATTTGGCTGGAGAAGTGGACTAAGGCAGACGAACGAGGCTCGAACGAGACTTACGGATATTATCTAGGGATATATGCCCTATTGGTTGTCCTTGCAAATGCAGGCGTGGCCGGAGAGTGCTGGTGAGTCTCCTATGAAACCATGCAGTGGAAGAACCAACCAGTTGACAGTGCGCCATATAAGGTTTTTCTTCATCAACATCATAAACGATACGGCCTTGAGGTTGCACGACGATCTCCTCAGAACCACACTGAGGTTTGTGGCTGACTCCGGGAAACATGCGATATATTCACTGACCACTTGATCCCTGGGCATATAGTGCACCGTACAGCTTCTTCAAGGACACCGACGTGGGCGCTGTCACAAACAGGTTCAGCCAAGACATGGATCTTATAGATATGACCCTTCCTTCTCAGGCCATACAGTTCACTACAGGTACCTGCGAAACAAAATTGCCTTCAAACCCCGAGGCAAGTGCTCATGCTAATGTATATCTAGGGGCGGCGTCTTGTGTTACTCTTCTGGTCATTCTGTGCGTGCTAGGAAAGTATCTCGCCGCAACTATACCCGTCTTCGCGGCCGTACTCTTCCTGCTACAACGATACTATCTTCGCACCTCACGCCAGGTCCGTCTCATCGATATCGAAGCCAAGTCCCCGCTGTACAAGCTATTCCTTGAAACCGTGGCCGGCATTTCTACCATTCGTTCCTATTTATGGGAGCCAGTATGGAACCAGAGGTTTCAGGAAGTCCTGAACCAAGCGCAGCGGCCTTACTACATGCTCTTGTGCATACAGCAGTGGCTTTCCATCGTCCTGGACCTTATCGTAGGGAGCCTGGCCGTGATAACCGTCGCTATTGCCCTGCTCCCATCCACAGAGGCCCTGAGCGCGGGCTCCCTGGGAGTCGCTCTAAACCTCATTCTCGAGTTCAACACACTCCTTGCGCAAACGATACAGGCCTGGACCAAGCTGGAGACTTCCATTGGCGCGGTAGCTCGTGTTCAACAGTTCACCAAGCACACGCCTCTGGAGCCTGAAACCTCTGCTGACCAGCTCACTCCTCCCGCTTGGCCGCAGATGGGAATGATGCAATTCCACCAGGTCTGCGCCAGCTATGGGTAAGTCGAGCTGAACATTAAATTGCCCTAATATATTGGCCCAAGAGGTTAATCATTTGATGATCAGATCCAACGCCCCACCAGCGTTGGCAGACTTCAGCCTTGCAGTCCGCGGTGGCGAGAAGATCGCATTGTGTGGACCTTCGGGCAGTGGCAAGTCATCGCTTGTCCTGGCCCTTCTCGGGATGGTCGAGCTCCGGGAAGGTCAAATCACCATCGACGATGTCCTGCTCTCGTCCATCTCTGGGAAGCACGCCCGGTCACGTATCAACGTGATCCCTCAGGAGACATTCTTCCTTCCCGGCACGGTACGCCTGAACCTCGACCCGAAGGGGCAATGTCCCGACGACGCGATTGAGGCTGCCATAGGCAATGTAGGGCTGCAGGCCAAGGTAAGTGCGGGCGGTGGTCTCGATATGGAACTGTCTGCACCCGAGTGGTCCCAAGGCGAGAAGCAGCTGTTGTCTCTGGCAAGGGCTTTGCTTGTGCCAAGCAAGATCTTGATTCTGGACGAAGCCACAAGCGGGTAAGTAACACCTACCCCTATGATCTCTCCTCGAAGACTATCAAAGACTGGATCGACACTATGCCGTAATACTGGGCTCTGCTGATTATCGTGACCAGTCTCGATGAAGACACCGAGTCCGCTATGCAGCGAATCATCGAGACAGAGTTCCGAGACCACACAATCATCTCTGTGCTCCATCGCCTCAAACACATACGGAACTTTGACCGCGTTGCCGTCTTGAAGGAGGGCAGACTCGTAGAATGTGGGCCACCACAGACATTGCTCGAGACAGACTCTGCCCTCCGAGCGCTTTACATTGCGCAACATATCGAGTGATGCGACGGACTACTTCAAGTGCCTCTCTCGTCCACTGTGCAAATATGGCGCTTGGGTAGCCTATTACAAGGCATCAGGCGGTGGGCGTTGCTGTCTTGAGCGGAGTACTTATAGGGAGGCTTCGTCCGAGCAGTGGACGAGCAGTCAGGGAGGCTTATGGTCCCTGGTGGAGAGGATACGAGTACAGTTGTTGTTTAGTAGCATAGAGATCTAGTAATTCTACAAAAAAGCAACATGAACAACGCCCGTTAACCCGCGGGTCGGCCTACTTCAGCAGCTTCCCCGTGACCTCGTCGCACGTCCAGTCCGGGTCGTCAGGATGAAATATTCAACATCTGTGTAAGGCAGCAGCGGCGTTCCTTGACAGTCTATTCTTTCTACAAAGCTAAAATCCCATATTTCTAGACGAATTGGTTTTAGTAGCAAAAGCAGGGATGAGACGCTAGGAGAGAAGAACGTAAAGAGAGTGAGGTAGACACCTCACTTCAATCATTTCTCGCCTACGACGTTTTGTAAGGACTTGTCTTAGTAGGCCTCCTTCAAAACGCACGTCCACTACCTCCGCCCCCCCTAACCGCCCATATAAGCATCACCGAGCTCCCAGCACTTCGACCGTGAGGGCCGGGCTGGTGTAGCGGGCCACTACACCAGTAAACCTCACGGGTTTCCTTATCTCTCTTTCCTTACCACTCCCAACCCCGAGGCCAGGGGTTCAAATCGTAGAATCAACAAAAACCCCGAATGGGCTTTTCGTGACCGTGGGCTCCCTCGAAGGGGCCCACGGGGTGTTTTTTGTTTGCTCGTTCCTCACCATACGATGGAGACCTTCGTGGGGTGGCCTTTCTTTTACCTTCCTGCTTGGCTCTCCTTTCCTTTTTGTCTTTCTTTCTTTGCCTTCCGCTTTGTCCTCCCTTCACTCTGTTGATTTAACCGCGTCCCAGTTTCGAACCTGTACGTCGCCGAGGGACATAATCACAAGGAACGAAGGTGGGAAGAAACGTTGAACATATAGATAAATGTAAGGGTATGTAGGTGGTATCGGCTGAACCGATCTGAGCAGCAATCCGCTAATGTAGCCCAGTCTCGGAGACTCAAGACTCAGCTCTCAGTCCAGCTTCTTCCTCTTCCTCTCCAGCCCCTCCGCCATCGCGACAGCTACATCCTCACCTGTCCTCCCCCTCTTCCTCTCGCCTACCTTCTCCTGGCCCAGCACAGTATCCTCCGCCACGGCCTTGAACACCCCGGCGGCGCCCTTGAACAAGTCCTCCTCGAACCCGCCGTCCTCCGCGTGAGTCTTCGAGATCTCCTCCATCTCCCTGACCCACCTGTACGCCTTGGGCGGCATCCCCACGAGGGCGTCCTCCGTCTGCTTCACCCGCGCCGGCACGATCTCCCGCATCGCCTCCTTCAGGGAGTCCAGCACGCCCAGCCGGTGCGCGGTCGTGAAGGACTGGACCGCGATGGCGGAGTACCCCTTCGCGAGGGACGCGAAGCACATCTTGAGCCCGGAGCTCGCGCCGATGTCCTGGCTGATGTGCTTGACGTTCAGCGCCTCGGCCAGCCTCGCCCCGTAGCCCGGTATGTCGGCGAACCGGACCGGGCCCGAGGTCGGGACGGACGGCAGGTTCCAGTCGCCCACCGCGGCGGTCGGGGCGCCGCCGGCGGAGGTCCCGTCGTTGGGGTGCGGGGGCCCGCCCAGGAAGGACCCGTCGATGAGGGTGACGGGCACCTGGGCGCCCTCGATGGCCTTGGCGATGGCCTTGACCGTGCTGGGCGCCACGGCGTTCAGGTCGGCGAGGTACAGCGGTGGCTTCTCCTTGGTGACGAGCTGCATGGCGTCGATGATCCGCTGGGCGGTGGCCTGCGCGTCGCGGGGCGGGACGATGGACAGGATCACGTCGCACTTCTTGACGAGGTCTGCGTCGGAACGGAGGTCTGTGACCTGGGCCGCCTTTACTCTCTCCAGTGTGTCTTTCGAGCGACCCGAGCCGTTTGTCGCCACAGAGAAGCCCTTCGCTACGAGGAGCTTGGCGACGCCTATCCCCATGTCACCGATGGAGAGGATCCCAATGGTTGCAGGACTTGTTGAGGCCATTTTCAACGTCAACTGTTCACTAAACAAATGGTTGTGTCCGTTGCGGTCCACAATGTGAGTAGACAAGAATGATCCAATTATGGGATGGGTTCCTCGCGTGGTTGATCTACTTGCTGTAAGTACTCGGTAAATACCCTAGGGTAGGGAGACCTCGGGAGATCGTCCACTTGCGCTCCAACAATGAGGAGAGGCGTCGAGTATCCACAGCATCTACTGTAACCTTACCCTTTTCGATGATATACCCGGTGACTTCGAAATCAATTCGGTGACCCTAGATTGGTCCACCGTCCCCATGATACTTGAAGTAATCACAATCACATTAAATCCAGGAATTCGAGATATCCAGGTATGTTTGAGGCTGTATTGTCACATATTATAATGTCTACCCGCATGTTCAATTGCTATAGGTCACCTATAGAACATGACTTGCGTACCTATTACACTTGCCTGGTATCTGTTGAGCAGTTGGTCCAAGCCTAAGTGTCAATCTTCTTGTTCAGATTTAACCTCTTGAAGGGCGCATAAGAGGCGCCGTTGACGACGGCACCTTTAGCCGTGGTCATGCTCACGGTCGCTCCAGGAACGTCCAGTTTGGTGTTAGGACCTACGCCCCCAGCAGAAAGGTAAATGCCCTCAGCACTGTAACCTCCAAAGTGATCCCAGGTAAACCAATTGGCGCTCCCAGGATGGTGTCGTCGTCGCGACTCCAGGTGTAGGTCCGGCGGATCGATGTCCTTCAGACTCATATCCCCTACGCCAAACCGAATCGGCGGGTATTCCCTCGGCTCCACATTGAGCCTACGCTTCTTCTCCGATGACAGCTGCACAGGGTCCCTCTCAATGAAGTACTGTACATAGTCACCAGGCTTCGCAATGGCGTCGTTAGCATCATGATCATTATGGAACGACCTGATGAACTTGTCCAATTCAGCTTCTTCTGACTCTCGGACATGGCTCGTTTGCGGATCCAGCGACAGGAGGCTGGCTTTGGCACCCCATTCACCTCCACCGCTTACTGTAACGCCGGCTCGTTAGAAACTTATGGACGCGCGCAGGGCTTTCTGTACTCACATATTCTATGTATCCGGGCGCCCTGGAAAAGGGCATTCCGGATAACAGGCTGGGTTTCCCATGCCACGCGCTCGGGATCGGTCGACATGTCGAAGGCCAACTTGCCCAATGCCGTGCCTAAGAAACGTCCATCTATGATATAGTGAAACCTGACCAAGTCTCCATCGGGACCGAACATGTGGCTGGGATAGATGACAGCCCACACACCAACTCGCCCTATTGCGGCCTCAGATTGCAGCAGAGAGCGGCGAGCATCTAACAGGCGAGGTATATTGATCTGTAGCTCCTTGGAAGCAGGCGATGGCTCCCCATCAATCTCGACTTTGGCAAGGATATTGCCCAGCCCCTCTAGGACCTTCCGCGGTTGCGTAATAGGCACCAAGGGCGCTCGGGCGTTCACTTTGTCAAACATGAAGCTCGATGGAAGGTCGACAACTTGACTGTGCTTCTCAGCCATCCTCGCCAACTCGAACGTCCTGCCGTGCGTCCACTCGGATGCTAACAGGGTTGAGCGTCTTCCAGTCTGGAACAAAGTGTTCGCCAGTGGCAGAGTAAGCGATATTCTAGCATCTTTGGCGGTTACATTCCGTGGCAGAAGAATGGATAGTGATGACGACTCCTCGGACTGGGCTCGTTGAGGTAACGTCGGCTGTCCTTCCCCTGAGCTCGTCTCGTCCCATAATCCAGGGAGGAGGCTGCTCCGGCTACCAAGATGAATGGACAGGCCCTCCTGGAGCTTGCGGCTCGGAGCACGGGGGCTGAGCCCATCGACCACGGCAGCTAGTACATGGAAACTCGGACCGCCAGTACCTGGTGAGTCGAGAGCAGACACCAATTCGGCCATGAAGGATTTATCGTTAAGCCATGAGGCGTGTCGGGGGCTCGCCAGAATGACAGCCGCACGCTCCTCCCACCCAGGGTCAGGTGCATCTACATTATCCGTTATTCTCTTGATCACGGATTCCTGTGAAGCCAGTCAGCCCTTGGCATGGGCGATGGATGAGCGAGATCTCTAAGGGCTCGCTGTAAAGTTGCCTTACCTTAGTGGCTCTTGGCTCAGTGAAGACCGTTAGCCGATTAGAAGGCCGCGAATTTCTCAATCTCTTGTCAAAAGAAGCTGTGTTGATACTTGATGCAGCTCTGATACTGGCCTTGGTGATCCGCGCGAGGTTCGACATGGCCAGCGACGGCCTCTGTGAGGCTATCAGCATTATCACTATCCTCTTCTGTCCGAGGTTGCCTCGATGACTTGTAAGCCCAAACAAAACAACAGAGCTAAGGGCGTCAGATTATGAAATTCCTGACAAGGGATGTAAGTATAGGCCGGTTTCCAAGCAATGCCGCCGTATTGAAATGCTGGGATCTGCCTCATAATGAAGAACCTTCGAACACTTTGGTAGTTGACGGGTTCAGGGTTGAGACATCGAACCGGTCAGGGTTGGCCAGGGTTGGTCGGGATGATTCATGGGTCCCCTGCTGACTGGATGTAGTGTACATGTATGTAGGTACACCCCCACTGTACTTGTACCTGAGAGCTTGTGTCAGAACCCCGCGTCGGCGCCGGCGTGCGTTTTTGCAATTTTTGGCAGGCATTACCGAGAGGAATTGATACCAGGGTACCAAGTGGTCTAGAGTCATAAACATCCGTCAACACATTGTCTTTAGGTACCTAAACTTCACGACGGGGCTTGACTCACTCTCTATCTTCCACACTTCACATTGACTGACCCATTGAAGTCCGTCACGTTGTCTCGTCCAATACTCCGTGCACTTCTCGTGCACTCGTCAGTCCTCCGACGATATCCCACACCCTCGACACGCTTCTTTACACGTGCGACGATGGCTACCAACTCTGGTCGGGGCAACCCGTAAGTGTCCCGCCCTTGCAGTGGCCCTACTATGGTCAAACATCCCGGGCATACTGTGTTGACACCTTCTTCCGTATAGTATCGCCACCTCCGACGGCCCCAAGGTCGAGAACCAAGCCCCTCCCGTCTCCGGCGATGTAAAGGCTGCCATTCAGGAGACACCTACTAGCGGCGCCACAGGCACCCACGCCGCCGGTCAAGATGCTGGCGCTGCCTCATTGGAGGGCACGGGCAAGGTGAAGAGCGCGAAGGAGCTGGAGAAGGAGCGGAAGAAAGCCGAGAAGCTTGCAAAGTTCCAGCAGAAGCAGGCCGCGAGCAAGGCCGCTGCGCCCGCCAAAGAGTCGAACAAGGCGAAGGAAAAGAAGGCTAAGGCCGAGGAGGAGGCCCTGGCGCCATATGTCGAGGCGACACCCGTAGGGGAGAAGAAGCAGCTCAGGCCCCTCGATGACCCTCACTACAAGGCATACAACCCCATTGCTGTCGAAAGCGCCTGGTACGAATGGTGGGAGAAGGAGGGTTTCTTCAAGCCTGAGTTCACAGAGACCGGTGACGTCAAGCCTAACGGTGCCTTCACCGTTGTCATTCCTCCACCAAATTGCACTGGTAGCTTGCACATGGGTCACGCCCTTGGCAACAGTCTGGAGGATATCCTGACCCGGTGGCAGAGGATGCACGGCAAGACGACTTTGTTCTTGCCCGGATGTGACCATGCCGGTATTGCCACCCAGAGTGTCGTAGAGAAGATGCTCTGGAGGAGGAAGCAGCAGACTCGCCATGACCTTGGCAGAGAGAAGTTCTTGGACCTGGTCTGGGACTGGAAGAACGAATACCATGACAAGATCAACAACGCTGAGCGAAAGATGGGTATCTCTGTGGACTGGTCGAGGGAGGCATTCACCATGGACAAGAACTTGTCTGCAGCCGTTGCTGAGAACTTTGTACGCTTGCATGAGGAGGGAATCATCTACAGGGCCAACCGACTTGTCAACTGGGATTGCACCTTGATGACTGCTCTGTCGAACCTGGAGGTCGATCAGGAGGACCTCAAGGGCAGAACTCTGCTGGACGTACCAGGCTACGACAAGAAGGTTGAGTTTGGGTAAGCAACCCGCTATTCCATCCCTTTCCAGGTACAGTGGCTGATCTTCTCTCACAGTGTTATTGTTCACTTCAAGTATCCCCTTGAGGGCTCAGACGAGACCATCGAAGTGGCTACGACTCGTATAGAGACCATGCTTGGAGACACTGGTATTGCTGTCAACCCCAAGGACCCAAGATATACTCACCTCGTGGGCAAGTTTGCCGTCCACCCCTTCATCGAGGGTCGTAGACTGCCTATCGTCGCTGATGACTACGTTGACGTGGAGTTCGGTACTGGTGCTGTCAAGTTGACGCCTGGCCATGATCCTAACGATTTCAACTTGGGCAAGGCTCACAACTTGGAATTCATCAACATCTTTACTGATGACGGCCTGTTCAACGAGAATGGTGGTCCCTACGCCGGTCAGAGACGCTTCGACGTGCGATACAAGATCCAGGAGGACCTCAAGGCGAAGGGACTCTACGTCGACAAGAAAGACAACCCCATGAAGGTGCCCCGGTCTGAGCGGTCGAAGGACATTATTGAGCCGATCATGAAGCCGCAATGGTGGATGGCTATGCGGAGCCTGGCTGATGAAGCCGTCAAGTCCGTCGACAATGGCGAGATCAAGATCAAGCCAGAGTCAGCAGACAAGAGCTTCCACAGATGGATGGAGAACATCCAAGATTGGTGCATATCGAGGCAGTTGTGGTGGGGACACCAATGCCCCGTCTGGTATGCCCATGTCGAGGGCGAACAGGAGGATCAGTCAAACAACGACCGGTGGTTCAGCGGAAGGACACAAGAGGAGGCGCAGGCCAAGGCTAACAAGGCTCTGGCTGGCAAGTCGTTCACCCTTGAGCGCGACCCTGATGTCCTTGATACCTGGTTCAGCAGTGCCCTCTGGCCCTTCTCAACCCTGGGCTGGCCGAATGCCGACGCCGAGGACTTCAAGAAGTTGTACCCCACTTCAATCCTCGAGACTGGTTGGGACATTCTCTTCTTCTGGGTGGCTCGTATGATCATGCTTGGTAAGAAGTTGACAGGAGAAGTTCCATTCAGGGAGGTTTACTGCCACAGCTTGATCCGTGACAGTGACGGCCGCAAGATGAGCAAGAGTTTGGGCAACGTCATCGACCCTCTCGATGTCATCAGTGGCATCAAGCTCGACGACCTCCATGCTAAGCTTCTCACTGGTAACCTCGCCTCAACTGAGGTGAAGAAGGCCACGGCTTACCAGAAGAAGGCCTTCCCCCAGGGCATCCCAGAGTAAGTCATTCTCAAAGCACCTTCCATTCCTAAAATGGGCCAATCGTATACTGACAAGAGGAACAGGTGTGGTGCTGATGCCTTGCGAATGTGTCTGGCAGCGTACACTACTGGTGGTGGTGACATCAACTTTGACGTGTCGGTGATGCACATGTACCGAAGATTTGCCAACAAGATGTACCAGGCAACGAAGTATGTCATTGGCAAGATCGAGACGGTGCCAGACTTCGTGCCTGCGAAGACCGCAACACTACAAGGCAACGAGTCTCTCTCTGAGCTCTGGATCCTGAGTAAGATGAACGCGGCGACCAAGGCTGTCAATGAAGCCCTGGAGGAGCGCGAGTTCATGAAGGCCGCCAACAAGGTCTACGAGTACATCTACGCCAACCTTTGCGATGTCTACATCGAGAACTCGAAGGGTTTGATCCAGGATGGCACCAAGGAACAGGCCGAGTCAGCTCTGCAGACCCTGTACACTGCCCTGGAGGCCGGTCTCTTGTTGATTCACCCTTTCATGCCTTTCGTCACCGAGGAGCTTTGGCAACGTCTCCCAAGACGGCCCGAAGACAAGACCAGGTCCGTCATGCTGGCGCAGTACCCTGTCCACAGGCCGGAGCTCGACCAGCCCGCGGCGGAGAAGGCCTATGAGCTGGTCCTGCACAGCTCCGGTGGCATCCGGTCCCTCACGTCCGAGAACGCGATCAAGGAGGATGCACAGGTCTACATCCAAGCGTACGACGCCGATTCGCACAAGATCATCACCGAGCAGGTCGGCAGCATCCGCTCACTTGCAGGCAAGGGCATCGGCAACATCACCGTCATCTCCCCCGAGGACGCCCGCCCCGCCGGCTGTATCGCGTACCCGATTGGCGCGAGCGCTACCGTCTTCCTGCTCATCAAGGGCCGCGTCGACCTCGACGAGGCCATCAAGAGCGCGGCCAAGAAGCTGGAGAAGAAGCGCGGCGAGGTCGAGAAGCAGCGCAAGCTGGTCACCGACCCAGGCTACATCGAGAAGGTGGCCGTCGCGACGCAGGAGGCTGACAAGAAGACGCTGTCCGATAAGGAGATCGAGGCCAAGGGCTTCGAGGATACCATCGAGCAGCTGAAGCAGTTGAGCCTGGAGTAAGGGATTTTTGTACGAACATAACAAACAAGATAGATATCTACGTCACTAAATAAAAAGGTTTCTGGAGATGCCTGCTGGTCCCAACGCCGTGTAACCTAATCGCCCGAGAGCACGTCGACACTGTACAGATTCCCAGACGTGAATGGATATGTTGGTAAGATGGATAGCTGGCATGTATGTAGCTTGCTGATCAGATACTCACTACCATGCATGACTTCGAGGTCACGGCACTTCTGGTCTATCTAGGAGATTACAGAGCTCTTGCGCCTGAGGCCTGTGATCTGCTGGGTTTCCATTGTTGGGCAATTGAGCGAGAGAACCGAGTGTCACTTTCCCCGGAGCGTGCCTTTCCGCCGTACAAGCCCCCAAAAGATACCAGTCCTTCTGCGTAGCCCTGTCGCCTCAACAGACGACTTGGCCATGCAAGCGCATACTTTGGTCATCAGATGATCAGGCTGCCGGATTCGCATGGGGCTTCTCGATATCGCCATGCATGAGGTCGGGTCTGGGTTTCAACTACAACTGTGAGCACATCGATTAGGCACAGATCTTATCGGCTTTCACTTACTTTACTACTAACCATTCAGTAGCTTCTTGGAATGTGGCGCAGAGGATCCTGGTTGCTTCTTTGTCTTTGGTAAGTTCCGCTTCGAGTCATAAGACAGTCGAACGTGCTGTTGGTAGATGCCCTCGATCGGCGGAGCGAACACCTTGAACGGAGAGATACTAATCGATTGACAAGACAGCACTTTCAATTAGGCGATCAATTCGTCATTTGGACATAACTGCCTAATCACAATGTCCATACCCAACGCTCGCGCACAGAGCGTTTGTTGCATCAGCTCTTCTCATGGTATTTCGTTATAGTAACCTTGAAGGTTTCGAAGGTTGCCGCCATGCTTTTCTGCCTATGGTACGTCTTCTCACTCGGTGCGTCTACTCTGGCGCCGAGCATCCTTCAGGGGCCGCACTATCGAGTAATATCATTCCACCCAGATCTTCGTAGCCTTCCAGTTGGCAGTGTGCTGATCTGGTCCCTGCTGCATACCGTTTCAAAATCCTAGCCACTGTAGCCGTTCTCCTTGAGCCAGTTGGCAACGTCACCCTTGTCACGACCCAGCCATGAAATCTTGGATCGAATGCCGTCCAAAGATTGAGCGAGTGCTTGGTCGTACCCGCTCTTGTTCTTGTCCTCGAAGAATTTCTCCACCTTGGCGAGCTGCTCGGCCTGGGTGAAGGATGAGGTCGTAATCTGCACCATCGATCCAAGCATGGACAGGGCAGGGGGCAAACGCTTGTAGAGTTCATCCCAGTTGTTGACCACCCACTCGAAGAGTGCATTAATACCCTCCGGATGACTACGGAGACCCGCTGTGGGCAGGTAGATGTCCTGGTCCTTGATCTCGCCGCTGAAGAGGAGGTCGAGGGTCTTCTGGATCAGCTCGGGCTGCTTGGCGCGGCCGAGGGTGCGGAGCGCTGTGTTACGCTCGTCACCGCTGTTGGACTTGCGGTAAAAGTCGAGGATTTTTTCATACTTGTCGGTGTTAGCTCAATGATATATCCAAATCGCCAGATGGAAACGTCTTACCTCGTCTTTTCCACCATACTTCAGAGCAATGGCGAAAACACTGCCACGGATATTGGGATGGATAGCACTCTTGTCGCCGGCCATGTACTTGCTGAACATGTCCTTGGCTGTACTGATAATCTGCTCGTCTCCGGACAGACCAGCGCTACCGAACAGCAGCGCCTTGAACTGCTGCTCAATATGGCCGTCCTCGTCGGAGAATTGCCAACCCAACGCATGTGCTTTGGAACTAATTAGAGACCTCTGGAACTTCTCGATGCCATCTCGGACCGCCTTATCTTCAAAGATCCAAGCAGCCTGCACAGCGCTGAGGCGTGCAATTATTTCGTTCCAGACGACAAATTCAGTCTCGGAGTCGAAGCTCTTCAGTAGGCTGAGAAGGCCTGAGGTCTTTTGATATCCTGACTGAGCCAGAGCACCTGAATCAGCAATGAGGCCGGTGCGGTCCTCGACACTTAAAAGACCTTCCTTGGCTGCCTTTCCAAGCTTCGCCAGGCGCTCTGGCGAATACGAAGTGCGGTAAGGGCTCGTGTGATCAGCGTTCAGCTTGTAGAAGTCGGTGCTCGAAACCTTGAAATCAGCCTCGCGCTTGTCGAGTATCAAAGACCTCTCGACACCTTCTTGGGTCCGAAGACCAAGCAGAACGGGGTATAGAACCTGGTCCTCTTCGGGCTTCACATCACCGGTTCGCAGGAAACGGTTCTGCTTGACATGGATGGCGTCTGAACCGCTTTCTGATACAGTCACAACGGGGAATCCAATCTGCTTGGTCCAAGAAGCCATGACTTCTTCAATTGGTTTGCCACTGGCCTCGGCGAGAGAAGCCCATAGGTCGCCAGTCTGGGTATTACCGTATGCGTGCTTCTTCAGATAATTTCGGACACCCTCAAGGAAAACATCCTCACCAAGATAAGTAGAGACCATGCGAAGAACGCAAGATCCCTTCATGTAAGAGATAGCATCAAAGATCTGGTTGATCTCGTCAGCACGCTTGACAGGCACCTCAATGGGGTGACTGCTTCGCAGAGAATCCAAGGCGAGGCCTCCCTGGAGAGTGTCGGTGACAAAAGTCTGCCACACCTTCCACTCAGGGTAGAAAGCGTTGCAAGAGTACCAAGAGGCCCAGGTAGCAAAGCCCTCGTTGAGCCAAAGGCCTTCCCACCAGTCCATGGTAACGAGGTTACCGAACCATTGGTGGGCAAGTTCGTGCTGCACAACCTCAGCGACTCTCTCTTTGGTCGCAGCACCACTAGCCTTCTCATCGAGAAGCAGGTCAACAACACGATAGGTGACGAGACCCCAGTTCTCCATGGCGCCTTGCGCAAAGTCTGGGATGGCCACCTGGTCCATCTTCGGCAGCGGGAATTCGATGCCAAACACCTTCTCGTAGAACGCCAGCGTCTTAGCGGCTAGATCGAGGGAGAAGCGACCGTGCTCGATGTCCTGACCAGGAGGCGCATAGACACGTACGGGAACCCGGAATGCCTTAGTTTCAATGTAGTTGAGCTCGCCAACAATGAAGGCGAGTAGGTATGTGGACATGAGAGGGGACTTGTTGAACTTCACTGCTTTCTTGCCTGAATGTACATCTGTTTCTGAAGCAACATCCATGTTGCTTAGGCAGGTGAGGTTCTTCTCGGCCACAAGAGTCACAGTGTAGGTTGCCTTCAGGGACGGCTCATCGAAGCAAGGGAACGATCTGCGGGCATCAGTAGCCTCAAACTGGGTTGTTGCCAGAATGCCTTCAGTCCCGTCTGTCTTCTTGTATGTGGAGCGGTAGAAACCAGCCATCTTGTCGTTGAGCTGGCCGGTGAACTTGATCTCCAGCTGCGCCTTGCTTCCCTTGGGTATGACATCGGAGAAGTCGATCTTGGAAACCTGTGTCTTCTCATCGTACGAGACTTGAGGAGAATCGCTATGAATATTGTTTATGTCAGCCAGTGCAAGCCCAGATTGATGTGGAGAAGAGGGGGAGTGGCATAGCGTACCTGACAGTCTTGCCATCTGAGGAGACCTTGACGCTGTGGATATCGAGCTCGAGAGTGTGCAGAGAAATGGCTTTGGAGTCCTCGGCAACATCGAGGTCAATGGTGACAGTACCATCGAAGGTGAACTTGGTGAGGTCGGGCTCCAGAGTCAAATCGTAGTGCTTCGGCACAACGTTGGCCGGGAGGAGCTCCCTTCCGGCCACGTTGAGCGCACTCGAGCTCTCAGTTGCGCCGGCGTGTCTGCACATGTTGTTTCTTCTGTAAGAGCAGTAACGGACTGTATCCTTATTGATCAAGGGCGTTCTTCGGCCACGACTGACTGGGGCTTGGTGGCTAGTTGATTGGATTACGGAGTATAGTCTCTTGTTGAGGGTAGGAGGGGTAATACTTTAGAGGCAAGTTAGTGACGTTGTCACGGCAGAACGGAACCGAAAATGTGGGTAAGCCGATCCCGAGTAACTTTCTGGTTAAGAGTCAAAAGGTTCTGATGCAGGTGGCTACCGCAACATGTTTCGACAGGACTCAGGAATGGAACATAGAAGGCGGCCAAGATCTAAGTGAAGCCAAGATGCGCACGTACGATAATCTAAACGATCTGGGTGATCGTTGTAATGTCAGGTGCAACCCAGATGACAGAGCTTGCGCAGACCTCGAAAGCGGAAGTCTCTGATGAAATATAGCTGATCTCAACGGAGAAGAAGAAAGGGCAAACGACATGACCAAGAAGCGGAAACGAAAACGGAAGCAAGAGGGGAGGAGAAGGAGCGGAGTAGTTGGAATAAATGAATATCACTGTAAGCACTTGTCTTGGTTGGCCTTCCTCTTCTAGTGTAGACTGTTCCGCGCGTTATCGACTGTCGACGGGATGCTGCTTCTGCACGCTCAATGCTTGATATTGTTCCTGCCGCCGTGAATGAAATCCAATGGCCGGACTGCCGGTGCAGGCAAGACACCCAAAGCCTGCAGCCTGCCGCCTGCGCCACCTGGGCTGCCTGGCCCCTCCCGAGAAATATTCCCCGCAACCTTGAGCTGCTATGCCGGATGCAGTAGGCGGTGGTCTCGCATTCAGTCCCGCTAAGCACCTAGATACTGAGGTAGCTCCTCCCCATAGCAACCATGAATCTATGGTCTGCTGAAGCCACACATGCCATTAGCATCCTTCTGGCCCATCTGAGAACCCACTCATTACCAGGCAGATTTAGAGCCTCATCCTCTTTGTGGACAGTATCGTTTATCGCAAAAACCGAAAGTTGGCCGGCCTTCCAGTGAGGTGCCTTTGATGCGAGTCGGCCTGGGATCCAACCCTCGTAGAGGGTAGTGCAACCAGGAGTTGCTTGTATAAGCGGAGCCGTCCAGAAAGCCTCTTGCCAAGCCGCAGAATAGGCGGCTTCAACTCGGCGATTCTCACCACGACAGCTGCACAACTTGCTGCATTAAAAGACAGCAGGACCGGCGTGGTGGTGAGGTGATGTTAAACGTTGGAAGCATCAGACACTTGATCTGATGCTGCTTGCTGCTTGCTGCTTGCCTCTTAAATGACGTCCTGAGGAGGAGCATGATGTCTGCAATGTGTCCATCGTCATACGTCCTGGTTGCGCTGGCCGTATTGGAAAAAGGCAATCGCCGCTGGAGGAGCAATGACAGGCAGAGATGAGGCCATGTGGTTCTTCATAAAGCCCGAGGTGCTACCTAGCGAGGCGAGAGCCGCTAACCGAGAGATATATTTTTGGCGAGTAAAGCAACGTCAGTCACGCCTATCACGCCAATAATGCCATGTTGGACCGATGTTAGGCCACCGCAGGAAGGGCCACCCAGAGAACGGAGACTTCGGTCCCTGGCCTGGCTGCCCTGGCGCGATGGGTTATGATCCGACGATGATGTTTTAGTTCGGGAGGCGTCTCGGCCCAGGCCGTGCTCACATTCATCGCATTGAGAATCCACAACGTGTCTAGAAAGTGTTTCTAGATTCTGAGGGTATTTCTGTCATTTTTCTCCATGACAAATGACATGTGAGGAAGAGATTGGCCAAAGCCTCCGACAGCGGGGCACGGCAGGAGAGAAAAGCTGATGATGGCGGCTCGGAAAACATGAGATGTTTGCTGATGCAGAGCAAGATTTGCGGACCGCTTGCGCCCTGCAAAAATCCAGAAAGACAGGGGACACTCACGGACGTTGTCCTTGGCGAGCAGGCGATTGACAAGGCTGCAAGGGTCCTCAGCTGATGAGGCAGTGAGGCCGTGAAAAGGTCTAGAAGATACACACGGACCAGACGGAGTAGTCAACGGAATTTACAAGATTTTGAGTTTATCTCGAGCCCCTCACATAGAACGACTCTGCACAATGACTTCAACGATTGGTCAGCCTTCCCTGCAGCCCCTGTCTGTAGCTCAATAAGGTGCTCTGGCAGTCTGGGTGGTTGCCAATTGGCGGGTGGGTCCCACTTAATAGCTACTACATGTGGTACCGGATCTCTGATACCTTTCCCTTCCGGGGCTCCCTGACATGACGGTGTCAGCCCATTGCCGATCGTCTGTCTGTACAGTACGTAGTCCTTGTCAGAGCATACAGTACAGCCACCAAGAGCTCGACCCCTCCATGCCACCAGCCCACCACTGTGCATCATCCCACCACAACTTGCCCCTGCCCAGGAAGGAGAGGCGCCTCCTCGAACTACCCCGCCGAGAGCTATTAAAACCGTCGAGCCCTCCCCTCTATCCCAACCCATCCTCTACGACTCAACATTCTTCTCTATCCAAATCATCAACTCCTCCCTCATTGTGAAATCTCAATCTAGTAATTTCACCCCAGGTAAGCCTTCCATGTGCATACTGCTGCTTTGCCCCTTCCTCCTTGCTATGGGAGCTGGGAGCTTCGGTCTCGATGGTTGCACCACGACGGACAAGCTTTCCTGAGGCATTATCGAAGGACTAGCCTCTCCCAAAATCCTCCAAGCATCTCTGATGAGCTGTTGCTCATCGACATACCTGGGCACTTTGTCCTGTCTAGCACTATCAACATTGCTAGCATGCTTTCCCCATCATCACCTTACGCAAACCCATGACCTTCTCGCCGACAATAGTCCAACACTGCCCGAGTTCTTAAACCTTGCGAGTCACGAATCAACAGCTTGCTAACATTCGCCTATTAGACAAACTTCAATATGCCTATCACCAAGGTCCACGCCCGTTCCGTCTACGACTCCCGTGGAAACCCCACCGTCGAGGTTGACCTTGTCACCGAGACTGGCCTCCACCGTGCCATCGTGCCCTCTGGTGCCTCTACCGGTTAGTCCCACCTCCCCAAATGTCCTCCTAACACAGCCGAATCTAATTGCCTTTCCCAATCCAGGTCAGCATGAGGCTTGCGAGCTCCGTGATGGTGACAAGACCAAGTGGGGTGGCAAGGGTGTCCTGAAGGCCGTTGAGAACGTCAACACCATCCTCGGACCCGAGCTGATCAAGGCTGGCCTTGATGTCAAGGACCAGACCGCCATCGACAACTTCCTGATCAAGCTCGATGGCACCCCCAACAAGACCAAGCTTGGCGCCAACGCCATCCTCGGTGTCTCCCTGGCTGTTGCCAAGGCTGGTGCCGCCGAGAAGGGCATTCCTCTGTATGCTCACGTCTCCGACCTCGCTGGCACCAAGAAGCCCTACGTCCTCCCCGTTCCTTTCATGAACGTCCTCAACGGTGGCTCCCACGCCGGTGGTCGTCTGGCCTTCCAGGAGTTCATGATCGTCCCCTCTACTGCCCCTACCTTCACTGAGGCCCTCCGATGGGGTGCCGAGGTCTACCAGCAGCTGAAGAGCTTGGCCAAGAAGAAGTACGGCCAGTCCGCCGGCAACGTCGGTGACGAGGGTGGTGTTGCCCCCGATATCCAGACTGCCGAGGAGGCCCTTGAGCTTATCACCGACGCCATTGAGAAGGCTGGCTACACCGGCAAGGTTAACATTGCCATGGACGTTGCCTCTTCTGAGTTCTACAAGGTCGACGAGAAGAAGTACGACCTTGACTTCAAGAACCCCGAGTCTGACCCCACCAAGTGGATCACATACGAGCAGCTCGCCGACCTCTACACCGAGCTTACCAAGAAGTACCCCATTGTCTCCATCGAGGACCCCTTCGCTGAGGACGACTGGGAGGCCTGGAGCTACTTCTACAAGACCCAGGACATCCAGCTTGTCGCTGATGACCTGACCGTCACCAACCCCATCCGCATCAAGAAGGCCATCGAGCTCAAGGCTGCCAACGCCCTGCTGCTCAAGGTCAACCAGATCGGAACCCTGACCGAGTCCATCCAGGCCGCCAAGGACTCCTTCGCCGCCAACTGGGGTGTCATGGTTTCTCACCGCTCTGGTGAGACTGAGGATGTCACCATCGCTGACATCGTCGTCGGTCTCCGCGCCGGACAGATCAAGACTGGTGCCCCTGCTCGATCTGAGCGTCTCGCCAAGCTCAACCAGATCCTCCGTATTGAGGAGGAGCTTGGTGACAACGCCATCTACGCTGGCACCCACTTCCGCAACTCTGTCAACCAGTAAGCGGTGTTTGCGATGGCACTTTTGTGAGAGCGTGAAGGAAGGTTTTTGAGAAAAAGAGATATCCCATATGAGCGTCAGCATATTGAACAGGACGCGTTGCTGCTAGTTACGTCAACCTAGCATGCTATGACTCGAAATGCCCAAAATAAATTCTATGATAATTACGTTACACTTGATGGCCCCAACATGGTGAATGGAAGAAATGTGCAGCATATTCTATGATGACTCGCATGGTGACTGTTGCCAAGAGATGTAGTCGTCGTAGTCTCCAGCTTGCATGGGTATTTTACGTAAGCGATTATATGGTGGCTGCGAGTACCAGTGTCAGCCCTGTACGGATCTATACTGAGTTTGTTAGTTTTAGAGTTGCCCAGTCAATTGGTGGCGCATGTACCTAGGTATCGATATGTGTGGGGCCTGGCGATTGTTGTCAGAGCAACCTAAAACTAGTGCACTCCAGGGCTGTACCGAGTCAACAGTCGACCATCAATAGCCCGACCCGGAGAAGTAATTGTTGTTCGTCCAAGACTCCCCCATACACACGAACAACATATTCATTTCCCCGGACTCAATCTACCTAAACCAACCTTCCTAAGAACGGTTCATATCACCTTTCCAGATCTCTTGACGTTGACTTAATCAGCGTACAAGCCTCACCTTAAAGTCGACCTTCAGCGACAGCCGCACCATGGCTCCTTCCGAGGATCTCATCAACTTCGACGTGATCGAAGCGCAGAAGGAAAACATCCAAGCATTGCCCAGCGGACGGTCTGCAAGGAAACTTGCAGAAGTCTTCTCTCCACCATCAATAAAATCCAGACAGCCCTTGCAAAGTGTCGCTACACCAACACCAGAAAGCACAAGAAACATCAACGACTGCATCCGTGCCGAGTACGAGGCCGAGCTCAACAACATAGCCGAGTATGACGACCCCCTCGACGTCTACGACCGGTATGTACGCTGGATAATCGACGCGTACCCGTCAGCGCAGGCAACGCCAGCCTCACAACTGCACACCGCCCTCGAGCGCGCCACAAAATCTTTTATCGGCGCACCGCAGTACAAGAATGATCCTCGCTACCTAAAGCTATGGCTTCAATACATATCCTTCTTCGCCGATAGCCCCCGCGAGACGTTCGTCTTCCTCTCCAGACACGGAATTGGTGAGACGCTTGCTCTCTTCTACGAGGAGTACGCGGCCTGGCTGGAGGGAGCTGGAAGATGGGCCCAGGCCGAGGAGGTATACAACCGGGGCATCGAGAGGGGCGCCAGGCCAACACCCAGACTGTTGAGGAAGGTCGGCGAATTTGAGCAACGACGAGCGGCGCAACCCGAGAGGACAAGTCCCTCAAGTCCCGCACTACCTACTGTGCGGCCGGCACTGGCTTCCAAGATAGACCCGTTCGCAGCCACGGAGAGAGATCCGCAAGCGCCAGATCACACAGACGGTCTGATCAGAGGACAGAAATCAAAGACTGCTAAGTCGAAGCTGCAGATCTTCTCGGATGCGGACGCCGCTCCAGAACCATCTGCTATGGGTTCCCGAGGCGCCGAATCCAGGGGTTGGGACAGTATCGGGTCACTGGCGGATAGGAAGAAGGAAAATGCGATGGAACCGAGGCCATGGGCCGGCGAGACATTGCAGGCTGGGCGCAAGAAGAGTAGTGCGCCAAAGATGGCTATTTTCAGGGATACTGTGAGTACATCCGCAACCAACCCTCCCACCACATAGCCCACGTGTTGATCAAAATCAGGACTAATTGTTTGGCCACGTGGCCCATTGTATTGTATCAGTCCAAGTCTCTGCTTTCAAAATCACATATTACGATTGCTCCATCGCAGTATCAGGTGACTAAGAATCCAACGAGCGGCAAGAAGGAGCGTGTGTTTGTCGATTTGCACGCGATCTACCCCAGTCCCGAGGAGCCAGGCACTGAACTGAGCTTCGAGGAGGTCTGGGCTGCGAACCGCGGCTGGCTTGGTCAGACTTGGGAGGGTAACGAGCTTGATGAGGGTAGATATATAGAGATTGAAGAGGATAACCCACCTATACCCGCCGATAGGGTCGACGCAAAGCTGGCTGTGCAGCATGATGTTGTCACCTTGGACGAGAATGGCCGCCTTCCGGATCGTCATCGCGGGGGCAAGAAAAAAGTGATGGAGGTCAACGAAACACAGATCAGTAAGTCCACTCTGTCGAATCATTACACAGAAAACTAACCTGGAGCAGTCAAGACAAAGCTGGACTCCCCGTCTCGTCCCAGGAAATCGAAGAAGAAGCGTGGGTCGGAGCCAACCATGACTATGCACACCAGGGCTGCTACGGACGATATCTACGACATCTTCAACGCCCCATTGAAGCGCCCTTCCGATGAGCCCGAGGACACTGCGGACGATGACGATTACGATACAGAGAGTAACTACACCAACAGTGAAGCTGAAACCACATGCACAAGTCGGCAAATTACCACGAGTGATACGGGAGATGCAGAGGAAGACCACGCGGCACAAGATGTGGAGATGACAGATGTGCTTAGTGAATGGTCTGAATTCTCTACAAAGCCGCCCATCCACGATTTCCATGACGACGACGAGGACAACCGGTCTATTGTATCTGACCTGAATATGCGGGACGCGGATCCATCAGTAGCCTTCACGGAGCACACCATCACCGCGCCAGAATGGGAGGATGACGCTGATGATATGATCACTCCGCTCGACGACGATGATGACGACGACATGCCGCCGCATAGGGTGCGGACGAGCTATGTGCCCATCCCCCCCGAGGACTACGTCCCCGTCACGCGGACTTTCAGGGATCCAGTCGAGATAGCTAACAACCGTCTCCCCTTTATGACGCCAATTACGGAGAAGACTGAGTCCTCTCTACGAATCGTCTCAGAGAACCCCGACCGGTACGGCATTACGAAAACTCCTAGTAAGAGAGACTGCACATGGCCGGAAGAGGATGTAGACATGGATTCGGACGAGTGTCTCAGCAGCCCTCTCAGGGACCTCTTGAACGAGACTTTCTCTCCAGTGAAGATTCCATTGTCACTGCTACCTAAGCCGCAGCCTGCTGTGGCGCCGGAGACAGCAAAGCCGTTCTGCACAGGGCCGATCATCAAGGATATACTGTGCAATCCAGTAGACGAAAGAGTCCGTCATGAAATCCTGGAGAACATGCGACCGGCCTTAACCTTGTATACCGGCTTCTATGACCACCGAAACGAGAAATGCGAGAAGGGTGGTGAGATCCGCAAATTCACCAAAGCATACAAGAGCAGCAGAAACAGCACAGACAGGACGGCGAACCTCGGTGCGAATGTTGTCCTACGATTCCCGGATGTAAGGGCTGGATATACCCTGAAGAAAGAACTTGGTGCTGGTGCATTTGCTCCAGTCTACCTGGTTGAAAACCCTCTGCCTGACGACGCTGTGGAGAAGGAGGCTCCACACAGACGCAGCCATCTCGAGGCACTCAAGATGGAAGATCCACCTACGCCATGGGAGTTTCACATGATGCGCCTGTCACACACCCGCCTCGGTCCCCAACACCGCGCGACGGCCTCCCTATCCGCGGCGCTCGAGATGCACCTTTACAAGAACGAAGGCTTCCTCATACTACCGTTCCACCCGCACGGCACGCTGCTCGACGTGGTCAATCTCTTCCGCGCAGAATCCTCGGGGGTCATGGACGAGATGCTGGCGATGTTCTTCACCATCGAGCTGTTCCGCACCGTCGAGGCCCTGCACTCCAACCAGATCCTGCACGGCGACCTCAAGGCAGACAACTGCATCCTCCGCCTGGGGGAGGGCGGCCTGAGCTCACAGTGGTACGCCGACGGCAGCGGCGGGTGGAGCTCGAGGGGCGTCACGCTGATCGACTTTGGCCGCGGCATCGACATGCGCGCGTTTGTTCCCGAGGTCCAATTCGTCGCGGATTGGAAGACCACAGCACAGGACTGCGCGGAGATGCGCGAGGGTCGCCCCTGGACGTGGCAGATTGACTACCACGGACTCGCGGGTATTGTGCATGTTCTCCTCTTTGGCAAGTACATCGAGACTGTGCGATGTGACGCCGGGGGCCTGGGCACGCAGGCGGGCAGGAGGTACAAGATCAGGGAGAGCCTGAAGAGGTATTGGCAGACGGAGATCTGGAACGCGTGCTTCGAGGTGCTGCTGAACCCCTCCGGGTACTTGGGGTACGAGGAGGGCGGGCAGATGCCCGTGTTGAAGAGCATGGGGATCGTGAGGGAGAGGATGGAGGACTGGCTGGAGAAGAACTGCGAGCGCGGGGTGGGGCTGAAGAGTATGTTCGGCCGGGTCGAGGCTGCCGCGAGGGCAAGGAGGGTGTGAACGGTCCGACTATGGTTGCTATGCTGTGCATATGGATAAGAGCGTCAAGGTTTCTGGCATACCGGCGTTTAGGTGGCGTCAGCGGCATCGATTCGAATTGGATCTCATTCCTTCTTCTTGATCCAGCCTTTCATGAAGCTTCTCTGGTTTTCTGTGGTGTTGCTATTACACGATGTTAATGCCCATAGTACCTTTTCTTAGCGACGATCAAACTTCCGAGTATCATATAAATGTTGTGATGTTGTCTTGTACAAGGTGCCATGATCGGAACAATGTCCAATGTAGACAACTAGGCCAAGCATACGCCTGGAAGGTAAGGAACAAACTACTTACTCGCTGCCCTCGTCATCTGAGGAAGCCTTCTTTGGCTTCTTCTTCGTCCCCTTCTTTGCATCCTTCTCGGCCTTCTTGTCGACCTGCTCCTGGATCTTGCTCCTCTCGCTCGCGCCCCTGTCCGACAGCTCCTTCTCCTTGGCCTTGAACTCCTCGCTCTCGGGGTCCGCGTCGATCAGCCACTCCAACAGCTTGATCTCGTCCGCCCATATCTGCTTGTCCTCGACCGTCTTCCCGTCCGGGCCCTTCCTGTCGATAGGCGTCTCCAGAACCAAGGGCAGGTCCCTCACGCCATCGAAGGACATGAGGTTATGGAAGGCGCGCAGGCCCAGGAACCCGGTCCCGATGTTGGCGTGCAGGTCGCGGTGCGACCCGAAGGGCGCCTTGCTGTCGTTGACGTGCAGCGCCCGTAGGTACCCCAGCCCCACCACCCGGTCGAACTCGTCCATGGTGGCGGCGAAGGCCTCGGGCGTGCGGAGGTCGTAGCCCGCGGCGAATGCGTGGCACGTGTCGATGCAGACCCCGACGCGCGACTTGTCCTCCACACCCGCGATGATGTCCCGCAGGTCCTCGAACCTCCCGCCGACGATGTTGCCGTGCCCGCACATGTTCTCCAGCACCGTCACCACCCGCCCCGTCTCCGCGTGGCTCCTGTTCAGCTGCGCGGCTATGCGGCGCGTCGCCGCGGCCATGGGCTCGCCGCCCGTGGAGCCCGGGTGGAAGTTGTACAGCCTTATGCCCAGCGCGTCGCACCGCTTCAGGTCGTCGACGAAGTTCTCGTACGCCTGGTCCGCCTTGGCCTTGTCGGCCTGGGCCAGGTTGACGAGGTACGAGCCGTGCGGGAGGGCGTGGAGGCCCTGGTCGTAGGAGTGCGCCTTGGCCGCGGCGCGGAAGGCATCGCGGTCCGAGTCCTTCAGGGCCGGGGAGGCCCATTTCCGCTGGGACTTGAGGAAGAGGGCGAAGGAGTTGGCGCCTATGTGGACGGCATTGGTTATGGAGTTCTGGACGCCTGGGTTGTGGTGGGTTACATTGTCAGTCGCTATTGGTACCAGGGGAGGTGGGTGGAATAATTGATGTGTATGGGTCTTACCTCCTGCACCGCTGACATGGGCGCCTATGTACATCGCCCTCTTGAGCGAGCTGACGACGGTCCTCTGTGCGAGGGGCATGGCTTCGTCCTCCTTCTCCTTCTTGGTCTTGCGCTTCTTGGGCGTGGGCTTGGACTTCTCCTCTTCCTCGTCTGCTTCTTCCCCGTGGCTGTCGCACTCGTGTTCTCCCTCTTCGGCCTTGACCTTGGGCTGGGCTGCCTTGCGCTTCTTGCTCGCCGGAGCAGGTGTCGCCTTGGTGGGCTTTTGGTCAGTGACAGTCTTGGCTTCGGGCTCGGCTTTGATAGGCTTCTTGGCTTTGGTAGCTGCGCCGTTGACCTTTTCGACGACGGTATCTTCGGCTTGTTGGGTGACAGCGGCTCCCCTGTTGCGAGGGGATTTCCGAGGAGGCATTGTGTTGTGTCTGAAGGAGGTGCAGATCGATATGTGTCTGAAAGAAGACACTATGATGTCAATTGGACTTGGGCTGTGAGATCGAAAAATAATACGATTCATGACAGGGAGCGGTCACGCTGCCTGTAACTTGCCCAGGTGGGTTTCAATCAACGCGTCAACTGGTGTGGACGCGTCTCCACGTGAGCTTAGAGCACATAGAGCTGAAGTGCCCACTGTGGTAGAGCCCGCTAGGCCTGTCCTTGTCTCCACCAAAAATTCTGCTAAGCCAGTAGCGGGTGTCCGGGCTCAAATCGCCAACCTCATGAACTCCTCAACTGGTTGATATTTCAATCCACAGGCCGCGTGGCCTAATGGCTAAGGCGTCAGATTTCGGTTGAAATCATCTTTCTCTGAAGATTGCAGGTTCGACTCCTGTCGCGGTCGTTAAGATTCCGCGGATGTCTGTAGACATCCTGATCTAACTTTTTGTCTTTTTTTGGCACCTTTGCCGTTCCTCCTTACTGTCCGTAGGATCCGATAGGTCTCAAGTAGGAATAAGAAGCACTGTTGATCAAGTATCTAGCTACCTACTCGTGGTCATGTCATTTTTATTGACTGTGTCGCTGTTCCAACGAAGCGGTAATATACTTGCATCCTCACATTTGTTTATCTGAGGTTTTTATGGATGCAACAGAGTTCCAGGCCGTCAGACCCCAACCCTTATCGAGTATGCGTCTCATTGGCCGCAAAGGCTAACCGTGTAAGATGATTGGCTGTTCCGTCAAGAAGCCTATCACACGTCTACCTCTCAGTATACCACTTGTTCAATGTGTTGAATATACACTTCGAATCAGGTCCGGTCTTGGAGGGTGCTAAAGAGCTCAAAGATGAACGAGGTGACCACGGGCGTCATGATCATTAAGGCGACAAATCGGACATAGCAGCGACCAGTTGGTTTATCTGGCACCGTGGCCCTTTCTCAGGGGCAGTAGTCGGCAGTATAGCAATCCCCAGGGAACCCTTCCCGTACACCAAAGTTGCGAAGATTGTGATTCATATCTTTGGCTTTGGAGGTGGAAAGGCCACTGGCCAACACTTGCGGCACCTCAAGCTGGGATCCATACTTACTAAGAATGCGCCGTGTTCCTATGCCGACTGCAGCGGCGACGACACTATACATGGATAAGGAGATGATCTATAGCACACTCAATCCGTTTCAAGAGGCAGCGTTGCTGCCTAGGAGCAATGCAAAATCTTGGCTCAACGCCATATTTCTTCACTGTATAGGGGAGGGCATTGCTCCGTTCCTGTAATACGCAGAGCCAGATACAAAAGTCTGCTTGGCTCGTGATTAGGAACGATATAGGTTGGGTTCTCTCGTTGATTAGTAGGTGTCATCCTGCATAATCATACTAATTTACTATTGTTCCAAGTACTGTAGGTAGGGTATATTATACCTAGGTAGTTACTATCCGACATACTTGAGGGACATCAGGCCTAGGACTTGAGTAAAATTTGACGAACCCGATACTACTAGCCATTAGTGAACTCAATTAGGCATCTTTTACCTCTGGCCACCTTCTCGTCGCGTTTATGGAGCTGTCTGAGAAAGGTGTTGAACATCCCTAATAAGCTAGTTGTTGTAGAGCAGTCGAAGTATGCGTCAACTGGTTATGATCAGCATCAGTCACTGTATACTATGTTATTAGTCCCGCTACGTGACCATCAAAAGTCCGCAGTTCTCGCACTATAGTGAAGCAGCACTAGGACTGGCAACCTCTCTAGTATAGTCAGCTCCGCAGCTCAGCCTACAACTACACCTGAAGACCGAAAATAATGAGCCTATGCGAGCACCGGATCTTGTTTAGTTATCAAGCCAACACTGGCTATGCCTGCTCCAGCGACTACCTCACCGGCGCTATGAGATTGTACACGGAACTATACTACCTACTATGTAGGCATGTTCTCCTAGTTGCTCTCAACTTCGGTTCGAACTCCTAATCAGTAAAGACCGTGCATCATGCAAAGGGAACTATATAAAGCAAGCATGCCGCCCTCTTCATCTTCTCGTTCCCGAGGTCTCTCTTCTCATTGCTCCTCACAGCGTCAGCATACTCGTGATCACCAGTTGACCGCACACACACTTCAAGTGCTACCTTTTCTCTGTTGCAGTGATCTTGACACTTACTTATCAAGCAAACAAACTCTTCAATATCATTCAAAATGCATGATCATACTACGCATTACCTGCCGGCTTCCAAGCCCGCACCGCATCGCGTCTGGCAGGATGGCGACATCGCCTTCCTGAAGACCTGCGATGCCTTCAGCCCCAAAGACTACAACGACCTCATCGCATCTGGCTATATCCACGAGAAAGCCACCTGCCACCCAGTCATCATCCTCAAGGCCCAGTCGGGCAGAGCCATCATCACACCCGTCACGGCCTTCTCCTCCAGCGCCGAGAACAACTTCCTGCCTCCGTGGCAGCAGTTCTACCACCGCCACAAGAGCACCGACGACTTCCGAGCCTTCGCCGGCACGAAGAGGCCGAACAACAAGCACGCCCCTCTCCGCCTCGCCGACTCGAGGATGCAGATGCCGAAGCCGAGGGCCTCCTGGGTCTACATCAGGCACTTCTGGACCGTCCCGGTGGCCGTGCTCGGGCGGTTCAACAAGGCGCCCGGGCTCCTGCAGGTCTCGAGGGAGAGCGTGGCCGAGCTCAGGAGGGACATCAAGCAGAGGTGTGACGGTCAGCTACGGGACGCGCTTGATAGGCTCGGCGCGGCCCCCGGCGCCACACCAGAAGCTCTAGCTCCTGCGCCCGGGCACGCCTCTTCGGCTCGCGTCGCTGCTACTCGGGGGCCAGCGCCCGAGGATACCCGACCAGTGACCTGCAGTCATCATGCGCCGGTCGTTGCGGCTCGTGCTCAGCAGGCTACCGTCACGGCTACTGTGAGCTACAGCAGGGTTGTTGCGGGGACTGCTAGTGGAGGTGCAGTTGGTGGTCATTGCGAGGCAAAGAGGAAGGGCGGGAAGCCGGGGTGTGTTCCACGGGCCTGACTGCTTCATGGCTCGAGACAACGAGCTCTGAGATGGTCGCTGGCCACCTGGGTTGAGTGCAATCCCATCAGCTGGACGAGGGAGGAGACGGATTCACGATCTCGGAGGAACAGGGGCTTCGAATCTGAAGCAAGAGAAATGGGACAAGGTTCATGTTGGATTTTAGGGGAGACGGACAGATGGGCAACGTTTAGCGTTGTATATCATGGAATCTGTGGTGGCGTTGTAAGATTATGTGGTTCGTGGTGTTCTTTTGTATTTCGCGTTGATCAAGAAAGGGGGAGAGCCTTGCATGTAGACGGATATACCCAGCTGCATTTACACATACACTCGAAATTATGTACAGCGGAAAGTCCATGACTATCTGAAGGGGGTATGAAATACTGCACTTCGTCATATGGTGACTGTGGCTGTGGTATGGTGAACACTCAGGACCGCAGCAGGCCATATGCTTGTACCTGGAGATATTATTCGGCTACCTGTGAATATAAATACCCAGTGACCGGCATGTCCACTGCATCATGTGCCCAAGGGGGTAAGCAACGGGGAAGAGGGAGGCTGAGGCCTCGCCTGCCGTGCAACCTATTGACGGGTTCGTCTTGTTATGATCCCCAGCATGTCAGCACTTGGGCAGGCCAAATGAGAACCCTAGGGTATCTATACCGGGATTCGAAACTGCGAGTGCTAGCACTATGGTTGGTGGGCCTGTGGGCCACATACATGAACATTCTTTGATTGAGCAGATGACGAGACGCAGACTTCTGCATGAATTTGTAGAATTGGGGGCTTGGTTGGCTGCTCGGGTGCAGCTGGTAGTTCTGCTGGAGGAGTTGGTTGGTTGGGCATAGACTACAGCCACCATGGCGGCTTGACCAAAGGGTGTGAGCGATAAGTACTGTACCAGCTACGGAAGAAGACGGGGCTATCATAGTATGAGGTGGCCTCATGTGGCACCCAATAGTTCTCGCAGGATGTATGAAACGGGTTCTAGGAAAAGCGAGAGGGCGGCAGAGCGATGTCCAACTCTTGCACCGTCATGAGCGCATGTGGCTTGATAGTGCTATATAAGCATAATAACCACGGATGATACCCTGCTTGGGGTCTCGGTTCCGGTCTCATGTGATCACTGTGTTACAGCCCAGTTGGGACTTCGGGAGATGGTAGGATCAGGCAGGATTGGCCCCAAGGCAGTACTACAGGTGAATTGTAGTGTACTTAAGTACGTTGGCTTGGCTCGGGAATCTGCGGTGTAAGACCGGGATCGAGTGATGTGCCGCGTGGACTCTGTGATTGCCAAAAATAGCATCATGACTCTAAATTGCCTGGGAAGGACTAGTAAATAGCAAAATAGGAATGTTACGCATTTGATATTACCTACCTACCTACCTATACTACTCAGATACGCATCTACTCTAGTGTATATAGTAGACGACATGGTCATGGGCATGGAGGATTTGAAGGGTTCAGGTGTTGTTCAACCGCCGAGGTCGATTTGAACGGTGGGTCCCGGCGATCAAGGTACCTACAAACTAAGTAGATATGTGAGGGTGGAACTGTGGGCATCCATGGATCCTATGTACATGTTGGTTATTCGGTTGCCATTCCTTCCGACAGATACTACTAGTAGACCTCGGGATTACTGTACTGTTTACAGTAGTCGCCCATGTAGTGCAATTCTGCAATTCTCCATGCGAGACCAGGTCTCTTCCCAAGGGTTCCTTTGAGACCTTTTCGAGGCACAGAGGAGAGACGACCCCCCTTGACCCCCTGTAGCCCCCAGACAGCTTATTGGGCCTAAAGACTGAAAACAATCTGTACCCTGTCCAGGCTGCAGACTGTATTCTGCACGCTGCATGCTGCAAGCTGCGTAAACCCTGCTGGAGCTCTAGCCGCCCATTCGCCTTGATGTCGGGTACATCCCTACTTTACCTCGCGTCGTACATGTCATGATCCATTACATTACTGGTGTTACTGAAGTGGTTGCGTTGCAGTGGGGAGTGGGAAGGGAAGCGTGGGAAGGCAGACGCTTTTCAGGTGCCGATAAGTGGCGACTCCTGATGAACCCTCGTTTCGTCCCGAGCCAAATAAACCTTAGCTAGGTACTCCGTACCCCATACATACAGTTTCAGCCGTCGTTGGTTATCCCGGAGTCCTTTACACCTCTCACTCATCCTCATCCACCACCTCAACCTCAAGCGAAAACACAACCGCAATCACCACATGTGCATCTTACAGTCACTGCAGGCCGACTAATCTTGAAGCAATCCTGGCATAGACAGTTGTCACCGACTATGGACTGAAAACACTCTCCTCTGGAAAGCGAGCATCTCACTACCAACTCGCGAACCGACCCTGGGTTTACCTGTCCACCGTAGCCATGTCAGCGGCTGCCGACGAAGCTGGTGTCGATGACCATGACCGGAGACGGTCGTCCATAGAGAAGCCGCCCATACTGTCCGACAGGGACATCAGCGATCTAGATGATGGCTACTCATCTACTACCGCGTTCGACAGGCTGCCGGAGGAGATCATCCAACAGTAAGATAATGCTATCTACCTCACATTGCTCGGGAGGCGCTGCGAGGCCATGGGGAATTCGAGGTTCTGACCTTTGTCTGCATCTACCAGGATCCTGGAAGCCGCCGACCCAAGTGCCTTTGCATCCTTGATTCTGCTCAATTCCAAGTGGCGAGGTGCATCGCAGCAAGCACGTCTCTATGCTCTGCAGCTGATGGCATGTCCATCCTACTCGGCAAGCCACAAGAAAGCGCCCGAGGCTGGACAGGAGAACCTGCCTAACTTGAGGAGGCTTTTCGCCAGAGAAGTCAAGCGTAACCTTTTTGATGCCTACTTACGCCCTAGCCACACCATCATCAAGCTCGTGTCGAATTCTATCAGTTCTTCATCGTGTCCAGGGGGAGACGGCATGTCCTTTGCTCCATCTCCCAATGGACACTACTTGTTGGCATACAACTCATCACGCATCAACCTCATCGACCTTCGCAGTCCCACCATAAAAGTGGAAAGGGAGTTCAAGATACTCCGCAGACCTGCTGCTACATGCATCAAGGATGATGGGTCCCTCTTGGCTGTGCTCCTGACCGAGATGCAGGTTGACTTCTACGATCTAACCCAGACACCCCCGAGACGAATTCAGTCCATCATACTTGACCATAGCCCTCGAGCTATTGCACTATCGCCATGTGGAAGTGTCCTGGCTGCCGCCTACGACGGCGGCATCGAGGTGCGGTCTCTTGGTTCGAGTGCCTTAGTGACGGACAAGAGGTCTGTGAAGTGTGACGGTGTCGATTCTCTGGCATTCTCCAATGATGGCACACAGATTCTGGGCACCACTGTGCACTCTGCTCAACCAAATACGGTCATCCTGACCGCGCCTTACTACGACCCTGGCAGCCACTTATCCAGTGACAATATCAGCGCTCTCTGGACGACCTCCATTCTTTTCCCCAACACGAGTCGTGACTGCAGCCATGCCGTCTTGATACAGGAGTCCAGCCATGAAGAGGCTGCCTGGAGTTTCGCTTACGATCGCAGCTTCGAGACCTTCCGCGCTGTGCGCATAGACGATCTGCGAAACGGCACCACCTACTTCACCGGCCCGACTCCTCGTACGCCTTTACAAGCGAAACTCCTCCCGTGTACCTTGCCAGCGGCGTCACATCGTGGTGACCTGGTATCTGCTGGATTTCAGGGTAGAGAGGTCTGGCTATACGGCGTGCCCGAGGATCTCGAGGCGATCTCAGACAATTCCAACAATTACCTCGATATCGACAGCAGTTCAGTAGGAGTTTTCCGACGTGTCAGTGGAGGCTCGATGCGCTCCAGGACACAGGAGCCCGGAGAGCCAAGGGTTCCACAATGGCAATTGCTGTGCGATAAACTCCGGAACACTTTTGTGGGAGGGGTCAGAGTCACGGAACTCAGCGGTGTTGACACTGTGAAATGGGTGGCTGGATTCGGTGGCTCGTCGCTCAAAGAGCGCCTGGTCGTTGCAGCCAAGGGTGCTTCACCTGCCAAGCCGATTACCGAGGAAGACGACATTGATTTTGAGGACGGTGGCAGGCTGATACTGATCGATCTGGACTATGGTTTGGAAGATGGTTCTGTCACGGAACTGACCATCGATGTCGGCCTCAAAGAACCTGAGGTTCTCGAAGAAGAGCACCGCGACATGGAAACCGAGGTGGCTATAGTGAGAAGGCGGACTGTGGCGCAGAGGGGAGGACGTTCCACTGCCATCATGAGATCTGCAACGACAGCTGCACGCCTGACTCCTGCTGCAACGGCGGATCAGGATGATGACGATCCTTTGTTACCTCGTCGGATCGGCGCCGTGTCCTTGGGATCTAGTGAGAATCCCATAGCGACTGGGGTAGCAGGAACGGAAACGGAGACAGAGGCCATCATGGAAGAGCAAGAGGCCTTGGATGGGCCCTACTCACATGCTGGTCCCCGGTCAATCACCACGCTGCGTCGTGCCGCGACAGCAGCGGCTAACCACCGGCGCCTGAATCCTACAACTTCTACAGGCGCCCCCATCGAGATCCGTCGAGCCGATGGACGGGCTCAGCATCCTCACGAGAGCGATGCTGATAACTGGGTCCCCCCACCACCTCCGTACCAGAAGGAAGACCCTGATGAAGCACCCGCGTTCCTACGCCACTCGATGATACCGGTGCTTGCTAGTACGAAGCCGAGTTCCTCTGTTCCCAACGCGCCTCCTGTTCCACCGATCCCGCTGGCTCATCAAGAGGACGTTACACCCGCTCAGGCGTTGTCCCTAAGACGTCGGACAATGGGTCCTGGCGGGCCCGAAAACTTACGCCAGCGTACGCCGCAGAGTGCTTCTCATCAGAACTATTCTACTCATTCTACTATGCCTAGTACCCCCAATCTAGGCAATGTCATTACTCGAACTGTGTCTTCCCCGAACACATACGAAGAGGACGATATCTATAATGTCTCGCCTCCTGATACACCACAGCCACAAGCAAGTGGTAACTCGAGCAGCCAACACGGTGGCAACCATGTCAGCCCTCAAGGCACAATGCGGCGTGACACGGAACCTTTTCAAACGTTACCCAACTCGTCACCTTATACTGGCACTCAACGTGTAATACCCTTAGTACCTCGAAGTCATACCGCAACTGCGAGCTCTCCCTTGGTGTTCGAGCAGCCGTCCGCGCCTGCACAGCAAAACATTGGCCTAGGCCTATCGCAACCCAATCCGACATGGAATCCACATGTTGGTGGTGCCTCCAACCCGAACGTAATGCATTCACAGACATGGCCTATTCCGTCTCCTCACTCGGGGGCGCTGGCTGCGGGACCAGCAGGGCGACCATACTCAGTTCTGCCGACGAACATGACTGCGGGTGACATGAGTACCCAGTCGTATCACGCCTCTCCTCTCCCAGAGCAGAGAGACTATGACAATGGCAGGCAGTCGAACCTGTCCCGGCGGGTATCGACTGGTTTCCACTTACCTCGAGTGCCTACAGGAAGTCGTGGTAATGGTGGGAGCAGGCCAATGTCGGTCCATCAGCCACTATCTCGTCCAGGGACAGCCCGGACTCTTCCCGATCTTGTACACCAACCTCAATATCAACAATCCTACGTTATGCCCCGACGCATAGGATCTCAGCCGGCACTTGAGACCCACGCTTTCGACTATGCTCAGCAGGGGCCCGACCAGCCCCTGATCATCAGCACCCCGACCGGAGTCTCGGGAGCCTACGACGCGCCGGCCAGTCGACTGCCGGACCACCGCAGTGGGGCCCAGATCTTCGCGCCGGTCCCGCGCCATCCAAGGCCCACCCAGATGCCAGGAAGCCAGCGGCCCACGGCCGAGCGGCTCGAGGGCCAGCTCGACCCCTCCTTCCTCGGCCGCACACCAGCCGAGGTGAGTGCCGGCCTGAGCTCGCGCATGTCCTCGCTGAACCGCCGTGCGTCCCGCGCGGAGCGCAGTGCTGCCAAGAACATCTCTGACGCGAAGAAGCAGGGGTGGAGACCGGGGAGGAGCAAGAGCAAGAAGGCGGCGAAGAAGAGCAGCAAGAAGAATAAGAAGGGGCCCGATGATGATGTGATGAGCCAGAGCGCGTGGACGGACGTCACGTGGTCGACGGCCGGGAGGGATAGGAACAGGAGGACGTATAACTTTGGCGGGGGAGAACGTAACAAGGGTGGTGGTCCGGAGAAGGACAAGAAGTGTGTGGTTATGTGAGTTTGGTAGTCTTTCGGCATCGATGTACTACAGATTTGGGCGGCTAGGTGTTTGATAGTGACCTTTTAGGGAGTGGGTTGTTATTGGCATTGCGGAGTTTCCGGCCGAGGACGGCACATAGCTGAGCAGATCCGGTATGGTATAGGTGGGTAAACTTGGTATTTCTTGAAATCAGGAAGTTGGGAAAACTAAATACTGAGGTAGGTAGAGCGGCTCATCTTATATGTCTTAACGGGTGGGTGGATGCGGAATGCCCTTGTTGATTTCAACGATATGGACGAGCCAGGCGTCAGAAGTTTGACGAATCCGTTTTTTCAGGTATATATATACGCCGGTCTTATATATATAAGTATATTTATGGCCACTTAATTCCTGGTAGTCGACTGACAAGCATTATATTGAAATGCTACTCCTTAGGGGCATCATTAGTGAGGGTAAGATGGTTGTTAGTTAGTGCTTGCTCACTGAGTTGCCCCTCCTTTTTTCCCTCCGCACCGCACTAAAAGTTTGCCACTCCATAATTATATTCAACCTCAATCCACTTTGAGCCTCCTGGAGTACTGGTCCCATATGAGATATGTTTGGCTTTACTGCTTGATTACATTACTTCAAGGTCTAAATTCGAGACGGGACTCATCAAGTCTCATCTGTACATAAAGCCGCCTGAGCACGTGAACAGGAAGGCCAAAAATTCTTACCGACGCCTGCCCACTTTCCCGGCTTCATCATCGGGTCAATTGGATTGCTCCGTCCTCTCCATTCAACGACGGCAACAACCCTGACTGCTATACTAGAGGAAAAACCTCGGAGTTGTGATTTTCCAAAATGGCCAAGAAGGATAAGAAGGGCTCGGACAAAAAGGCCAAGCTGGCCGAGAAGAAGGCCAAGCAGGAGAAGAAGGCCGACAAGAAGGCCAAGACGAAGACGGCCAGGCTCGAGGGGAGCGATGCGGAGGACGTCGACCTGGACGAGGTCCTGGCCGAGTACCAGAGGCAGCAGGAGCAGTTCCTCAAGGTCACCGAGGTGGTAGCCGAGGGCCCCCCCAAGCCCAGGGCGGCCTCGTGCTTCCTGGCCTCGCCCAGCAACTCCAAGGAGCTCCTCCTGTTCGGCGGGGAGTACTTCAACGGCGCGCTGGCGACCTTCTTCAACGACCTGCACATCTACAACACCGACAGGGACGTGTGGAAGACGGTCACGAGCCCCAACGCGCCGCTGCCCCGCTCGGGGCACGCCTGGTGCAGGGGCGGCAACCAGGCCCAGTACGTCTACCTGTTCGGCGGCGAGTTCTCGTCGCCCAAGCAGGGCACCTTCTACCACTACAACGACTTCTGGCGGCTGGAGCCGAACACGCGGGAGTGGACGCGCCTCGAGCCCAAGGGCAAGACGCCCCCGGCCAGGAGCGGCCACCGCATGACCTACTTCAAGCAGTACATCGTCCTCTTCGGCGGCTTCCAGGACACCTCCAACGCCACCCGGTACCTGGCCGACCTGTGGCTGTACGACACGGTCAACTTCGTCTGGTTCAGCCCGGCGCTGCCGCCCGCGCAGCTCAAGCCCGACGCCAGGAGCAGCTTCACGCTGCTGCCGCACGAGAACGGCGCCGTGCTGTTCGGCGGCTACTCGCGCGTCAAGGCCACGGCCGCGGCCAACAGGGGCGGAAAGGCCGGCGCCCAGGGCCAGAGGAACGTGCTCAAGCCCATGGTCCACCAGGACTGCTTCTTCCTGCGCGTCACCCCGCCCGCCGCCGACGCGGCGCCCAACGCCCCGCCGGCGGTCCGGTGGGAGAGGAGGAAGAAGCCCGCGAACACGCCCGAGCCGAAGAGGGCGGGCGCCACGATGGCGTACCACAAGGGGAGGGGCATCATGTTCGGGGGCGTGCACGACGTCGAGGAGAGCGAGGAGGGCATCGACAGCGAGTTCTTTAACGGGCTGTTCGCGTGGAACGTCGAGCGGAACAGGTTCTTCCCCCTGGCGCTGCGCAAGCCGAGGCAGCAGAAGAAGGGCGGCGGCAACGCGGACGAGAGGACGGGCAGGAGGGGCCGGGCGGCCGCGAAGGAGGAGGAGCTGTTGAAGCAGCTCGCCGCGCTGGAGCAGGGCAAGTCCGTCGAGGACGCCGGGGAGATCGACCTGGACACCAAGAAGGACGCCGAGGAGGAAGGCGCCGAGGAGGAGGACTCTAAGCCGACACGCGAGATGCCCGTGTCCATGGAGCTGCCGCACCCGAGGTTTAACGCGCAGCTGACGGTGCAGGACGACGTCCTCTACATCTACGGCGGGACCTTCGAGAAGGGCGACCGCGAGTTCACGTTCGACGACCTCTACGCTATCGACCTGGGCAAGATGGACGGGTGCAAGGAAGTTTTCAGCAGGAAGTCCGAGGAGGACTGGGTTGACTCCGATGATGAGGACGACGATGAAGACGATGAGTATGACACCGAGGACGAAGAAGACGAGGAAGAAGACGTCGAGATCGCCGAGGAGGAGCAGGCCAAATCAACGTCCAGCAAGCACAAGAAGAAGCAGGACGAGGTCTCCAACGCGGGCACGCAAAGCACCGAGTCCACGGCGGCGTCGTCGACTGCTGCAGCGTCAGCCGAGGAGGAGGAATCGGAGGCGGACACAGCGGCCACGTCTGTCGACGACGGGCTGCCACACCCCAGGCCGTTCGAGTCGAGGAGGGACTTCTTCCAGCGCACATCGGCCGAGTGGCAGGAGGTCCTCATAACCAGCCTCCTGTGGAAGGGCATCAAGCCCGAGTCCCTCGCGGTCAAGGAGATCAAGGCCAAGGCCTTCGAGCTCAGCGAGGAGAAGTGGTGGGACAGCAGGGAGGAGATCACCGCCCTGGAGGACGAGCAAGAGGCCAACGGTATCGGCGAGGTCGTCTCCCTGGCGGACAGGGGCGAGACCGGGACGGGCGGTGGTGGTGGTGGTGGTGGTGGTGCTGGTAGGAGGAGATAGATACCTATCACGGACATATTATGCTGCCGGACTCCGCGGATCACTGCATCCCTTGCCTTGAGAGGTTACACATGGCTTGATGAAAGTCTGCACGTGTCCGTGAGGTTACACCACGGGACACCCCAGTACCAAAAATGTTGCAGATATGAGTAAGCGTTTCTCGGCGACCATTGCCTCTTGAGGGATGAGGAAGTGGGGAGGGAGGCAGGTATTAGTGTTGATGAACATGGTTGTCCGCACCAAGACTTGTTGTTGAGATGGATACTTTGGGAATGAGGGGCTCTCGAATGCGGAGGTGTCCTGCATGCTTGACATGGGACATTTGGTGATAGATACCTGGGTATGGTGTGACCAAGGTCATATATCGAATCCGCTCACGGCCGTTCATATATAATGCGACACAATATCTTTGGCCACACTTACCAGCCTTAGGCACTTCCCACTTCCCTTACCCCTTTCCCTTCCTGTTCTGATAGCAGCGCAGGTGTGAACATGGAGCCCGACCAGTCTTTCAAGGTCATCATTGCTGGCGGCAGTGTCGTCGGCTTGACGCTGGCCAACGCCCTCGAGCAGGCAGGTGTCGACTTCCTCGTCCTTGATAAGGGCGACATCGCTCCGCGGCTCGGCGCATCGATCGCGAACTACACTGGGATGGCCAGGGTCCTCGACCAGCTGGGTGTATGGGAGAGTCTCAGACAGACTTCATCTCCTGTATTTGCTCGACAACACTTTGATGAGCACGGCCGCCTGTTCGAGGAAAACCAGGTGTTGAAGCTCCTATACGAGAGAACCAAGCTGCAGGTCCTCTTCTTTGAGAGGAGCTCATTTCTACTTGCTCTCTACAACAACCTGAGGGACAAGTCCAGGGTAAGGGATCATGTAGGGGTGGTGACTTACGAGGAGGATGAGGACGGCGTCACGGTATTCACCACCACCGGTGAAAAGATCAGGGGTAGCATCCTGGTGGGAGCGGATGGCATCCATAGCACGGTCCGGCAGCTCCTTGCCGATTCTATCGCCAAGTCTGACCCTCAGAGAGCTAGACAACTCAACGAGGGTGTGTGTTGGACTCTTGATGCTTCATGATTGAGATCGTCCCATTGATGACATCTGCAGGTTTCACGGCGTACTACCGGACAATATTCGGCACAACCAAGAACCAGCGCATAGATGACCCGAACACACCGATACTAGCAGATGGACGCTGCCAGAACGTCTATTATCGAGGTCTCTCGGGTATCGGTGTAAACACCGTCCGCGGGCTCGTCTTCTGGTTTTTCTTTGTGAAGGAGGACCAGCCCTCGACAACACCGAACTGCCCACGCTACACCGAGGCCGACGCGGAGAACACCATCAAGCAATACGGTCATCTTCAAATGGGCCCAGGCTACACCTTCAAGGACCTCTGGGACCAGCGGATCAAGGCGGCGATGGTGCCGTTGGAAGAAGGTATCGTCGAGGGAAGTTGGAACAGCGGTGGGAGAGTTGTCCTAGTGGGTGACTCCGTGTCAAAGGTCAAGATCCCTGAATCTCATCTGCTGCTTGGGGGGACTCTAGGCGGCCATAAGTATTTCACCTGCTGACGATCCTGACAGGTGACTATCAACGCTGGGCTGGGCGGCAACACGAACGTGGAAGGTGTAGCCCACCTGGGTAAGTCATACCTCCGGGATTGACACCTCTCTCCCCCGTTGCCACTACTACATGCACATCCTGATGATGGCTTCGCAGTGAACGAGCTACTCCCAGTCCTCAAGGCGACGAGGAACCCAGGGAAGCAAGAGCTGAAAGGGGTGTTTGACAGGTATGAGGCGAAGCATCGCCCTCGATCCGAGCAGAGTCTCAAAGTCTCCCGCTTTTTTACCAGGTACGAGGCGATGGAGACGTGGTACTTGAGGCTCTTGAGGGTTATATCTCCTTGGATCCCGGATAGCATCAAGTTGAAGTTCGGCCTTGACTTGTTCACTGGTGCTCCGGTCCTTGAATTCCTGCCTGTTCCAGACAAGAAGAGCTCTGCGTAGGTGCTGACCGCGGACTTTATGATAAGAAGTACGGATGAGGAGTGGATAGATTCATCGAATGCTCATTTGGCTACTGAACAAAACCATCAACTATCACCTGGTGCTTATTCGTGATTATGCCCTCTTTCTTTATCTATTGTATCAAGCATGAGTACTTACAAGGTTCAAGGGGTGGCGCAGGGTCCCCCTAACCCAGGGTTTTCCAGGGTTCTTCGCGACAAAAGGAACCTCCCACCCCCCCAACCTATCAACGAACGATTGTTCACGATCTTTCCCCAAGTCAATTGCTCGAAGCGCAACAGTTTGCCTTCATCTACCCTTGTGAAGCGACAGTAAGACTCTTCTTCGGAGGGATTGTCTCTCGAAGTGGAAACAAAGGAATTCGTCTGTGACTATACCTGTATTGTAAAGAACTCAGGCTTGACATTTGCGCATCGAGACACAAAGTCGTGACGCAATCGTCACGGTCATTCAAGATTCAAGATGCCTCTCGGTATACAACGTCTCAACGCAAAGAAATCCCACCCAAACGACCGGATTATCTTCATCAAGCCTCTGAAGGGCAAGGATGAGGCTATTGCGCAGGACTTCCTTGAACGGATCGCTGCACAATGTCGTATGCAATACTACCTCGCCCTGACTCACCTCATATCATCATCTTCAACTACTGACCATAGTTACTTCAAGTTCCCATAACGAAAGAGCACCATCTTTCCATCACCACGCTTGAGGAGTACGAGCCCAATCCTGAATTCGTTGGGCGAAACTTCAACTCTGGAGAGATAATCCAGCTCGTTCTCAAGGCTCGTTCCGGCCACTGGCTGCCCTTCAACTATGTGCAAATGGTCATGATGCACGAGCTGGCCCACTGCGTACAGATGAACCACAGCCGCGCATTCTGGAAGGTCCGCAACCTCTACGCCGAGCAGATGCGCCTGCTCTGGACCAGGGGCTATACCGGCGAGGGCATGTGGGGTCGTGGGGCCTTGCTAGCCACGGGTGAGTTCGAGAGAAACACAGTCACGGCCGGTGAGCAGCTGCCGGAACACCTCTGCGGTGGCACTTATAGGTCGCGGAGGAGGAAGAGGAGGGCGAAGCCGGAGCTCAGCTACCAGGAGAGGAAGCAGAGGCGCATCGAGAAGAAGTTCGGAAAGGATGGCGTGGCCCTCGGCGCGGACACGGACGTCAAGGCGAAGCTGGAGAAGGGCCGAACTACACAGTCTGCGCCGCGGGTCGCCCAGAGCAAAAGGGGCAGAGAATTGAGAGCCGCGGCTGCGCTGGCTAGGTTCGAACAGCAGGACAAGGACACCCCGCAGAAAGACGGGGCGAAGGATGAAGATGAGAACACCGCCGGCGATACGGAGAGCGACTACGAGGACGCAGATGTTGGGGCTGATGATGCGGTCGATATTGATGGGAAGAAACTCCTTGATGCGAAGGGTCACCACATGATCAGGGTTTGCGGGGACGAGCACCCGGGCGATCATGATGATGCCGCAAACGAGTTGAGAGAGCTACAAACCTCCATGACGCAATACTTTGCTCCCGCCAAGGGCGACGACGGCGGAACACTCAAAACACCACCTATTCCGGTAACCAATGAGAAGAAGAAGCGCCGGGAAACAGCATCGACTGCGCCGGAAAAGACAGACCAAGACAAGGCGGCGATCGACAAGGACCGGCAGACCACAAGCACGAAGAAGGCTCAAGATAAGCCTCGTGGCGAAAATACACAACCTGTGATCATCGAGAGTGACACAGCACCAAGACCAGAAACAGGTGACTCGTGCGAAATCTGTTCTTATATGAATGAAGCGTACGCTGTGACTTGCAGCATGTGCTCCCATGTCCTGGCCCCATCAAGCGTGCCTGGAACATGGAGCTGCCAGAGTGTCTCTTGTCGGGAGAGCAGCTATCTCAATGCTGGAGACCGCGGCATATGTGGAGTTTGTGGGCAACGGAAGGGCGAAGCAGGCTGAAGCAGGCAAAGCCAGCTATCGGCCAAGTTATGGTTCCCGAGACGACTGTTGTCTTGGTCCGGGTTATATCATTTGGTTGTTTGGCAACGGTGTTTCTGGGAACAACGAGGTCCTCGACGACCATAGCATGGTTCATATTGACCGCGAAATTATCGTATCAACAACAACTGGAGAGCTCATATGGTACCAGTTTGGGTTCACGATGCGAGAGTCTGACGTGCAGTTCGACTCGAACAGGCAAGCCGCCGGATCTTCCTCGCAGATGCAAGGGATTTAGTGAGCAATTGCGGCTGAAACTCCAGACTGTCAACGTCCGACCGCAATGTCTCGCCTGCAACCCTTTGCTAGAGGCTAGGTCTGTGACAGCTAGCCACTTGCTTTTCCGGTGGCTCGACTATTCAAGTCTAGGCGCAGGTTTATTGTCCACGGCCCCTTACTGTCCTCGCTTAGCCTCCCTATTGTCGAAAACTAGCACCAATCCCTCCAATGTGCAAACTCCAAATCTCCAGACCACTCCCTCTCTTCGGTAGACTATCTGACTACCTGCCACCCACCCGATGGCATGCCCTACATTTTCCTCGGTGGTCTCCCGTTTTACCATCGCGATTTGGAATCAAGGTTTAGCGTAACCAACATCACATCAGAGTAGTTATATGCAGCTATCAAGATCTGTGTTAAGTCAGACTATGACGGTGGATGTCCCAGTGGAGTGTTCACCATCGCCCCCGTTGGCCCCAAGATACCCCCTCCTCGGTAGTGGAGCCCAGCCTGATGTTTCTCGCACAAGTCTGATGATGGTGAGAACTGTCGCAGGAAGACGGACAGGCTCGCTTAATCATGTAGGGAGCACGGGAGGAAGTCCTTCTGGTGCAGATCTCGCTGCTTATCTTGAACACCCTTCGCGGTGCGGCCAAGGTAGGGCTGGCCGAGTTGTGTATAGATTGGCAACCTGCGCCTTGACAGGTCTCACCTTTTGCTTCGTTAATAGTTCGGGGTGGTGAGAGCAAGTGAAGCTGTATGTTGGTGAAGAGGCTACCGTCCAAAACAACTTCGACGATTTCTGCTTTCTGAGTTTCTTATGAAGCCTGATAATTCCTTTCGTGATTGCACCACCTCCTTCTCCTACCATCACGGTCAGGACCTCACTTTCTTCGGCGCCTCCTTCATTTTCGGCACTTATCAATTACATCTGTTTGATACTCTGGTTTCTGCTTGAGTTGAGTTGAGATCTTGCACGCCTGGCCTTCAGTTACACATCCCAGCCCTCTTGACGATTTTGACACCATCGTTTACACCACTTCATCCCGACTCTTACCACACTCACTCTGCTCCCCGCGACGGACCTGCCATCCTCGTCTGGATAACGACATTAAAATCTGACACGTCCATACGTCAACACTTCCATTCACTTCACTCTCTTCAAAATGCGCTCTGGAGACATGTTCACCAAGGCCCTCGCCATGCTTGCGTGGGCCATCGTCGCCTCGGCGGCGCCGTCTGCTTGGAGTGTTCCTCCTGGTACGTTTAATCCACCATCATTCAGACCTACTTTCATCTTACACTATCCAAAAAACGAAAAACTGATAGCGATACAGAGCATCTCGAGATCCTGGCCCTTCGACGCGCCATCCCACTGAACCCAGACGCCGTGAGCGACGTCCACTGCCAAGACAGACAAGCGTAAGTATCTTCCTGGCAGCCTAAACCGCTTCACAAAAGATAAGAGTCTATGCAATACGCGGAGTTTCATATTGACAAATACCAACCAACGCAGGCACATCATCTTCCACGAGGAGAACGCGGCCCAGCTCGCCATCTGCGGCGGCATCGCGGGCGCCGCCAGCCACTGCGGCGGGTCCCCCGCGACCACGGTCGGCAGGAAGGGCACCGCCGTCTTCAACCTCGCGGCCGTCAGCCACGGGGCCACCATCGACATCTCGAAGGTGCGCTGGGAGGAGTGCGTCCACGCCGCCAGGGCCGTGTGCCCCACCGGCAGCCTGTCCGCCACGTGCCTGGGCGGCGCGACCTCGGGCGACGTCGCCTTCACGCTGGGAAACTCTTGAAATTGGGGTTTTCAGGATTGGTCGGGTGCCACATGGCGATATCACCCGGCCGCTTGATGATATTGGTTTGAACAGTGTTCACATAACACTAATGGGCGTGGCTGGCGGGGCTTGGTCACGGTGGATGGATCCCTTACACCCGCTGTGTACGGTAGGGCTGGCCGATCTTCCCTTCTTGCGGGATTGATGGCATGCCTGGTCTGCGATGCAAGACAGTGAGGCTCGAGCTTTCATGGAAGGCGACATGGCATGGAGGCCTGGCTGTAAGTTTGTTTTGGGGTCTGCCCCTAAGTATCCTGCAGAGAAGGGATCAGACATGGTTGTAAGAAACTGCGGTGACTCTCGCAAGAGAAGATACAGTCGATCAACCCGCCCTCTAATTGAAGAGATTGTTCAATTTCTCCTTGACAAATGTATGTCCTAGCCATATCCGAACTCCCCTCGTTCGCTTCGAACATCTGTGATGCAGTCTTGTTGTCTCCTTCTGGGTTTTCTACCTCGCGTGCAACCTCGACTACCAGAAGTTTCTCGTTACACCTCGATGCGTGATTAACTCGCAGACAAGCTCACCAGGACACACTCCATCGAAGCTAGCCACCGTAGGATATTGTATAGCAAATATTGATGTGATTGAAACATTGGGGTATCATAAATAAGCATCTCGCGCGCCACACCACGCCGCATAACAAACTGGACGTCCAGCACATCCACATAACACTCATCCATGCCACACATGCCCCTTCACAACAGACCATCAGAGGTCTCAAAGCCCATACCGCGTGATGCACTCCTCCCGGTGCACATCCATGCAATCCAGCGCGCACACCCTCGTCCCGCACTTCATGCACCGCACCCGCCCCCAGTACCCGCACACCTCGCAGAACTGCCGCGGCGGGTACCTCTTGCCGTCGGCCGTCCACACGCCCCGCGCCTGGTTGTAGTTGAGCGGCGGCGCGCGGACCAGCTCCCGCAGCTCCTGGTCCGTGGGCAGCGGGGGCAGCCACGACTCGAGCAGCGGGTCCGAGTCCCCGTGGCAGGGCTGAGGAGTGAAGCGGGTGTAGGGCGTGAGGATCTGGGAGTCGGGTTCGGTGTGTGGCGCGGCCGGGTCGGCCTGATCTATTGTCGTCGATCCTGGTGGTGCGTCTGTCATGTCGACGTCCGGGTCGGGGGTCGGTACCGGAATCGGTGTTGCGGATTTCTTCGTCGCCGGTGTCTTCCCCCTCGCAGCAGCAGCTGCTGAAGCTGACCCTCTCTTCTGCGCGGCGCCAGCGGCCCTCCTGTTCCCGCCACCACCAGTCGCGGTACCGCTACCCGGCGCCGGCGTCGACTCCATACTGTGGGGATGGCTCCTCTGCGGGCCCTCGCTCTGGGCCTGCGTCCTACTCCATGCCTCAAAGTCGTCCAGGTGGTTCGCGAACGTCTTCTGGCTGGCCAGTATCTTCCTCACGTTGGGCGTGTGGCCCCTGATCTTGCCGTCCTTGTCCCTCCCGCCGCTCGGGATGGGGACGTGGCCATCGCGGCCCCCGATGCTGTCCCTCTGCAGCTGCTCGATCTCCTTCTGCACCTTGGCGCTGTGCCGCGCCGATATCCCCTCCTGGACGGTCGCGGAGCTCGAGTCGGCGGCGTTGCGTGCCGCGCGCTTCTTACGGTTCACGTGCAGGTGCACCGCCGAGACGGACTGTGAGGGGATGGCCGAGGTGGGCGTGTCGGGCACGTAGGCCCAGCCGGGCGCGTGGGTGGTCTTGGCGCTTGCTACCTCGATGACGCCGAAGTTATTCATGATGAAAGTTGTGGGGGGTTGGACCGTGTGTCTATGTCCATGGATGGGAGCGTGGGCTTGGGATGTTGGTTGTGGATTTTTAGAACATTCCGGGCCGTGTTCGGCAGAGGCCTGACCGTTCACTGTGCACCCCCGCCCGGGCATATTCATGGTGATCCCCCAGGCCGGTACTTCGGTACAGCACCACACGTGAGCACCACACTAGTACTGGCCCACTAGAGCTCCCGCTGCTGCCCAGGTGTACCTGGGTCCCACGGGTAACCCAAGAGGTCCCCGGGTGAGCGGAAGCCAGTGACTGGGTGTCCTGGAGATACTCGTGTTCCGGCGTGTCAACGACGCGCCTGATTCACTACGACACGCCTCATAGAGTCATCGCAAACTAGCAGCCAGCTGGTTGCTGATAAATAGAGGTGCGAGGTCCGCGTCTCCCGGCGGCAGATCCCCGCCGGCGATCGAATGATCACCAGCCTCCCCGCAGACAAGCCTGGCAACCTTGGAATGCGGGATATTGTTGGCTTTGGAAGAAGAATTGGTTTCATTTTTGGTATGCCACCTGATACTGCTTTGTCGTACACCCTATCGGCCAGAAAAAAAAAAGAGAAGTAAAGAAAGCCGCTCGTCATGGTTGATGATCCGTCCTGCCATTGCCCCATCGAGGCCACCTATTCCATCCCTCATTTCCTCTTCTTGCTCTCTACGGTGTCAATCTTCTCCTCCAGGGTCGTCAGGTATTTGCTCATTCGGTGCGTAGCCGCCTGGAGGGCCTGTAGTGTATCAACGTCAGTCAGCGATGCCTTTCGGAGGAAGGAGACCTAGACGATGTGAGAGGGCAGGTAAGGTGTGCGGGCGACAACCACGACAAGCCCAGAAAGTACCTGTAGCTGGGCAAGAGGCAGGAAACCTGTTTGGAGAGGGAGCAGTATCAGGAATAATAACGCACATTGATATCGTCCTGGAGCAGCTCGTTCGACGCCTTGTAGTCCTGCAACACGTAGTAATATGTACCGCTGCCGGCGAGGGTGGCTCCGAGAAGGAAGCCGAATAGTCTGTATCACTTGCATATCAGCCCATCTGTTCTGCCTTTCGAGAGGACACTCGTTGTTGACTAACCCTCCGCGGAATGCGCCTAGGGGCTTCCGTGCTGGCAATGGAACCGCCTCAGCGGACAGCCGCCGTGCGCTGGTCTGGAAGCTTCGTGTTGCGCATGGTGCGATGTTTGTGGATGCGAGCGCGCGTGCGCTGGTTGTGAATGATCGCGAAGCCATCTTGAAAGCTGTGCGGTATGATCTTTGAGGTGTGAGGAGGGAGTGAAGCTGGGTGTTTGAGAGTCTGGGAGTTTGAGACCTCGGTTCTCGCGTTGTTTGGAAGCTCGAAGATGGACGTCACTCCCGGGCCAATTGGGTGGGGACACCTGTTTGTCCAATGGCCTCATGGCAATTGTGAGCGGCCCTGCCAGGTCGCTCAGGGGTCCTGCCTTCCTAGCTTTCCGGGGTACTACAAGCCCGATCGGACCATTGATCGGATTATCTCAAAAGTACGGCTTTGAGTTCACTTCATTTCCTTTTACTTTAGGAGCAACTGGAGTCTATACGATTCAGTGCGAAAACATTCATATTTACCCGCATGCTATAAAGATGACCATTTTGGCCGTGACCCTAGTCCCTGAAAACCGAATAACCAGTCCCAAATGGCAAAACAAACCGGTCCCTTCCATTGTGCGGCAGTAAATCACTATAACTATAGCTCATTCCCCTCTAGAGCTCATCGTGCTCGGCCTCCTTCTCCTTGGCCTCCTCTGCCTTATCGGTAGCCGCAGGGGCCACGGGAGTCTCATCCTCACCGGTTGCAGAAACCTTGGCATTGTGCTTGCCATGCTCAGCGATGAAGTCAATGATGTCCTCAATGGTCCTAGAGCCGCTGTAGGTAGCAGGAGAGTCCTTGCCACCAGCAGGGTAGAGCTTGATGGTGGGGAAACCCTGGATCTCATCGGGAACGTCGTTGGCAGTAGCGTCAACCTTGGCGATAACGACCTTGTCCTTGAACTCGGACTTGCCGTACAGAGCGGCGAGCTCCTCGTACTTGGGAGCAAGAGCTTTGCAGTGACCGCACCAAGGAGCGTAGAACTCAATCAAGACATCCTTGTTGTCGTCGTTGACGATCTGGTCGTAGTTCTTGGCCACGACGATAGTCACAGGCCCCTCCTGAGTCTCAGGGACGGGCTCAGACTTGATGCTGGGCTCAATCTTGCCGGCGGCAAAGTCCTCAACAAACTGCTTGATGTCCTTTTGGACGATCTTCTTCTCCTGGTCAAATGGGAACTTCTGGTTCTTGATGGTGTCCTGGATAGCGAACGCAGGGAACTTGTCGGCCTGGAGGTTCAGGTTTCCGGCGTGAGCACCGAACTGCTTGGCATCAATGGTAGCGAAGTTGATGACACCACGTTGAGCTTCAGCGACGGGCTTCAGCTCATCGCTAAGCTCCTTGCGCTGCTCAGGGGTCTCGGCGAAGATGTAGGCGAGGGGCTTGCCGGAGGACATGTAGTCGGAGTAAGTCTCGGGACCGACCTCACCGATCAAGGGTGTGGCGGCGGTCTTGGCAAACTTCTCGATCTCCTCAACATCGAACTTCTCAGAGAATACAGTCTTGCCCTCGTCGAAATCCTTGTACAGAACCACAGAGGGAACGGTGATGCCCTCAGCCTTGGCGAGAGCAGCATCGCTGCTGGCACCGAAGGGGTAGTTGTCGCGGAGCTTCTCAGCAACCTTGGTGAAGGTCTCGTTGGATGTCTTGTCGGCGGCATCGAAGTAGGCGACGAGGACAACCTTGTCGGCCTTCTTGAAGTCCTCGAGGGTTTCGGCCGTCAGAACGGAAACAGCTGGCAGAGACTGCTTGATCATGTAGGACGTGATGCTAACGCGGCGAATCGTTAGTAAATCACAAGCGGGTTGGCGCGGGGACAGATGTCAGTTCCAACTTACGCAGCTGACTTTCGCTGGCCCTTGTAAGGAGTGATGTTGTCGAGGCCACGGAAGACCTTGAGGGTGGGGTATCCCTCAACACCGAACTGTTGGCAGAGGTCGGACTCCTCTGTGCAGTCGACCTTGGCGAGCTTGATGTCCTTCTCCTTCAATGTTGTGGCAGCTTCCTCGTATTCTGGTGCAAGAGCCTTGCAGTGGCCGCACCAAGGGGCAAAGACTGGAAGAAGGTTATTAGCCATGATGTCACTGCTTTACGCAGGGAACGGAGTTGAATGCTTACACTCTGCAAGAACAATATCATTGCCCTTCACGAAGTCCTCAAAGGTGTCCTTCTTCAGTTGGGCAACATCTGAAGCAGATGCGACTGCCGCAGCGGCAAGTAGGCCATAGGCCAAGTTCCTCACGGAAGGCATATCGACTTCTAGTTGACCTGTGGGGAGAGAGTTAGACTGTTGTTATGATAAACTTGATCGTGATGACAGCGAATTTGCTCTGCACGGTAAAAGGCCGTAAAACAGAACCTGGAAAAGAAGGTAGGTGATAAATACTTAGGTAAGGAAGACGAACCTCGTATATGTGCTGCAACAAGGTGCTGATAGGAAAGGCAGGGTAAAGTAGGTAATAGGAACAGCCAGACAGAAAAGACCACAGTGACTGTGAGTTCCTGGTGAATAAATCAAAGGAAGAATCAAGGTGTTCCTTTCCTGTTCCAGTGAAGTGTTGTTGTATTGTGTGTGACTGGAAAGAAGGAAGTGAAGCTGTGCTGTCCGATAAAAAGTGTTGATAAAGGCGGGTGCTGTGGATAACAACCATTTACATTTCTAATGCGACGCGAAGCTATGAACAGGTGTCTTTTTTTGCCATTTCAGCACCACCGGCGGCTCTTGGCGCAGCCTGAAAGAGCCCCAACTAGCGTGGGGTAGAACCCTGTTTGACACTACAGATATCAAACAGGGATGGTTGAGGGGCTCTAGCCGAAGGTCTAAGCGATGTACCCAGATATTTTGTACAGTAGCTGGATTGATGGGGAAGATGGAACCCACCCACATGCTAATGTGAGAATTCCATCTCCTGCAATCACCTCCTGAGCCTCAAGGCAGAGAACATGAACTAGTTCTGTGTTGAAGAAGATAGCTTGTTTTGACCGGTGCCATGTTCTCAAATCTTACTGATCCAGGGCACAGACAGACATGAGGACTAAGGTACTAAGTTAGTCGCTGACTTTGACGGCCTTTCTCCTAATCGATCAAGAGGACACCTCGAGTCTCAGATACAAAGCGACATGCAGCTAGCCCGATCAAGATGGAGGCTCTTAACGGAACCAATGGGCCCGCTACTGCATGGAACGCCGCGGCGGACTACTACTGTCCGGGTTACTGCCACATGCCTTCTTGATACATACTCAATCCTTAGTACGGAATTTCTTCCCACAGTTTGTCGCGATTTCAAGATTCGGCCCCGGCCCTCGTCTTTCCTCAACCTCTAGTGCGGTGACTAGGAGCAACCTACTCCTGCTAAAGTATATCCTACGCCGTCGTGTTCCGGTGGGTTTAGTCGGTGGCTCATGTCATCACACGTGGACTCGGCCCCAGACTCACAGCCTACATAGCTACTGTATGATAGACATCTGACCGCTCCATACATTGAGACGTCGATACTGGAAAGTACAATATGCAGGACACCTAGAAGTACTACAATAGAATATGATAACATGCATGTCTGCTTCTAGCATATGGCGATTTTGAGCTTGAAGATGGATAATATCGGCTTTGACCGTGCCCTCTTGGGAAGCCGAAGGCAAGCTCTCAATGCAAGGGTGCTTGCCGCGCATATGGCTGGATCTGAAAAACCAAGAGCTTCAACACTGAGGACTGTCATCATCTACGCAGACCCTTGTGGGCCCGTATACGTGCGCTGAGATTAACACTGATGGCCGCTCTCAACCCGATACTCAGTGTTGTGCTAGGGATCGATGAAGATCGAACCCGCTGCGGCATTACGAAGACACTGGCCAAAAAGCAGAGAGCAAAGAGGAGCACAGGCAAGTCCAAGAAAGCATGCCCCGTAACGAAGCAGTCGACCGGATATAAATGACACAACGTTACCCCTTCCCTTGCTGAAATCGGCTATGTCCTAAGACAACTCGGAGAGCCTTATGTATAGCGGCAATCGTCATGCTAAGGTTGGTAAAGGCATGAGGTAGGGTTCTGGCCCATCGAGAACGCCCCAACGATACAAATCACCTTTCGAAAGAATATTTGGTTGATCGACAGACTCCTCGGCGCTCCTTGGGTCCAGTGTGAACGGATCGGACGACTCGAAATGGCCTGGGGAAGGGGATCGAGATTGGTGTCTTGTCCATTGCCATTCTATCCTTCGAGACGGCCCCTGCTTACTGGGAAGCTGCCGATAGATATGGCCTCATATTTATACTTGTGTAAGATTTTGTATACATCTATCTATACCCCACCGGCCACCTGGCTTACTGGAACCGGCTAAGTGGTCACTTCCCAGCTCACTTCAAAGACGTTATAGACGTGCTGGGCTGATGAAAAGGGATTCTTGCACCTGGCTTATTTCAGTTTGCTGATTTGCGATCCCGCATTGAAATGACTTAGAATTAAAGTCGAGGTGGACAAGGATGGTTGGACAACCTTGGAAGTGAAGCAAGGCAGGTGTGACAAGCCTCCTCTCATACAAAGTGGTACTTCCCCTTCGTGTATCAATCTCGACCGTCAGAAAGGCAGAACGGGCGCTCCTGCCTTTTTGACGACACCTTGGCCTGGCCTCCCACCTGGGCAGGGCTTCGAAGCTCACCACGAAGGGAAGCACACCTGGGCACCCGCATTCTCTCGTTTCCGTTCCTTTTACTGCTGCCATCGATTGCAAGGTCGGCCGGTAGGAACTGCCTTGGTTTCGCCGAAGATGCTTTAATTCCCTCTCGCCCGATTGCCCAACCTTACAACTCGCTTCTAGCCTGATAATCTGAACTTGAGAATTCGAGGCCCCCCCCCCCAGTCCACAACAATCATCATGTTTCTCTAAGGTCGAGTCACCGTCGCGAAACTTCGGCTTGACTACGACGAAGAGGAGCTCCTTTCTCAACACCATACATCATATCCAATTCTGAATTATTTCCGTCTCTCTGTATATCATTTTCTTTTCTGGCTGGTAATCACAGATGCCGTTGCCAACTTCTTGATCCCCAAGAACATCATGAGCCATCAAGGCCTTACCAGACGTTCAGCCAGTCATGGCGCTCTCAGCAGCTCCTATGCTGCTCAGGGACCAGCTAACTTTGATGGTGGAAACCAAATGCCCACTTTCCGGCCGCTGAGGAGCATTAGGGAACACACTCACACCTTCCTGGATCCTGCCGCCTCAGTCGATGGCATGTTGAGGAAGACGACTGAGACTGGCAATATCGGTATCTTCTCCATAGACACCACTAGGTACCATCACCAACTCTACGCCAAGTCCAAAAGCCTCCGAAGTCGAGCCAGCCTCAATGACTTGCGTCCTATCCCCCGAACTATCTCCCGCAGCAGTGACCGACCCCTGGGACAGGATGACCGAAGACACCTTCCCTCCTACCGCGACAGCACCTCTGAGATAATATCAATGTATGGGTCTGAGAACCACAGTAGCAGGTCCCTGTCGAGCTCACTCACGACTCCATGTGACGACTATGGTCAGAGATCGTACTCGATGACGACTTGCGGCTCTAGAGGTTATTTCCTGCCTCGAAGCCATGGGCCTCAGCAATATCAAGAGTTTCAAGGGAGGGGCCAACGACCAAGATCACCATACCCCTACCCGACACGTCTACCACGTCCTGGGATCCGTCCCTCTTCTCCAGCCTTGACCGAGAATGGCGATATCGACTATAGAAGAATGGTCGCTATCAATCGGGTGTCACATGTGAGTGGCACACGAGTTATCAACACCTTGAAGGTGACTTGCCAACTGATTTTAGCAGAGGACGACGCACCACCCCTATAAGACCTTGTTTCCTTACAAGACGACCAGGAATCCGCTGCCACTATCCCTGAGACAAGACGCCAATGGGTCTACGCGCTCCCTCTCCGAGGACCCTATTGCACATCGTCTTCACCCATCACAACCTCAGTTCCGGCCACCCCTGCCCAGTCATCTTCACGAGTGGGACGGCAGACCCAGGCAGAGACTGGAAAGCGGTTCATCGGGGCAAAGCCTCAGAACGATGAGTTTGACTTCCCTCAGCGGTGGATACGGCTACGGGTATGCTCCCTCACGTACACCCAGGCTTCCACCAACCCCAAAGAAGCCTATCTTCTACGACTACAGTGAGGTATTCGAGGATGTTACGGAGCCGCCACCAGTATGTCCCATTGCACCCATTCCAAAGCGTGTGTCGAACCCATATCGCCCAGTGAACAACCACAGCGACTTCGATACTCGTCCCGAGGGTATGGACGAAGCACAGCACGAGTTTGTGGCATACCTACAAGAAGCCACCCTGAGTGAGCTTCATGGAGGCAGTGGCAATCACGAGGATGAGGAGGAGGAGCCACAATCACACTTTTGCCAGGAAAATAACATCGTTCAAGATGCAGCCCGACTTTCAGCCGTGGAACACGAATCCAACTTGGATCCAACATCCCGCGGAGCTGTCCATGTAGTTGACTTCGGTGCTTCTACACCAAGGACGGACAGTAGGGAGAAAGAGGCTGACGCCGAGAACTGTTTTGGAGCTTTGGGTCTTACAAGAGAGGTGGCTACAACTGAGGTGGCATCAGACAGTTCTACCCCGAGTGATCCGCCTGAACCAGATACGCCCGCCTTCACCACCGCTGTGCCTTCAAGGGACCTGGTACGCTGCAGTGAAGATTCACGTTTCGACATCAATGGCCAAGATCATTTATCGGCCCATGTCGTCGATGCTTTCGATAAACGTACCGAGGAAAGGCTGTGTTCATCGACAACAGCGCAGTCCGATCCTTTGAATTCTCGTCGGCCCGATGCCATCGCAACACTGCCGTATGTGGCTAGTAATCGCTGTCGTGACAGCCGTCTCTACTCTCTGGGTTCCGGGCTCTCCGATCTGGCATCATTTGTCAACCAAGTAGACAGACACTTCCAAACTCCGGGTCTGAAAGATCCCGATGGCCCTTCGGCGGAAGTTCGACACGATGATGCTCAGTGCGAAGCAAGAGCTTTGTCAACAATCGGCCCTCTCGATATTGGTGACGGTCAACGCAAAACCCACGAGCATCACCTACTTCAAGGTGCAAAGGAATCCTCGCATCCGCCTCGGACTTCCTCACTGCGTCACTATCGTAGACAGCAGGCTGAGCTTGAGCCTAACACGCGAACCGATGAGGCTCAGCAATACCAGGTGGTAGCAACTCGCAGTGGCCCTACGATGGTGCCGCAGCCTATTTCGCCGGCCAAGCTTCTGCGAGTCAAGAATAGCATACCTCAACTGATGAAGGCATTGCCACCTCTTCCTGCCCCTGCGCCCGAATCACCCTTCGGTCCAACAGTAGTACCCATGGAGTTCGAGCCGTTCGAACTCTCCAGACTGACTGACGCTCGTTCAACGCTGAGTGACGAGATTGTGCACAAGAGCAGAGGCAAGGAGGCTCCCCAAGGCTACGATCCCTACGTTTTCGATCGAAAAGCTTGCAAGCCCAAATTAAAGCTAAGACATGCTGCCTCTTTTGCCCACGAACGATCTCGGGACCTAAGACATGGATATACAAACCATGGCCGCGGATACTCCGACAAGAGACCCGCGACAGCGACAGAGTACTCTACAGCCCCAGTGAAGAGAAGGCTTCCGATCAAGGTTTCCCGCCCTACGCTCAGGTCGCTGCCATCTGAAGACACAGGGACTGTCAAGCGACGACCATGCTTCCAAAAGTCAAGCACATTCTCAGAATTTGTTTCGAGCCAGCCAGTCGACCTGTTCAGCTCCTCGGCCGAGACAACTGAGAACAGGGAGGCTCCTCCTACGGAACAGATCAACACAGAGATTGGGGGTGTGCCCACGCTTGAATTCACACGTGTAGCAAAAATCCAGAAAACCTTTGTGGATTATTCTGGCGCCAGGGCCTCGTCTCTGGATGCACATATGAATTCTTTACGCGTACCCACCGCCAACAACGAGGCATTTGCGGAGGGTGAGATGCAAAGCTTTTTTTCTGACAACAGCTTGGTCAAGCCACATAGGGGACTGAAGAAGCGAATATCAGACTTGAAGTTACGGCTTACAGAATCCCGACATCACCCGCGATCTCCCTTGAAAAACGTGCTGCAAGATGACACCAATGATGGCTCAGGCAATCGTTCTGCTGTTGAGGCTCAATCAACAAATAACTTCAAGATATTATTCTCAACTGTGGGTCAGACTAGAGCTCACCCACGGGCGGGACCGAATCGGACAGTGAGAAAGAGGTTGGAAAGATTTATGAAGGGCGCCAAGCACAAGCTTCGAAGTTGGGGCAGAGCCAAGCGCAGGATCGACTAATTTCGAGCCCTGCTTCCATTATTTTCTGGAGATGCTTGGACGGGGTCCTATTAGCTCCCCTTCTTCGCTTCATTTTGGCCATTGTTTCTTTGGAGATGGCTATACTGGAAGGCAAGTTTGGTTTGACCAATACCAGGGAGCTGCAGGAAAGTGAATAATTTCCAGTTCGAACAGCATGATAGTCGGGTTACCTGGTCTCTTCAGTATGTGAGAAATGAGAGGGGCGGCTTTTGGTCTGTCCAGTGCCTTGATTGGGCCTCTGTATGCCACTTTGCAGGCCTCTTCCGAATACTCGTCTGTCACAACTTCGGAGGACTGTACATGGGACTCGCAACTCAATACGCAGAAGAATATACGTACATTCTCTTACAGTCTTCGCTTGGACAGGCCCTTGGGCTAGTGGCAGTAGCATGAAACATGAGTTGGAACTTGCACGTACTAGATCGACCCAAAAGCAAAGCGATAAGGAATATGCCGAATTTGCAACGGCGTATGGTCCAAATCGCCGGCTCAGCCTAGCCTTCGCGCCAGTTGTTGAAGAGGCCTGGGGAGTACCTTGAAGTAGTCAACCTGGGGGGTGACACGGGGACAACACAGATAGAGTTCAGACATCGGTCGTGGTCTGTGGTTCTCTAGCCTTAGAGATCGTGAGCCTCAGAGAACCTTGGTGTGAATTTGGGATCCCTCTTCTTGAATGCCTAAGTCGTAACCACGCCCGTTCATATTCCCTGCATCTAGTGAAGATCGATGTATGTCGGTAGTGGCTCCAAAAAGCATATAAAAGGGGTGTTTCGCAGTGCCTCTCGAGAGTTGCCCAGCATACGCTATCACCACTTTCATATGATCACCCTCATCCCGAGAAAAAGAAAGAAACTTGACGAGGACATGCAACGGAGACATATGCCACCCAACAGGGTATCCCACGGCGGAGCGACGAGGGCCAGCCTTAAGCATAGCCTCGGCATGATCGCTCTTAGGCTGGTGACCCCCTTGTCGATGAGGGATGAGAACAGGGAGCGGAGGCGGTACCTGAGGGAGCGAAGGAGATATGAGAGGTATCGAAGGGAGCGGCAGCAGGCAGAGGCAGGAGCAAGTCCGGACGCACATCCAGACAGGCCTGATCCTCCCTCGGCGGCCATGAACGGCACTGTCGAAGGGGTCCCGACACCCGAAGAAGCCTCCTCGAGGACGGGAAGATTCAGGAGGCGCCTATGCAGCATAGCGAGCAAGCTGCATCGTCCCAGGACGATGTCTCGACAGGGCGGACGGGCCAGCAGGGACGAGATCCCCATGGAGCCGCCGAGGCTCCTGCCACACTGGCACGGTGCCCATCCAAAGCCGACGCCGGCCTATATTGGGGCCGAGAGTCAGCCTGTGGGATCCCACCCGGGCGTCTCCCGGTGCAGGGCACGGAGGTCTGCGGCGGCGCGAGGGAGCGCGCCAGAGAATGAGTCTTCGGCTGGTGCTCGGATGTCGACAAGCGCGGAGGCACAAGGGTCCTCGGACCAGGCTACTGTGCCACAGGTGATTAACAGGGAGGATATGCCAGCGCGGTACAGACACACGAGACCGTGGTAGGGCCCTGGTGGTTTGATGTCTCTCGAGCTGTGGCACTAACCGCGATGGAAGGAAATCAAGGAAAAGCGAAAATGACACCCTGATTGGAACAAACATGTAGAAGCGAGATAAATATCTGGACAATGTCATGGGAATGGAAAAGCGATGGGATGGTCAATAAGAAATTGGCAGGGATCTGGCAGGAACGGACGGACATGCAAGCTGAGCATAGCGGGCAAATGCACACATCTGTTGAACAGGGTCGTATGGTTTTGTTTCGGTGACGATCAATTATCTTGAGAGTAGGTTCTGTGGACCCCAACTCGGCGATGTACAATTTGGCGGTTCGATACCTACTTTGATGTGAATGGGACCCTGTCCGGACCCTAGCCCAATGACACTCGACTCAAAACACGCCGCCACCAATGATGAATAGCCGCTCTTCCTCCTTCTTGGCCCACTGGATGATCTTATTGGCCCCCTGCGTCAAGACCGCACGCGAAGCGTTGGGCCCTGCCACACAGTAGAACTCGAAGACGGGAGTGACCCAGGCTAGACTGGTGGCGTCCTGCCCAACGCAGTGCAGCACTTTCAAATGTGAGTGCCGAGCGTGGACCGATGCGTGGAGCTGGTGATAATGCGTCATGAGGCGCCTGCGCGACACTAGCCCGTCACTATCGCTGTTTCTTTCGATGGCTTCGTCATCATCCACTGTGCTGCCCTCCGACGTCCTTGTCGACCCGGAGAACAACTCCAGCGTCGACATACAGAACTGCACATTGGCGCGGGATTTGTACAAGAAGTGGCTGATGGGGCTCCCAGGGGCAACATCTGTCACCTTGGGCCGACCTAACTTCACAGCGGCCTTGATGATGTCAAGACTTCCGTTCTGGGTCAGGCTGTCGGCAACGTTGTCACGCATCTCTTTGAGGTCGTAAAACGACTCCTTATCCGGGCTGATGAGGATGATGGCTATCTGCTCTTCCGGCGAGGGTGCAGGCTGTCTCGTTCCATCTGATGAAGCCTCGTCGAAGAAGCTGACGTACATATATAGGTAGCCGTTGTTGTTGAATGCTGGGAGGCACAGAGGGACCCAATTCTCGCCGCCTCCAGCCTTGATGCCGCCAGACTCGAAGAGCATGTTGAAAATGAGCTGTAGGTCACTGGGATGGAGTGAGTGACGCCGTGGCCGAATGACGCTGACCAATTTGCCGCCAGCGACAATCAGACCATATAGCAGCTTCTCCGTCCTCACTTTGAGGAACGCGTTATTGATGGCATGCCGTTGTGACTTCCGAATCTTGAGACATTCCAGAGCTCCCAGTAGGGAAGTGGGTGAGCCCTTGGTGAAGCTGTCTGCGAGCGATGATAGCAGTGACTCTGTGCCCTGCAGCGGTGTCCGCAGATCCGTTGATGGCCGATGTACAAATATCTTAGTAAGGGTTGGTAGTGTCAGAGTCGAGAGGATCTGCATATATAATGCCTTAAGCTGGTCTCGTAGTTGGACGTCACTTTCACCGAGCCTGCTGATAGCGACGAAGTAGAGAGGACCCTCCGTCGACACGACGAAACGGGTGTTGCCGGCCGTGAAGCCTTGAAGGGGGTTCTCCATGCCCTCGTAGAACGATATAATGGTCTGCACCACGCCCATAGACGAGTTGATCAGACTAAGGTCTCCATGACGACTCCATATGGGCTTCCCGGCGGATGACAGGATCATGTAGTGCTTCAGCTTCGACCTCCACAGGACGAGCCTTTCCTCGTCGTTCAGCCTTTCCTCGGCCGGTATTTCCTCAAACTCGTTCTCGAAATCCCCAAGGCCATCAGATGCATCAAGTTTGACCCTCTGGAAAGGCTGCACAGCCGCAGATTGCGACCTCAGCATGGCCCACGCCCTGCTCTTCTTGTTCATCTCCCCAGCCACGAGGCTCGCAAGGTCGGCAGGCGGTCGGAGCGTCGGCGAGAAGCTCATCACGCTAACGGAATCATCGGCGACGTCACTTCCAGAGCCAGGGAGTGCAGATCCCGGGACGAAGCCCCCCAGCTCGACGGGTGTCGCGTGCCCACTGGCCGCCTTGGATGTGCCCTTGGAGCTGGAGGCGGTGGCCGCAGCTTGGGAATCCGCTTCGAAGGTCCCACGCGAGCCATCTGGGAACGACAGGGTCTGGACATCGATGGAGGAAAGTGCGGTGGTCGGTTTGGCTAGCTGGCCGGCGTCTAGCTGGATCGAGGTTCGTCTGGGGGGTAAGGGAGGAGGGCGATCGGCTTCCACATCCACAGCACGGCCGTTGTCGTCGGCGATCTCATTGCGGCCGACGCCGTCGTCGGGTTGGACCATATTGTGGTTGGGGGTGGCCGATGGCTCATGTTCCGGTTGACTGATGGGTCAGCATGTCGACCTAGTTTGCGATCAAGAGAGATGCGGAGGACATTCTTGCCCCAGCAGGTCGTCCATGCTGGCTCCTGCCATGCCCGAGAAAGGAGTTGACGTCGTTGGGTAGCTTGCCTGATAAGGAAGTGTATCCGTTTATTGCATAATTATTACACGTTGCAAGTGGCCTGCTTAAGTCAATATCGGCTCATCGGGGGTCACCCCCTGAACGTCGACAGAAGCTTGGCATCTGTCGTCCAGACACATCACCTATAGATTCCAAGGCTAAGTATACCCGTAGGTCCTACCCTTCGCTGCCGTCCCTACTAGACGAGTCCAAAGATGTAGTATTCTGCGGAAAATATATGATGATCTGGCGATGTTGTATTCGTCATTTCAGTCAGCCGGTGCTGGAGGCTGTGTAAATCATGTTTCCTACCACACCTAAGTAGGCAGTGCTTAGTAGTACCTGGGGCACAAGTTTCGAGTAGTAGAGTTGGAAATAAGCGACCCTCACTCAATAATCCATGTATGGTTGATTGCAAACATTGCAATCTTTCCCAATAACGTATTGCAAAATGCTCAACCTGCTGCTGTGCACTAGGTGGAACCCTCAGTCCGCAGTCTCGTGCTTGGGGACGAGGACGCCACGATCACCAGCATCATCACATGATCTGGCACAAATCGCAGATTATAGTCTGATATGAAGTGTGAATCGTTCCCGCCGATGATTCTATTGTGTCAAGATCCTAAGTTGAGTACGAACAGTCTTCTCGTATGGACAGGGATCTGGCTCCAGCGATTCACTGAACCCTGGAAGCGGTCGCAAAAGCACATATGCGCAGTAAGCGCTGCAGCAGCAGGTAACCACTGTATCAACACCGCCAGGCACCCCTGGCTCCTGGGACATGCAAAACATGCTTACCGGGCAAGGCTTTGAGGCTTGAACCTGATCGGGTTGGCTGAATTTGAGCCGCCATTTCTAATCAAGTTGTATTCTGGCCAGTGAACGAAATCGGTGGTGTCCGGCATAGGAAATACGGCACGTGTACATACCAAGCTTGTAACGAAGGCTGAGCAGCTTAGTGGGACGTACATAGGTACTTAAGTAGTCATCCTGTCTGCAGAAAATAGAGCCTGGGAAATTCTCCTTCGTTTCGGTGTTCAACCTCTTGGCTTTTCGGCTGGAAATTTGAGCCTCGTCGACATCAACTTTGACACGTATGGCCCACTAGACCTAAAGAGATCGATCGTGCCTAACTACTAAGTAAACTTTGTTGATGCCTAGGTGGTGCTAAAATCATCACAGATACCAGGGTACTGACCCCGGTGACTCTTCCGGTCAAGCAAGCATTTGCGAGATTGCTCAGCAACGTTTCACCCGAACGCCGAAAGATGACCCGTCTTACTCTACTTCTTTGGACCCTGGATCTTGGCAGGGCTGAGGGCGTAAGATCTTTGTAGGACAAGTCTAAGCCTGCCGTTAGACCGCGAGTAGAAAGATAGGACGTGGATTACTCGTCATGTATTGTACGGCTTCTTAGTCCGCGCAATAGACTTACGGTTCCATATATGGAAATCACTAGCGTACCAGAGGACCGGTCATCGAGCCGGATGGTAACCTGGGCAGGCTGAAGGATGCTCCATAGGTATTCACTACTATGCCAAGTGCTGATCCATCCACCACCTGCAAGCGGGTATTCCGAACTCCGTGCGTGGTTCAATGTTAAGGGTTGCGCAAATCATCGTCGGTGTTGCATGTCTCGAGATCACACAAAGGTACTAGTACCAGACTGGGGCTTGGCTGCGAGTGGGTAGGAAGTTCTATGTACCACACCCACATGCTTTGGTCAAATCTGGTCGAATAGTACGTGGCACGGGACGTAATGTGAGGAGACTACAAGGGAGTCTGTGCATGATGGGAAGGCTGGGCCTTCTACGGGAGATGTCTATAAGTATAGAGCATTCCCTCCTTTCACACAAGCATGGACTCACTGATCCCCATCACTCCAATCTATCCAGTCCATTCAATACCAAGACGACTTGAGCCGCGTCAGACCTGTTATCAAGAGTATATACACCTTCGGATATACCAATCTTGACCCAAACGCCCAACACAGAGGCAACATCATCAAGATGCCTAGCCAGACAAGAGACTACGCCGTCTCGACCGTCTCCGGGTCGACTACCTACTCCTACGATAAGATGCCAAAGGGAAATCACGCAGCAAAGCGATCACTCAGACAAAAAGTGAAGGATGCCGTCAAGGACATCGGGACGTCTCCGTTCGAGTATGATGACGAGAAGGAGAGGCAAGCCTTCACATGGGTCGCAACGTTACCACCCTCGAGGACCTAGACTCGACATCTCGGATGTCGAGGGAGAGGACATTTTGCTTTTGGCCATTGATCTTTCGTCTCTGAAAGAGCATGGACATCTGGAGTTTAGGACGTACTGATACCACACACCGCATTTTGATTTCACCTATTGGTCTCTTTCTCAGGTTGCCGGTGGCGCTGGCGCCCTGAGAGTGCCCTTATGGATCACGCTACATGGAGACATGGAGCGGAAAGGGGCTTAGTCAGGTTATGAGGAGGGATACTCAGGAGATTAATCCGCCTGCCCTGACTGAAGCATGGAGTTGGTTGACGGTGAAACTGATGGGACATGGACTATTGGGGTAGCCTTACAGAAGTATGGCATTGTTGCATACATATGTAGTTAAGTATACACATGGGAAACTCGATCATTGAGCCTTTCGCGCAGGCCTTACAGCAGAAAATCCGCTCCCAAAGCCTCCCAGGGGCCGTGTCTGGCAGTAAAACTAACACATGTGACCTGTATATGACCAAGTTGACGCGAAAACGGTATGATTAATTGTTCGGAAGGTGATGTTGGGCATCTCAAGCACCTACAGGCATAACCATAGAGCATGTCTCCCCCCTCCTCCCCCCAACCCATCGTTCTTTGCATGCGTACTGACTGTTCGAACTACTACCATTTGTATAAGTAGATCATAGGAATCGAAGGAAATTCTGTATCTGCTTGAGCTGACAGACAGTTCGGGGACATACGGTTTGATTGTTGGAAGACGGCCAAGTTGAAGCCGCCCCGCGGGGAGGGGGGCGGTGGAAAGCCAAGTGCAACAAAGAACAGCTCCCCTATTGGGCCTAAACTCATTCCGACTCCGTGCACGGCATAGGAACCAAGCCCCTTGTGCCGTCCTCGTACTGTCATTCAGGTCACGCCATGTGAGTCTATACGACTCTTCGTCAACAGTTTCGGCTGGCTAACTTGGTACCCATGAGTTTGGCTCACCTTTCCCGCACCTTCAACACCTACAACACCAGCCAACCACTTCGCGTTATCGGCCACCACATGCTATTTACATTGCGGTATGCGTCAGACGTCCTGATACTGAAGTTGCTGGAATCATCGGAGCTAATCTAGTTCTCCTTCGCCCACTGCTGAGCCTGTGGGAGGGCCCCAATGATGACGACCCTCGATCCTCAGCTGCTGAATGTTGTGGAGGCTGTCATTGGCTATCCTGGGTTGTCAACTTGCGGGATTGGCTGTTTTCGTGTTCAGTCCCTGGTAATTCATTCTTCCTCCTACAGGGGAGAGATGCTGTACCTTTGTCCCCCACTGAGATACTCAAAGAGCTGGCTTAATAATGTCCTCGATGACAAATTCAATAAACCCCACATCATGGACTGACCACCTGCATCCTCCCGTGTTCAGTGTCACAAGACAAATTGGTAATGTAATGTCGCCTTCAGAAGTCGAAATGGAGAGACATCTATATACTATAAGACCAAGGATAGGCCGAGCCGAGCGGTTCTTGGCACATTCCAAGCTTGTAGCCAACTCCGTAGCCAAGGTCTAAAACAGTCTCGAACACCTGGCCACCTGCAACCCAGTCGACTCCTCGGATTCTTTGAGCATAATCGAAATGGCAGCCTCAACCCCTCCCAAGCATCCCGCAGTCGTCATAGTCGCGCCTCGTGCGCCTCTCAAAATCCTGGATGTCGACACTGTTCCTCCGACAGCAGACAGAGCCCTCGTCCGCGTAGAATGGTTCGGGTCAACGCCTTTAAACTTACACCAAGCAGATGGTGGGCTCCTCATCAGCCCTCCCACTGCTATGAGCGGCTGCTTTGCCGGAACGGTTGTTCAATTGGGGCCCTTCGAGGACCCGGCCCTTTCGGAGGCTTCCAAGAGCCTCAAGATCGGTGACAGGGTCTTCGGGTTCTCCTGGCAGGAGCAGCAACAAAAGCCCACGCAGACGTACATCACACTTCCTGTTAACCTGCTGGGTAAAGTTCCCGCCAATATCTCCATACAGGAGGCGGTCACCGTGCCAAGTAACTTCGTCACTGCTGTGCATACCATCACCAAGGACCTAGGCCTCCAGCTGCCCTGGCCTCTTCCCGAAGGATGGACACCGCCGGAGGCCGACAGGCCGATCCTGGTATGGGGAGCCGCAAGCAGCGTGGGCCAATATGCCGTGCAGGTACTGAAGTACTGGGGATACCGGCACGTCCTTGCCGTTGCGAGCAGGAGACACCACGCCTCGCTCGGGGAACTCGGTGCGGCAGCAAGCTTTGACTATGGGCAAGAGGACGTGGTCAAACAAATCTCGGCATACGTCTCGTCCTCAGCGTCCGGCCCACGTATCCCGTACATCATCGACTGTATCGGCTCATTGGAAGGCACACTGACGCCCCTGAGCAAGATCGCCGAAAAGGGCACGAAGGTGGCAGTCATGTTGCCTGTGATCAAGAGGCATGCGAGCAGATCGGAGGCGCCTGAGTACATCATGGATGCCAGCGAGGCGCTGGAAGGGCAGTGGAAAGAGGGCGTGGAGTTGAGGGGGGTCAGGACACACTTCTACCAGGACAACGAGTTCTTCAAGTACCACCTGCAGCCTGAAATCATGCCAGCGTTGCTGGAGGAGGGCCTGATCCGGCCGAATAAACGGAGGACCGTGGAGGGTGAGACGTTGTTGGAAAGGGCTGAGAAGGCGCTGACGTTGTTGAGGGACAGGTCAGTCAGTGGCGAGAAGCTTATATGGAGGGTTGCTGAAGAGTGAGGCGATGGTATATACGAATTGGTATACAGTATAATAGCATCACAGGGACCTTACTTACCTACGCATATGTATGTATAGATATCCCTATTCACAATCTAAGGTACAATGTAAACAGTTTGTGTGACAACTTATAGTATCATTCCAACTCATCCCGCTGTACGACGCGATGCGATGTTGGGTGGGAGTGACGCGTATGTTCTCGGCCGACTGCGCGTTTCAAACGTCGACGCGTCTGGCAGACGCCAAATGACGACATGGTGTAGATTTTCTATGCTGAGCTAAGCCCTCGATTGGTTATAACCAATAGAATTCTTGTAATGAGCGTGGTGTAGGGTAGGAATTGGACTGACCTCGGCATGCAGGGGCCTGGAGATCGAGGAGATTCGTGATGTGATCCATTCCATGCATCTGCTGGACTTGCTGTGGACATCTGGACCGGCGCGTCTCCCGCTTGAGGGTCCGGCGCTTTAAACAGGTGGGTCTCCCTGGTTGCCTCGCCTCGTGCACGCGCCCCCGTGTGCCGTTGACCGGGTCACCCCCCCTGCCCCCCTCTGGCCCCCCCGGATCGATGTCCCTGCCTCAAATGCTCTCCACTTGTTTTCTCTCTGGGACGACACCACAAGTCCAGGTTGCGAATCTTTATATCAAGAGATATCGCCTTGTCGCCTACCAAGTGCCGCATGATCTTCTTGTTCTGCGCCCTTCTACCCTTTTTTTCTGACCAAGAATCACATTTGTTCATCCTTTCCAAAGCAGCTTTGGAAAGTCATTGCACCACTGGCGACTTCATTTAGACAACCGCAATCAAACAACTAGGTAATTCACTCGAACAAACCCATTGTCTGTGTACCCCACCCAGCGCATTCGACTCGACTCCACAGTAGGCGTGTTCGTTGCCGGGCGACGGATCATACTACGGTGCCGTACATACGTGTGCCTACATAGGTATCCACGGAAACCTTGAAACTACCTTATACACAAGTACATACATACCTAGGTATAGCCCTGGAGTACATAACCGCAGTGACCCCACTTACGCGACAAGATACGCGACGATACCTACTCCCCCACCACCGACGACAGACGAGGAAGCCTGATCGCAACCCACAATCAACTCGCTGGAGCTATCGCAGCTCTTCGATCGCGTCACGCGCCAATCGTGGAAGCTGGTGTGAGCGCAACACTGGGACCTATAGTCCCCAAGTGGCTGCCCAGACGTCGAGCTGCTGGGTTGGCGTCCAAGCTCCAAGCCAGCGTCTGTGTCTGATGGACCCAATGGACCCCGAGGCTCTTGGTACCCAGCCGACTCAGCAGGGTACGTATTCTTCCTCATGCTCGGACCCAGTAGGAACCTCCATGTCTGATAACTGTCTGCGACAGCTACCCAGGATGTCATCGACCCCCGCCGACTTGGAAAGCAGAACTCGGGCTTCTCAGACGACGAGTTCGCCGATATAATATGTCTCCTCATACCACAATCAGATGGCGCTCGCGCCGAACTGCGTGACATGGCACTGCTGACTGCACAACACATCGTGGAAGCCGAAGATGCTGCCCACCCCAATCTACCTAACCTGCCACGAGCATTTGGCGATCATTATCTCGTTCTACGCCTCTCTGCGCAGGTCAGAAATCCCTCGAAAGGCTTCACGTTCGGTCGGAATGCCAAGTGCGATATCTGCTTTCAGAACGACCCCTTGAGGCGGTTGAGCAACATACACTTTCGGATATACCTCAACGAGTATGGGGTGCTGATGTTGGAGGACTGCTCCGTGAATGGCACCATCGTCGATGATACGCTGCTAAAAGGGAGGCCAGGGGACAAAGCAAAGGCAGGCGACTTGAAGCTAGACAAACAGAGGACAATCAGCCACGGGTCAATAATCAAGGTTCTCATGTTCAGGGGCTCGGAAGATCTGGTTTTCATGGTTCATATTCCACACCGAGAAGGTGGCTACGAAGCAACCTACAGGCAGAACCTCACCCGCTACATGAGCCACCCCAGACAGCCTCGGCCACAAAATGGTCCCGTAGATCCGAGCAGGACGATAACCCCTGGGCCTGGGGGCCATGTGAGTGTACATCGTTCTTCTTGGGATGATACAGTAACTGATCATGACAAGGTCGACCTATTCCCAGCGAACGAGGCAAGACGGACGACAGCACGTGCCATACCCCGTTTGCAACTCGAAGACGAGACAACGCAGGAGGCTACCCAAGGACCGCCGGTAGAGTGGCACGGTTCCAGTAAATACAACCGGGTTGGGCGTATAGGCAAAGGTGCTTTCGCAACGGTGTACAAGGTCACTGATAAATACAACGGGAGGCCATTCGCTGCCAAGGAGCTCGACAAGAGAAAGTTCATCAAGAACGGCGTGCTCGATCAGAAAGTCGAGAACGAGATGATGATCATGCGAAGAGTGAAACATGTCAGTAACGACATCCTATTCAATCGTGTCTTCAATCGCTAATCCTTGAGAAGCCGAACATCGTCCAGTATATCGAGCATATTGACTGGAATGACCGTCTCATGATCATCATCATGGAATTCGTTGAATTCGGAGATCTTGGGAGTCTGATCGGCAACAATAGTCCACTCCTAGAGGACATTGTTCAGCAGATGGCAAGCCAGATGCTCAGTGCATTGGCGTATCTCCACGCTAACAACATCACGCATCGCGATGTCAAGCCAGACAACATTCTCTGCGAGTCACATCGCCCCTTCGTTGTTAAACTGACAGACTTCGGGCTCTCCAAGATGGTCGATACCAATCAGACCTTTCTAAAGACATTTTGTGGGACGCTGTTGTACTGCGCCCCAGAAGTATACAACGAATTTGCGGAATATGACGAATACGGCCATAGGCACCCACGGAATCGACAGCGCCGCAGGCCCATCGCTCAACGATACGACCATGCTGTTGACATCTGGTCTTTGGGTGGCGTCCTGTATTACGCGCTGTCGGGAGACCCACCGTTCCCAGCCACGAATGGGATCAGCCATACTGAACTTCTGCATCAGATAATGACCAAGCCTCTGAATACGTCGCCCATGGAAAAATATCATATTTCAGATGAAGGCATTGATTTCTTGTTACGGATGCTTCAAAGACGTCCTGAGCAGCGTGCAACGATAGAGGAGCTTAGGTCGCACCCATGGCTCGCTGGCACGGACTTCTCTCAGCAGTCGAACAAGGATGATGTCGACGAAGAGCTCCAGAAGGAGGCTTCACAACTGAGCCTGGGAGATAACGGTTTTGCGGAGCGCGGCGGCGGCGACATTGATGAATCTTTCGGTTTGGAGCAACGTGGCACCGATGAGGACAATGAAGCGCAGTCAGAGGACTATGAATCTCAAAAAGAGAATTATACGTTTGGCCCAATCGATCTGCATCATCCAAGGCTTTTCGGAGAGGTCAACGCCTCTGCAATAGGCAGCGCCGGGATAATTCCTCCAACTCATCTGAATCTTCCAGACTCGGTAGCAAGCCTGGATAGGACCGAGATACTTGAGACCGAGATCAAGGACAGCTTCGGCTCAGAGGAGTCGACTCCTCGTCAAAATCGGATGTCACAACCGATGCCCCGTGCTGCTCTCCCCCTTGCCTTGACCCAGAGCAGTAGTCGTTCGGCGAGTCGATCCGTGGACGATCTAAACAATGCGACTTTTGACCCTGAGTCGCAAGACTTGGGGGGCGCAGATACCCAGCTGGAGAACCTGAACATGAAGTCGCTAGCACCCTCAGACGGTCAATTTCTTTTGAGCAGCTTCAACACCAGCAAGAGGAAACCACCCTCATACGACACGAGTGATGAATTCGACAATACGCCAAGAGCTAGACCGCCCACCAAGAGATTCAGACCCGGAAGCCTCTTCGACGACGCTATGAGCTGTGAAGAAGAGACCGAATGGGGTCTTTATGCGCAAATCCCGCCTCTATCCCGAGTCAATTCGGGGAGACAGATCGATAAGCCTGTTCACAAGTCCATCTACTGGGATCCGCGAGATCGGAGAAGCTGGCACCTCAAGTATCCAGAGATGACCCAGCTCCAGCATGACGCATTCTCATCGGCAGCAAAATCGCGGGGCGAAAACTTTGCGCCAGGACAGTCGCGACTCTGGAACCTGGCCATGAAACACTTCCCACCCGCGGACGGACGAACTCCATCACCCGAACTCGGCTGTAGCGCATCGGACCTTGACTCGAGATCCTTTGGTGGGAGGTCAGATGTATCGAGTGAGTACAGTGAAGCTTCAGTGGGCACTGGCGGCGACGACATGGCAACTACATCGCCATCAACTAGCAGCATCGTCGGTCCGGCTCGGGTGGATTCACCGCCTAACCGAGTTGTGGCCTCTCTGGAATCTACAGAAGGATCTGTGGTCTCTGACATATCGATACCGATCAACCAGGCCATGATCTCCTGGGGGCGGGCTGCAGAGAACACGCACATATATACTCCGAGGACAGAATCGAAGGTGCCGAAGCATGCACTGAAGATTATACTCTGGAGAAATGGATATGAAATCTCTAAGAACTTCCGGCCGTGGAATAATCCCGCCGAAAATTTCCATTTCTATGTTTCGACCAAAGCTGCCCATGGCATACAGATCAACAGCACCATCATCCGATCAGAAGAGCCAAAGAACTCCAGGGGCCCCTACAAGAACTGGGTCAGGCTCCACGACGGCGACACGGTGGTATTCTGGAATCATGGAGCTGTTGGCCAGAATCCACAAGGCAAGCTCGTCTTCCGGTGCGCCTGGGGCCGCTCATCGCGGCCGCGGGATGAGCCCGCCGAGCTTGTCTCTCCTGAGGTCGCTGCGCACTTAGATGCCTCGTGCAGTAAGGCGGAGGAACACATCAAGAAGCAAGCAGAATTTGACCATAGACTAGAAGAAGCGAACAGGGACGCCTCAGAGCGGCAGCAGAACATTGAGAGAGAGCGGCTTCGTTCGCATGACTTCGAGGCTAGACGGCTTGAGGCCTGTCGGGTGTTGGCTATGAGGGCCAGCCGTCGAAGCTCACCCGCGGTCACATCGCAACCTACTTCGTCGGCTCCCCCGGCGATGATGACCGGCGGTGGTGCGACCACCAGACATATGAGTGTCCCAGCTTTGAGGCACGCTGCTTCGGGGATGGACACGCGTACATTACAGCACATGACAGAGGAATAAGGTGGATGCCTCTGAGCGGTAGCTTCTTTTGCTCTTCAGAATAACAAAAACATCGGAGATGCAGGTCAAGGCGTTTTTCTTTTCGTTATTTACCATGGCTCTGGGAGATGCCAGAAGACCATTTTACAGCATATTATACCAAACACCCTGTAATTTACGCTTAGTGGGTCTGTGGATGGTGGGCGCCCATGATAGTTGCCTTGGAAGTAGGCTTGGCGGGTTGCACGCATGTATTATATCGAACTCTGATCTGATTGATATGGTGTCAACATCTATGATTGTGTTCATACGAGCATAGCATGCTGGGGTGGTCATTGGCAGTGAAGGGATCTCGAAAGCAGTATCTACTTAAGTACCTACCTAGGTAAGTATCTAGGTGCCAAATGCGGAATACGTAACAGCTTGCAGCGACTATTAACAAAGATCGTCGAGAAAGACGACTACCAAGTCAAAAATAGCGTAGTATTAGACGGACGAGAAATCTGTATTCTGCAAAGTACAACAGACTCAAGCTGACCTTCACCTCTTGAAATTCGCTTTGAGCAAGGTGTAGTTAAAGGGGGTCACGTGCAGCGCGTTTCCCGGTCGCCCTTTCCGACGCGACGCGATCCACTATATCGTGGGGTATCAGCCTACCCCAGATGCCGCCCGCAGCGCGATCACAAGCACCACAACAAAACACAACATCGAGGATCGTGGGCTTTCTAGGGCAACTGACGCGAAAACTCAAACCAGCCAACCTTGCGAACCCGATTATCTCCAAATGACGGCTGCAATGCTTTGGATCGTCTGATCCAGCCCGGATCTATGACTCGAACAAAGCATAATCTCGACAAACACCTTGCTTGGCTGTTGGGCAATGTCCAGCTTTCCAGACCCGTCGGCCCATCTTTGCCAAACGTCCACGACGCCTTCGACACATCAAGAAGCTTCACTTCCGTCTCTTCGCAGCTGAATGCTGTAGATCTTAAGTCGAGACCACCCGTGCCAACACCAGACGCGTCTTCGTCGAGTACAACCACCGGCCCCGAAATCGATCTAACTATAGATGACGACACGTTAGCAGAACTACAATCGGGAAGGGAAATCACTGCTGCCCGTCGACTGGACGAGGGAATGGCGCGTCTGAACACAAAGGCAACGAAGAAGCCATCTCTCGTATCAAAACAGGAGCAGCTGCCGACCCCCGCGCCATCCACGACGGGCATTTCTACTCTGCACCAGGCATATACCGCGTCTCTTACCAAGAACGATGGACATAATGCGCCCTCGGCGACCAGGCGGCCTATCAGGAGCACCACACCGTCCTCGGGCGGCAGACCTCAAAGACCTGCGCCGCGAGGGCTGACACCCGAAATACCCGAGGAGGAGATCCACGACCTGACGGCAGAGGACACCAATGCAACAAATGTGACGGACTCGACTATAGTGACGTTCGGGGAGCCGGTCCTGTTGTGGACGGAAGAACATGCCTCTAGAACGGAGCCATTGCCGACCCCGCGCGGTAGGAAGAGGAAAAACAGTGAGATGACAAAGTCCACGCCACGGCCTACGGAGGTAGCCCAAGCGGAGGATGAGTATCCTGACATAGTGGACTTCCTTGACGAGGACATTATGACTCCGGCGATAGCTAAGCGCCGTACTGCGGGTCTCTCATCTGCCAGGAGAAGCCCTCCGAAGCCCCAGCTGGCGTCCAATACGACTCCTTGCGCGCAGCGCATGGCCAGCCAGACCGTAGGCACGACCGAGACAATGATACATTCCCGCCCTGTTGTTATGAGCTCGACCCTACAAGAGAAAGAATTGCAAGAAGCCTACAAGGCTGGCTCGCCATCCGGGATACAGGAAAATCATGTCAGAAATAAACAAACGAGTACAAGCCCCCGGCCGAATCGTCGGCGTAGGCGCGGTGATGTCGTGATGGATTCCGATGATGAATTCCAAACACCGGCACGCAATGTAACCGACGAAGACTTCGTTACCGCTACGACAGGATCAGGCACCAGGCGAAAGCTTAGCCCCCGGAGGACATTGAACGAAGCTGCTACAGGAACTGTGCTCGAAACTCCATCAAAGCGAAGGCCATCCCCGTCAAAGACCGTCGACTCTCGAACGAAGCAGAGCTCCGAAGCTGTGGGTGAATCCGAGAGAATGGAAGTTGATCCGGAAGAGCCAGACCCAGGTGGCGCTGAAACAGAAAGAGAACTTCATAGCTCCGAGACTGACGGGACGACATTCATCATGGACCTATTCCTTGAGAAACCACACATTTTGGACGGCCTCACAAAAGCACTCAATGAGAAGCTAGCCAGTAATTCGGCTGATTTTGCAAGGTCACTGCGGGAGAAATGGCCTGCGGAGCGGAAAGCCCAAGTGAAGAGAGAAAAAGCGCCGCTGGTGGAAGAGAAGAAAGCTCTGTCGGACGTCAAAGCTACTCATGAGGCTTACAAGCATCTAATGGCACAAAAAGAGGAGCTTGTTACGCAGATCGGAATGGCATACGATGCCGATGAGGACACAACCGTACTAGAGGCCCGCGTTGAAGAGCTGGACACGGAGATCGAACACACTGAACGCATTCTGAAGCAAGCACTTTTGACTGCAGGCATTACAAAGCCGGATATGTTCCACGTCCTTCCCGATGTGCCTCCGCAACAGCCAGAGCAACTCAGCCCGGCTGTGAAAGCCACGCAGCCCACACCAGCGAAGTCACTATCATCATCCAGGGATAGTACGTTCATACCTGAGTGTATTTCTCAGGTCATAATGCAAACCCAAGCCCCACCAAGGCAGCATCCGCGAATTGCAAGCGTTGAACAGCCGTCAGAAGCGACAAGACCTCATGTTCCCCTGTTTTCTCGGGACGGGCTTCATACGTCACGTACATTGGGACATAACCATTCCTCCAAGCCTCTGTCACGTCCACAACAAGACGACCATTACATGGAAGATCTCCTAGATGACGACGAGGAGCTTTGGGCCCACCCAGAAAACCTTCATCCGAACCCTCGCGTACCTTCATCATCCCGAGCTACAGCTTCGGCGAGGCTCAAAAGCCCAGCCAGACCAAAGCCTCGCCGCCTGGAAAACTTCAGTGATTACGGCGACGGCGACGATGATGTGGCAGCCATGGTAGCAATGGCTGAGGAAGCTGAGGATTACGAGCAGAGACAACCTTCTCCGCAACCTCGAAGCTCCACACGGGCCCGATCTGTACTGTCCGAGGCCTCTGGTAACGCGGGATCTACGGCAAGGGTCAAAGCTACCTCGAAATCTTCCGCCAAGCAGGTGCCCAAGCTGAAAATTTCACAGGAGCTGATGAAGCATCCCTGGTCCAATGATGTCCTCAGGGCCTTCAAAGACAGGTTCAGGCTCGAAGGCTTCAGACACAACCAACTCGAGGCGATCAATGCCACATTATCTGGAAGGGATGCTTTCGTCCTGATGCCCACGGGTGGTGGTAAGTCTTTGTGTTACCAATTACCCGCGGTCATCAACAGTGGCAAGACACGGGGAGTGACCATCGTGATCTCTCCTCTGCTTAGCCTGATGCAGGACCAGGTGGATCACTTGGTAGCCCGAGGTATCGTGGCGAAAGCCTTCAATGGCGATATGGACAGGCGGGAGAAGGATGATATCCTGCAGAGCTTCAGGCTGAGAAACCCCGAGCATCATGTTCAGCTGCTATACGTCACCCCGGAGATGATCAACAAGAGTACGGCCTTCACGAACGGATTGATGACCTTGTACAGGAACAACAAGCTGGCCCGTTTGGTCATCGATGAAGCACATTGTGTCAGCCAGTGGGGCCACGACTTCAGACCGGATTACAAGATGCTTGGCGAGGTTCGGTCCAGATTTCCAGGCGTGCCTGTTATGGCACTGACGGCTACAGCGACGAACAATGTCATCGCCGACATCGAACACAATCTTGGGCTCAAGGACTTCTCGATGTTCACGCAATCTTTTAACCGCCCGAACCTTTATTATGAGATCAGGCCTAAGGAGAAGCAGCCTGTCGACCGTATCGCTGAGTTGATCAACGAGCGATACCATGGGAAGACAGGTATCGTGTACACCCTCTCACGGAAGCAAACAGAGCAAATCGCCAAGAAGCTCACGGAACGCGGCATCATGGCACATCACTATCACGCATCGATGCAGACAGATGACAAGACTAGTGTGCAACGAGACTGGCAAACCGGGCGGATCAAGGTTGTTGTTGCCACGATCGCTTTCGGCATGGGCATTGACAAGCCTGATGTTCGTTTTGTAATACATCATCATCTCCCGAAGAGCTTGGAAGGCTACTACCAGGAAACTGGCCGAGCTGGCCGAGACGGATTGCCATCGGATTGTATTCTATTCTTTGGTCATGGTGACATTCACAGTCTGAGGAAGATGATAACCGATGGGGACGGTAATCGTCAGCAAAAAGACCGACAAAGAGAAATGCTCAACCGAGTCGTCATGTTTTGTGAAAACTCACGAGACTGTCGCCGGAGTCAGCTTCTTCACTACTTTGGCGAGTCGTTTTCTCGGGACAAATGCAACAAGACATGCGACAACTGTAAGATTGGAGGTATCTTCGACGTTCAAGACCGGACGACATATGCCAAAGCCGTTTTGGAAGCTGTCATGTATCATACTCGTTTGACGCTGAATCAGTGTACCGACATCCTCAGGGGTACAAAAAAGCCCGACGAGCATGAAGAGCCGCAACCTTTCAACGGAATTGCAAGGCATCTCAAGAAGCCTGAAGTGAACAGCATTATCATTAGGTTGGCGGCAGAAGGAGCCCTGGGCGAAGAAAACAAGATTGGCGGCGGCGGTATTGCCATCCAATACTTCATTGTGAGTATCCATGTCACAAACTCGCACGTACTGATGTGTGCTAACACTCGCTATAGCTCGGTCGCGAGGCGGCTAGTTTCCTGTCTGGTGGCCGAAAGCTGGAAGTGGTGGTCCGGACCGGCGGCGATAAGACTGCCCCGGCTAAATCCACTAAGAAGAAAGCAACCAAGAAGAACGAAGCCGTCGAGGAGCCTGAGGAATTCGCGAGGCCGGTCTCGACGTTGGTGTCGTCGCCAATCCGGCGTGCCTCTCGAAAGCCCAAGAAGGGAAAAGGCGTCGCGAGTTACTTCGACGAGGAGGCCATCGCAGAAGGCGAAGAAGATGAAGACATGGAACAATCTGGTGCCATGCACCCCAATGGATACGAGCAAGACGGATTCGTCATAGCAGACGATGAAGAGGACGAGTACTTTGAGCCCGTCCGCCCAGCGCCCCGGCAACGGCGACAACGGACCCTTGATGAATTAGGCCCGCCCATCTCAAGGGTCCCAGATCAAGTTGAGATTGACGACATCCACAATGATATTGTTGCAGCATTCTTGGAAGAGGCCAAGAAGCTAGAAGAAGATTTACGCAACATGAAGGGTATACGGCGGGTGCTCTTCACGGAGGCGCAGCTGCAGCAGATGGCCATCAAATGGACGACCACCATCGCTGAGATGCGCCGTATACCTGGCATCAACACAGACAACGTTGATAGGTTCGGCGTTAAGTTCATCCCACTGGTCTTGCGCTTCCATGGCATGTACCGTGAAATGATGGGCGAGGGCGAGGACGCAATGGCTACCATACCTGCTACTGCTGGACCGATGAAATCTCGGCATGGACCGCTGCAGTCCAACGACGTCGTCGACCTCGTTAGCGATGACGACGAAGATGATGGTGACTACGAGGAGCCGGGCATTCCATCCAAGTATTTCGGTGCCAATACTCACCAGGACCCGATACAGAGCCAGCTGGAGAACTGGAATGCGCGCTTCTCCAGGACAACGCAGTTTGAGGACGCCGAGCCTGCGCCCCGTGGCCGGGGCACGTCCAAGAAGGGCTCACATGGTAGCAGGAGGAACCACTATCGCAAGAACGGAGGTAGCAGCCGCGGCGCCAGCAAGTCTTACAGCGGCGTCTCCAAGGGGAAGGGCTCGACCTCGGCTGGGAGCAACAGCGGCAAGAGGACGAGTGCTGGGTCCTCGAAGAGTGCCGCGAGCAAGAGTACTACTGTCAGGCCTGGTGGTGGCAGAGGTGGAGGCGGCGGGAGCGGGATAGGCCTCATGCCTTTCTGAAGCGATTGTGCCCGCCGATATGTCTGATGATAGCAACTGCAGGATTACGGTTCGAAAGGGTATATAGGAATGCTTGTTGGAGCATGGCGCTTTTAGGTCTGGCATTGCATTGCTCGTATAGATGAAATGGAGGGAGCGGGTTTCGATGTCTATATTCCTAGCGTCCACGGGTGTTTACCTGTACCCTCTACACGAAGGAGACCAAGTAGGAATACAAGCCAAGCTGCTGTTCCCTTGAAACGATACACCGGTTCAACTACATTATGCTCACGCCTGAGTTACATCCATAATCATTACAGTGGAACGAGTAATTATTCATGGTGAGTTCATTCTTGATGTCTTATTAGACTTGTAGGCTATGGATGGGTATATTGGAAACCGAAGAAGATCTAGCGGCATTCTTGTGGACGACAAAGGAAAGTAATGTAAAAGGTAGTTGAAGAATGTCCAAACCGTCTTGCCGGCCCTCCATCGGGCGTACGGAAGAAAAAGGTATTCTCCGCTATTGCGATCTGGTGCGGAAGAGGGGAACAAGTCAACGGGGATGAAATCGTGTGCTCCCATCCACCTTGATCTTGCCCGTCCGCACCGTCCCGCTCGCGCCACATCCATCTCCAAGGAACTTGATGCCCAAAAGCCATCACCAAACCTCGTTCTGACCCGCTGCTGAAGTTCACTCGCGGGAGAGAGGGATTAAAGAAAGGATTATATGCAGCGAAGGTGAAATGGTAAATATGAAAAAGAGAAGGAGAGAAACAAAAAGCCCGCCCAAGATAATCCAACTGCTTCATGCAGAAGAGATGTATGAACCGTACCACATGAGTCGACATGAAGACAGCACTTTTTGCCCCCTGTTCGGTGCTGTTTCTGGTTTATATATACAACCTCCCCGCCCTCTTCCAACATCGTCATGAGAAACATCGACCCATGCAGCATCAAAAGGGCTTGCGGTATGTGGTAGTAGAAGCAGAAAACGCCGGCCCCTCGTTGGGGAGAGAGAAAAAAGGAAAAGGTGAATGAACAGGCGAATGCACGGTGAAGATGCAATAAGAGCAAGACAAAGAGTCCTTGCTCTATTGCTCCGAAAGCGACCTTAGCTTCTCGCCAGGCTTCTCTAGCGGCAGCCAGGCAGGCGGGCCGATCCTCGTGGGCGGCCTGGACAGGTCCGCCGCGATCTCCTCGCGGACCTTCCGGCACCACTCGAGGAGGGCATCCTCGAGCTCGACCCATACCTCAGGCTTGCTGTTGTAGACGACGCCCAGCGCGTCCAGCTTGAGCGGTGCCACCTCCCATCTCAGCTCGGCCGCCTTGGCCCAGTACCGCAGGTTGTCGGCGCACCGATAAGGCTTCTGCGTGTCCGTGTGGAAGGTCGCGATGGCGCCGAAGCGCCGGCGCGACTTGCGCACCGCCGCGTTGTGCAGCTGCACCAGGCGCAGCCCGCTCTGGATGCTCGCCAGGAACGGTGTGGGGAGCTCCTGGGACTCCAGGGGCTTGGACCGGTCGATGGGCGTCCACTCGGGGAGGGGCGGCATTTGCACCAGGCTGCCGTCCGGCGCGGGCAGTTTGGCCGTATTGGGGGCCCCGTCGAGCATGCTCAGTATGAAGGCGTATTCCCTCTGGACTTCGGTCCCCGCGGGCCACTTCTCATCACTGAGCCACGTCCAGGAAGCGCGCTCGGCTGCTTCAGCGGCTTCGACTATCTCCTCCTCCTTGAGCAATTCAAGGAGCCCTGCCGCCCAGGTCTCCATGACCTCAACCTCCTCATCACGCATTCCGCCCTGGAAGTCTCGTGTCGCCATGCGCTTGAGCATCTCCATGACGTTGTACAATTCCTTGCGCAGCTCTTTCTCCGGCTTAATAGCGTCGAGGCGCTCGGGTGCATCGTGGGACGTGTAATAGACCTTGGCGGCACGGATAGCCAGCGTTATGAGGTCGAGTACGTGCATTCCCTGGATCTCCCACCATCCCGGTGCTTGTTTCGTGGCCCTGGAGAGCTTCCTGGCATGCGATGGTGGGGTGGGCGACTCGGTGGGGGATGTGACGGAAACCAGCGAGGTGTTGCGTGAGCGGCCTCCTCCATGCGGGTTCACCCTAAAGTTCTTTGCATGATCCACGGCCTCGCTCGCCATGATGAGAGCGGTCCTGAGATCGGCTTTCAGCTGCCTGATGGAAGGCGGCTTCGGTATGGGCTTTTCACGGCTCTTGTATGTACTCGTCGTTGGGGGGAGGATGCTAGGGTCCGCTTCCTCCCAATCGTCGAAATCAAGCTCATCATCGTAGTCGTCATCGCCAAGCGGGCTTTCGGTCATGTACGCGCCGAATTGGGAGGTTGCGGCCATGTCGGGGCTCGTGCCGAAGGATGCGTAGCTCGAGTCAGTGTCGGACGAGGTGACGATCTTCGGGGTGTTGCCAGACGCCGTAGCGAAGTCGTATGAGCCCAGAGAGCTGAAGTCCAGAGTTTGTGCCTTTGCCTGCCTGTTCTTCCGGGCCATTTGGGCGCCCTTCCCGTCGAGTAGTCCTGTCCGGGCAAAGTAGTATTGCAGATGTGCTATGCTACCCAGGCTCAGGACACTATCTCTGCTCCTTGCTGAGGCTGCGAAATCTGTTCCCTGCGGCCTCATAAATCCTCGTTTCTTGGGGCCATTGGGGCGTTCGGCGACACCAAAGTTGCCGGTAGAGTGTCGCACATTGGTGGTGGGCTCCAGGGTGAGGCCCGGATTCCTGGCAGTGGAGAGGAAGCTGGCGGAGGAGTGACGGCTGGAGTTCGAACCTGAAGAATCGCTACCGAGGGACATCATGGTGTTTGATGAACCGTATGAAGCCGTGGAGGCAACCGATACGGAGCGTGGTGATATCTCGAGGTCTGCCAGGTCGTCTCCCAGGACGATCATGGGCTTGAGCTCGGGAGGAGGGGTTTGAGATCGGTCGTGGTGGGTAGCAGCCATGTTGGTGGTCGGGAAGTCTAGTCTACGGATGACAGGAAGACAGGAACTTGAAACAAACTGAGTGGGGGGGAAATATGAAAAGAGCGAATGGAGTGAAGAGAAGAAGCAGAGGTATTTTGGCAGTCAAGACAAAGTCCTATGCATAAGGGTTGTGACGTGTTTCGGAAACGATGGCCGTCTTCTTACGTGACTGGAACTCGGTGCCTCACGAGCCGTGAAAGTAAACAAAAAATTAATAATAATTGATATAAAAATTAGGGAAAAAAGGGGGGCCGAATCACCGAGCAAAGATGTGGCAAAACGTATGAAATGATAAAGGACAAGTCAAGAGCGGCAGCAGCACTTGGTGGTAGGCTGTTTTAGTTGAGATTCTGCGAATCTTGAATGACAAAGAACACGAAAATGACAAGAATAAGATATGGGAAGGAGAAAAGGTGAGGCAGAAGGCAGAGGGCAGAGTTGACCCTTGGAAAGTCCAGACAGGGCAAAGAGTAGCAGACACAGCAGGCAGGAGCCCACCTGCCCACCTGGAGAGGAGGGCGGGGGGGCCCAAGAATTGCTCGTGACAGATGAAGCGAGGGTGGAGCAATGAACGTGTGAGGTACATAATCACAGTACTTACGCCGCGGATAGTGTACACTACCGGTACTGTAGTGAGGGGAGGGGGAATTGGAGGGAATTGCGAGGGGATCTATGGATTGCAGGGGATCTCCCAAAAGAATTCCGCAGTGCTGGGATTGGCCACAGGGCTGTCAACTGGTACCTACTGTACCGGTATGTTTAGTGCAGACAGCCCTGACGGCCCTTCCCTCAGTGGACCCCCGCCGCGAGTGAGGTCAACCCGCGGAAAGTCCCATATATACCTAGGTACCTAGGTACATCAAAGGTAATCATGTTTTGGCGACCTCGGGAGCTCAGGGGTCCCATAATCCATGATCCACTCGGGCACACTGATATTCTAGGGATCCAACCACGGAGCAGATCACTTCATGTCGACCTCGATCCGACTCGGACTCCGTGTGGAGAGGCCACCGACTTGTGGACTTACATGTGTCGAATTTAGAACATGGTAGCGCCGGGGACTGCTGGAGATTACTCATGCTCCGGCATGACAACGGCAATCTGGCCACTACCAACCTGCGGTCTCTCCGGCTAGACTATCAACCATAGACTTCCGGGAGAATGCCTTCATCTTCGAGGGTATAGTTGTGCCGTGATCTTATCTTGCAGACTTCAACCCAAGGCCTTCAGACCTGTGACAACCTCGACTTCAGTCCCGATCTGGACAATGAGCTGGTCCCGGCCCCTCCGAGTCCTTACCTAGGTACGCATGGCAAGCCAAATCAAGCCAAGAAAGAGCCAGAACCTGCTCTGGAATTGGGACAACGTCATGATAATCAAGCGAGATGAAGTAAAGCACATTGCCACGAGGCGGCCAATGAGCTCCAAGTCCGGTCGGCTTGTTCAGCCTTGCCGCAAGCCCGTCGTGTGCTGCTGCGGTCACTCCGCGAAGTGCTCTGTGTCACGACCCCACCATGAATACCCCGTGTGTCTTGCATATCGATAGTACCAGTCTAAAGAACCATGAACTATCTAAAAGAACCATATCAAGCTTGTCAGGATGAGGCCACCGAGGCCAACGTCACATATGAACAACCATTATAGTTTCCGCCTGGGCTGATAGCTCATGTCACTGAAAGTGTCAGGTTGACCTTGAAACCTTGGAGATTTGGGCTACAGTGACATTCTTTCGCGTCCCGAATGTACCTGGGTACCTACCTGGGTAGCGACTGGCTAATTAGCACCAAAAGGGCACACAATGGGCCGCCACACTGCCGGTACAATAGTTTCGTGCCTGACTAGGCCCCTTAGTTCCTGACTGCCCACACGTCAAAACGGCACCTAGTCCCCTAGTGCAGATTGAAGCTTCAGGTGGACGGGCCAGACCCGGGAACCTGGCCAGTTTTCGGGGCCAGCTGTGGTTCGAGAACCCTCTATCACACTCATCAACGGAGACCGAAATGAGTGAGAATAGAAGGTTCTCCACAGGTTTGTGAAGCACGCACACATGTTTCTGCACACATCGCATCTCGGTTGCTGCGGAGCTAGGCCGTCCCTGTCCTGTATTCTCTGTTGTCATCGCCTTCTGGTCAAATAAAGCCAGACAACGGCAAAGAATCATCTGGCAGCTCTTCATACCTGGGTAAGTATATTCCTGCCTCGGTTTCCGCGTTGACATCTCAGATTGTCAACGCTGGTCGCACGGAGAGAATGGTGTTGAAGAGAAACAACGCGCCAAGGGCCTCTGATTGCTGTATAAGCTGGTAGATATCCTTTCCTGACCGAGGAGTGTTCCGTACTCTCTACCCGCGTGTGAAGTACACTCGGTGTTATCAAGCGGCCTCGTGGCGAGTGGCTCTAGTGTACGATAGCAAATCGGAGATGCATACGCCATCGACCAATGACAAGGCCGAAATAGGACCCAAAATTACCGATTCAGTGGATGAGTGTGGTGTCCCATGTTGATGAACCCCAAAATCCCATCACAATTGTGGTGCAATGCCTCATGTACCAACTATGTATTGTTACGTATACCCACAATTAGATAGGTAGTAATTAATCTGCGATATCTGCGGGTGCCTCGAAAACAGACACATATTCATCGACTCTGACAAATAACAAATAGAAGGATGGAATCCTGGTGACAATAGCAACAAGACACAGCGCAGACAAATAAATAATGTACACATCTTGGTGGTAGAGTGTGTATGTAACTGCCCCAGGTGTAGAAGAGTTCTTCGCAAGTGTTATCTAAATAGCGTCGGCCCCAGTTTTTCTGCTTTAGTCTTAAGAGGGCCACTTTCGTTTCATATTTGGTTTGATGCCGTCCCATCTCTTATTGGGTCGCTGACTCCAGATGTCCCCTAGTTATAGTTATCCAAATAGCTTGTAGCGAATCAACCCGTTCTTTCCTTCGGATCCCCATGCAATAAAGGGCAGCACGAAGATTGATACCTAGGCATTTTCCTCAAGTACCAAAGTAGATACGTTTATAGGGTACCTAGGTACCTAGGTACTTAGGCTTCCCGTTGCAAAAGGGCGCCAGCGCCAATCGCGCCTTCTCATTCCCAGCCGCCCATCATTTCCCTGGCCAGGAGGTACCTCGTTTCCCCGTTTCCCCGTTTCCCCGTGGCCCGTTCTGGAAAGTTGTAACTGCCAATCTGTGATGCTCAATCTCAATCTCCATCCGGACCTCGACCTTGTCTTTGACCACCTGGGCACCTGCAGACTGGCATTTCGCGCTGTGCTGCTGGCGGTGCAGGTGCGCTGGTGCACTGGTTGCTGGGTCTATCTAGTGCTGCTGGACCTCGGGAGTCAACTGTCGTACTCATTAAACTTTGCGAGGCCCCTTCTGCTTCATGTTCCTCCCTCTTCCTCCACTTCTTCTCCCATCCTGAACAATAATCTCGCCCGTCTCACTCTGCCTGATTAACGAATCAAACAGCGACAGACAGGCAAGACAGCATATTTCGAAACTGTCTCATCTGAGCGATTCATCATTCATGTGTCGCTGACAAGATTCTGTCATTCTGAACGAACCTTTAACCCTGGGTCAGAATTAATTTTGGTACCTGAGTTTACCGGAAGGGCTACTTACTGCAGGCGCACGACCATCCACCGACCAGCCAACTCGAGCACCACTACATACATACAGGACCCGGCCAACTCCACACAAGGATTCCAGCAACCGAGCACCGTCACAATTGGCCTAACCTGAGCCGTATCAGTTGAACTTATACTTGAGAAGACCCCATTACATTAGGCAGGACAGCGCCACCGCTCCCAACCCGTGGCATGTAGGCGCCGGCCTTCCAGCAATCGTGTTGCAGTTGTCTAGGTGCTGCTACGCGTTTGAGTCTCTCACCCAGGGATTTTGGTATACAACAGTGATACTGCTCTCCATTTTGGGCTGGGGCGTAGATTTTGGATCAAGGGGCTGGCATCGGCTCCTACTACCTTAGATACGGATACAGGCACCACGAAAGTGCCACCGCACATGCCGGGCCTACTTGCTAGCCCTCTTGAGGGCAGCTCTCGGCTTGCCCATGAACCCGCTGCAAACTTGCTGCCGTCGACGCAAGGCGTTGTAGACGCGGATCGGCCGTACCAGCTTACTGGACAGGGCGAGGAACGCGTGCAGGCCAATGGGAATAACCTGAGCTTAACAGACGTGTCCAGCGACCTGCTCAGCCCACTAATCAAGGACGGTAATGGCTTGTCCTCTACCGTCTCCCCGCCAGAGCCGCCTTCCAGTAACAATGTCAACAAGCCCTCCAAATTTCTGGCCCAGACAGATCAACAACCCACTGACAACACCGCGCTGCGCCCCCCGCCCACTGTCAACGTAACCTTGTCCAAGAGTCACAAACCAATTCACCAGCCACGCAAACCATCACCCGGGCTTGCCGCGCGATTAAAAGCACTCGGGATCGGAGCTGCAAAGGAAACATCGCCATCTACCAGTGTCATCGAACGCGACGTGGGCCGATTGTCCGAGGATCAGCTACGCCAGATCGAAGAATATCATCGACAACACGAAGCCAAACCTCCTGTGATAGAGCGCCGGGGTCGCCCTTGGAAGGGCGTCGTCCGCATCCCTTCCAAGGCGAGCTTAAAGTCGGTCAAGTCTAACAAGGACGTTGTCACTCCTGAGGACGTCAACGTACCAGTCATACAAATCCTCGACAGCCCGGGCCCGGAGGAGCCGTCCGAGCCGCTACTGGAGATCGAGACGCCGGAGCCTAGCGATATGGATACGAACAAGTATCGATTACCCGATCACACGAATGGCAATGGCACCAAGGTCACCCTAGACACGCGAAAGGAACACCTCGAACGCGACTCGAGGCCGCCTCCATCCCTCGAAGAGACGCCCCCGCCTGTACCGGAGAAAGACACGCCACCACCACCACCCCCACAATCGTTCGACCCAGAGGATTACTTTAATCCATTGGGGCTGCAGCGTGCGGGATCAATATATACCATCTCGCGCGCTTCTTTCGCAAATCAGCTTGCACAGCTAACGTCGTTGCAACTGCCTGATGCCGAGTCGCTGGCTGTCAAGGTCGTCGCGATCCCTACAGCACAGGCAGCTGTCAAGGCGTTGATAGGTGCCGCCGAACAGATTCGAAGCTGGATCTACAAGGCCTCGGAAGTGATCTCGGGACTAGACAGCGACGATGATGTTGAGTGGTCTGCAGCGGGTGGTCGTGAGGGCTTGGAGGAGGTAGAAGGCGCCACGACGCGGTTTGAGGACTTGATAAACGTCTACGTTACTGCGATTGAGGAGCTCCAGAACCGTAACGACATCGGTAACGTTTCTGCCGAGGACCTTACTAGAGCCGTCACCCAGATGGAAGCCATCATGGCGGAATGGACCAACATCCGAACAACGCTTCGTAGCGTCCGGAGCCAGGTTGAGATTGCCATGGAATGGGAAGAACTGTGGAACGTGGTTCTCGGGGAAATCTCAAGCGAGCTTGATGAGCTTCGTCGCTTGGTCTTCGAGATGGAGGAGAGGCGGCACAAGTCAGTCATGTCAAGCAGCGACGCAGATGACATTGGCGATTTGGCGATGATCACGGAGTCGAAGGCCCGAACATCCACGCGAGCACCAGCAACAAACAGTCGATTTGGCCTGACAGGCTTGCCCTTGAGTCCCGGTTCTCCAGGTGGGCCCACAATATCACAGGATGATTCCGGCCTACTTGCGTTGTTTGCCAGAATGCAACCGCTGAGAGCTTCGCTGGACTTTTTGCCAATGCGACTGTCCGTATTTGAAGCCCGTGCGGAGAAGTCATTCCCGACCGCTTGCGATGAGCTGGAGATGCGGCGGGACAACCTGGATGCGAGCTATAGGAAATTGGAGAAAGATGCCGAAAACCTACGCAAGGAGCTGGGAGAAGACAGATGGGTGCTGGTATTCCGTGGCGCGGCCCGGCAGGCGCAGAAAATGTACGAATCCGTCGAGCGCAGTTTGGCGAGGCTTGGGGAAGCAGTCGACGCTGGCATGCACTTGACGAATCAACCCGCATTTCTGAAGAAGGTTGAGAGCTATGAGGCAAAGAAAACGCATTACGGTCCTGCGATTGACCGTGTCCTGCTCATCATAGACAGGGGTGTGAAGGATCGCCTTACGGTGAATGGCGAGATTCTCAGGATGAGCGTGGAGATGCAGTCAAGGTGGGAGGAGTTGAAAGGTCAAATCAAGGAAATGGACTTCACATTGGAAGGACTTCATGCCGACAGGAGAGGAAACCATCTACGAGACTCGATCTCGAGTATGCTGTCGAACGACTTATCATCTACCGTCGGCAGCGGCCTGGAAACCCCTCAAAGCTCGCCGCCTTCTTCAGTCATCATGTCAGGACTCGGCATAGATACCAGGACACAAAAGGCGAGGACCCGCACGGCAAGCCGCACTCGTCGGCCATCGAGTAGTATGAGCAGCCAGCTACCACAGCCAGGATGGCGCTCCACGTCAACCAACGCCCCTAGTATCCCTCGGAAGCCCGTCTCACGGCTGTCCACCTTCGGCGGCCTGACGACACCTAACCGTGAACGCTCGACCACCCCCTCTGCAAGCCGGCCTGCAGGTAGCATACCAAGACCAGCATCAACATTGGCTCATCGTCCAAGATGGAATGGCTCCACCAACACGTCCAACATCGACACTGGTCACAACTTCAAGCCGCTCACTCTCACCACTCCCAGCCCTTACGCCAAGACCACGCCCAACCCGGTGCGCTCTCAGTCTTCCCTTGCTGCTCCTTACGGATCAAGGCTCCCAATGCACAGTCCTCTGCGATCATCACCGTCTCCCAATCCTGAGACCACACCGTCCAAGCCGCCGATCACGATGTCGTCATTCAGGGAACGTCTGGCTGCGTCCAGCTCAAAACCGCAGCATCCCCCCAGAACCCGACAGGATGGACTATCGGCTCGGCGAACGTCGATGCAACCGCAACGGCCCGTCGAGCTTGGATTGTCACCGCGCCCTGCTAGTTCTCTCGCTACGACCAATCGTCGGACTAGTATGCTGCCGCAGCCAAAATTCAGAAAGGAAAGCAGTGTCGCTGGTCGAGAAACCCCATCGAGAATCGGGCTTAGCAGAAAAAATAGCACCACTTCCTCAATTGAAAACAAGGGGAAGGACAAACCGCGTTTTCGAATTTGAAGACGACTGAGCGGTAACTCCAAAACTGGACCGGGTCCTCATGTCTAAGGGTGCTCAGTGGGCGTGTCGCCTGCCGAGTTGATCACGGCTTCTTGGACGTTCCATCGCCATAACCTCTACGTTATGGGCGGTTCTACAATGCTCCTCTTCATCTCTTCCCACTATTTTTGGTAGTCGTCACCATTGCCTTCGAGCACGGCGTTTAGGGAAGGACAGCTGTCAAGGACGGCTAGCTTGTGGCACCACATCAAAAATTTCACCTGTACAGTCCGTATAAACCGAGTCACTGCTGGCATCGTCTCTTTCTTTACTTGGCTGGCACTAAGGAACAATGTCCGTACAGGTACTTTCTGGGATACTTGATTGGAGACGGCTGGGGCGGTAAAAGCTCATGTGCTGCCACCATTCACTACCGAAGAAGGGGGAGAGGACAATGATCCTCCGGTAGGACATTCTCGACTGGTCAGCCAGATAGCATAAAGTTTGCGAACGCATAGCCTCATACAGAGGCCGGCGAAGATTTTAGTTTGCTTTCGGTGTTTGGTTGTTCATTTTATACCCCATGGGTCTGTTTTTCAAGGTTGAAATGGTTGGGCTGGCGGCAAAATCGAGACATCAATATATGAAATCCACCTACAGCTTGGTCTGGCCTTGAGCTTCTACCTCATCATATAGGTAGCTAAGACGCCGAAGTAGTGATTTTGGTCTGCTAATCCCAGGACGCATAGGCCAATAGCCGACCTCGATTCCAATAGCAACGTTCTCAAGTACCTAGGTAGCTAGCAAAGTGTTCAAGTGAAAACCTCCAGGTACGAGGGCGAGGTCATCCTACCACTGGCTGGCCGTATTTCCCACATAACCCAAAACCCTTGGAGACGTATCTAGATACTGAGTCTGCGATTACCATTCCATACAACAAGAATGCCCAAAGTACTTAAGTAGGGACCCTGGATCCTAATGGATATTATGCAAGGGGAGCTCGGGCCATCTGAACTGTCAAGCATCCTGGCATCTCTACTATTCGTGGAAAACCCCTGCTATGCGGAGGCAGCAGCTGTAACCACCCTCCACAACTGCAAGCCACACCCAAACCGCTTTGGGGAACACCCGCATGCTCTAGTAAGATCCAGTGGTTCATCTAGGCAGCCCAGGCAGCGCTCGACTATGTCCGGTCCACTATGCTGGGGTACATGGCGATCACGAGACTTCGTGTTGGCGTCCCCAGGCAACAAAGCCTCTGATGTCACTCCATAACGCGCTCTTACGTCCAATTTGGGATCTCAATGGAGCATCCTGGGATATCTGCCTGGCCCTGACCAGGTACGAACGATGAGCTGAGTAGGTATAAAACTTAACCGGGCTGCGCCGCAACTTGTAGAAAGAGTTGGGAAACTGCACTCTATTGTCCTTTTAGAGCGGAATCTGATTATATATTCTGTCTCATTGTTCCTGTTACGGGGTCTTGCATAGCAGTCCCCTTGCCCCATTGCTCAGTGCTGTCGATGTGTGGTTAGACAAAGCTCTGCAAACGTCGTCCATCATGTCAGACCTTGGCCTTCCTCGACTGCCGGTACCTCATGAGGAGCTGGCGCGATACATTGCCAAACACCCAGACACGCCTATGATCGAACTGCTCGAGCCCTACCGAGAGTATGAGGCGCGGCTGCGGCAGGCATACGCCCAAGATCCTGATAATGAGGTACTCAAGAATAAGGATTTGAATATCCTTCCCCTTTTCACAGCTGACACCCATGACATCCGGGTTCGAGCCCGAAGTCCTGCCCTTGAGCCTCAGGCCGAGAGAGCGCGGTACATAATGGCCCTCCCGGATGACCAGAGGAGACCAGATAGGTCTCCCGCTGTTGTCGAGTCTCTCAAGAAGTTTCGGCACAACTTCAACGTTTTCTCTGAGTCTTCTCTGGTCGATCTTGATTGGGACAATGTGGTTGCCGCCGGTTCTAGTGCCGTCAATTGTCTCCTCCCTGTTCCTGAGGAGTATGATGTTTCGAAGAGGACTTTACGCCAATACTATCATGGTACGATCAATTTCCAGTAACATTTCTTTGACCACCATTGGGATCACTAACAAGGTGTTCAGAGAAGTTCTGCCCTGCCAGTGATGTCGATCTATTCCTCTACGGCCTAACTGAAGACGAGGCCATCGAGAAGATCAAGCAGATAGAGACGAGGATCCGGGATTCTATTCTGACTGAGACAACCACGGTTCGGACTAAGAATGCCATCACAATCTGCAGCCAGTATCCTACTCGACACATCCAGGTATGATCATTCTCATGGTATCTTCCCTGCATGGACTAACAGCGGTCAGATCGTCTTGCGCATCTACAAAAATATCTCGGAGATCCTCACAGGGTTTGATATCGACTGCTCAGGAGCCGCCTATGATGGCAAACAAGTCTACTGTACCCCGAGGGCACTACAGTCGTATATCACTCAAATCAACCACATCGATCTTTCACGACGATCGCCGTCTTTCGAGAACAGGTTGAGTAAGTATTCCCACCGTGGATTCGAAGTCTACTGGCCCGACCTCGATCGCTCCCGCATCGATCCAACCATCTTCGAGAGAAGCTTCCAGCGAACTCTCGGCCTCGCCAGGCTACTCGTTCTGGAGCGGCTTCCGACAACCTCGTCGAGAGACCAGTACCTCGCCAAGCGCCGTGAAGAGCGTGGTCGGCCTCCTCTCAACCGCCACCGGTACTTTGATAGACTAGGTGGTAATATCAAGGATGCTCACGAGGATGAGGTGGCTGAGTGGGTCAACGAAGACGAAGTCTCGAATTACCACACCTTCACTGTGCCATACGGCGTCAAGTTCCACGCGAAGAAGATCGAGAAGCTTTGCTATACCCGCGATTTGTTGCTCAACGCTGAGTGGAACCAGCCTAAGGACAGGAATGTCTACCTTCACCGCCACCCTGCCTTCTTCGGTAGCTTCGATGATGTCAAGGGTGACTGTTGTGGATTCTGTCCCACGCCTGTGACGGATGAAGAGAAGGAGGTGTATGAAGAGGAGAGCAAGATTTACGTTTCCGGCAATGTCACGTTCATTAAGGATGATCCGGGAAGACAGGTATGTGGATTGCTGTCAAAACACTCGGGTTCGGTAGTTACTGACTTGGATGTAGCAAATTGGATCTTTCAATCCACTCACCTCGGATGATTGGACCGAGATGGCCTATGTTGGGAACACCGCACGTCTGTGTCAGGACATCGTAGACGGGGAGCTTGAACATGTTATGGACTGGTCAGTGAACATTGAAACCCTCGTGTCCATCTCCTGTCTTTGCCCCTCCGCATCGTTTACTTCCCTACCGTTCCGACTTATAAGCCAGATCTTATGAACTTTACTGACGCTCCGTTGAAGGCTGTCGGAAGAAGGCGCCGACCCGAACACGCGCGACTACACCGGAAGAACGCCACTTCATCTCGCAGTTATGTGTTCTACCCCAGAGATTGTAAAATGCCTTGTCGACCATGGCGCCAGACTTGTTGCACGTCTTGCGGACGGGAGAACTGCTCTTCATCTCGCCGCTGAGCGAGGCGATGTCGAGATTGTCAAGATCCTGATGGACAAGAGCAACTCCAATGAAGCTGAGGAAGAGAACAAACAAGCTCAGACGTCGACTGATGATTCAGCTGAAGCTGAGATTCCTGATAATCACGAGCAAGACACAATGGAAGAAGATGATTCGGACTTGGATGTGGTGAGCGATGCTGAGTCTGATGCGGAAGACCAATACAGTATGGCGACTGGGTCTTTCATCAAGGTCAGCAACAATGAAGACCAGGAGGGCACCCATGACGATGCAGTGCCAGAGGAGGGAGAGGGTGATCCGGACTTCTACGACGTCAATGTTGTTGCCTGGGACACGCCCTGCTCCGCTCTGCATTTGGCCATCATCTGCGGTCACGAGGAGGTCGTCAAGCTCCTTTGCCAGGAGTACGGAGCAGACATCCTACTTCCTGTCAAGTTTAAGGGACGAGACAACAAGCCGACCGCTGCTATATTGACTCTGGTCTTATCTACGAGGCTTCCTGTTCAAAAGGCGAAGTCGATGGCAAGTATTATTTTGAGTCTCGGTGCCACTTGTGCCCAAGCCGACCTCCAAGGTCTTACAGCCTTCCAGCGCTTCGTCGATGCAGAAGCCACCGAGCTCATTGAACTTCTTGTGAGCCTTGACAAGATTGGGGTCAGGAATTCCATCAACCACATCGCCTGGGGTCCTTGGAACCAGATGTACTGGCCACTGCAGAAGGCTATTCAAGATGGAAACGTGAGACTAATCATCAAATTGCTTGAGGCCGGGGCCTTGCCCCAAGTCGACTTCGAAACATGGCTGAAGGCAGCCAAGCAGTCCGCCGCCACGGAATGGCGCTTGCGATCAGGACTTGAAGACACCACCAAGATGTTCAGGGGAGAGGTTGAGCAGCCCATCATTATGGCCATCAAACGATCTGGACCGAGTGTTGCGCTGGAGCTTCTGAAGCGTGGAGCTGATGCCAATACCATGACAGCTGTCTCGTACCAGACGGTGGATAATCAGTGGTATCATCGTAAAGGACAGACGGTACTGGACCTTGTGCGGGAGCAGATCGAGCGCCTGCGCAAGTACGAACCACCAGCGGCTACTCCACCTGAGCTCAAGTACGGAATGGATGAGTTCTTGGACAAGTTCAAGGAGGGGACATGGCAGCATGCTGCTGTGCGCCTCGCTGCAGTCAAGGCCAAGAACAACAATGAGAAAAAGCTCGAAGATTACGAAAAGGAAAAGGTGCGCATCGAATCTTTGCAGGGTTTGCAGGAGAAACAGGCCGAGATTGATTCGGCCATTGCCACGCTGGAAGACTTGGAACGGACCATCGTCGAGAGCGGCGGAAAGTCCTTTGAAGAGCTTCATCCAGACTTCAAAGACACCGACAGGCAGACCAACCAATGGAAACCACCGAAAACTTCCCTGGAGTTTTCCCATGAGTTCGATTTCTATCCGTCGTCCGACATCACGGAGAAAAGAAGGGCGAAGTACATTGAATTGTGAGTACTGCCATGTTTCTTGGTTTCTCTTACTCACTACAAGCTGTGGACATATCCCCTTTTCCCCCGATATGTTCGATTATAAGAATTTGTACTGACCTCCTGAAAGGTTCGAAGCAGCATGGAGCGGTGACCTTGACAAAATCAAGTCGCTCACACTGGCTTCCTGGGATGTCGAAACCAATGAGCCTCCGCTGCAGATATCAGTGAACACCGGGAGTGACAGCCCCTTCTCGATGTTCTCGATAGCGTACATGCGCGGACACCTCGATATTGCTAGGGTGATTCTTGAAATTGCACAGGCCCAGTACGCTCCAGACGAGAAACCTTTGGCTCGCTACCGAATGATGACGGACGATCAGGATGAAGTGTCAGATGTGAGCGAAGAACTAGACGAAGATGAGCCGAAAATTTATAGCGAGATCATCGACGAGCAATACACGGTCGAGAATATCGGGCAGGTGTCCTTGCAGGTAAAGAGCCATATCAAGCCGCTCGATCTACTCAACTGGGAGTCTCAGGCCTACACCTTGAAGGACGGCAACAAGGTGTATCTGGACTTGAGAGAATCTCTGCTGGCGCATGTCATTCGAAACAACGACCGACAAGGCCTTCAGTATTACTACGATCTGGTGGTCGCTTTCGCCGGCCAGATGAAGGACGAGGACGATGAGAACGAACCATATATCGCCTTCCCTCAGTGGTCCTTCGCGCTCGCGGTAGAAAAAGGCCGTCTCGAAATGCTTGCAGAGATGATCAGGTGGTCTGGCGCTGGTCTCCCCCTGGAGGATCTGGTCAAGACAACCGGTGTTGAGCTCAAGGAGAAGCCGAAGTACTACCAGGGACTCACTGTCTATGGAAAGAAGCGCAAGGACTGGGCTAACGCAGGCCGACGTGTTATCTCGCGGTCCAATGATCGCAGAGAGTCGCCACTTCTCCACGCTGCTCGAACCGGTAGCCTGGAATCCGTCGAATGGTTCCTGAGCGATGCCCCGTTACGAAACTATCTTGAGTTCGGCAAGTCTAAGGCGGCAAAGGGTGACGCCCGACTAAAGCATCTCAATCAGTTCCCCGGAGGCTTTGAGAAGGCTGTGACGAGATGGCTTGATGCGCAAAGCGATTTCGTCATCTCTGCTGCCATACTAGGAGACAACGAGCTGAAGACTGAGCGACTTGTCGAGTATCTCATCAAAGTATATCCATCGTCCGTCGAGGCAAAGAACAGCGATGGAATGACACCACTCTTCCTCGCCTGCCGGCTAGGCAGCAACAACTTGATCAAACTATTGGTCGCCAACGGAGCAGATCAAGCGACCAAAGACAAGAACTATGACAACATCCTCCACGCCGCTCTCGAAGATGACCCCGACGACTCCCATCTCGCCACATTCCTTGAAATCCTCGACCCTGGGCTGCTTTCCCATCTCTTCAAGGAACGCGCCAGCATCCGGACGAGCGATGGCCGCACCCCGCTCCACCGTTGGCTCAGCCGACACGCCACTTGCCTCGGAGCACAGCTGGACCGCTGCATGGAGGCCCTCCGAGTGCTCTTGAGGTATTCCAAGGGCCAGGAACTCGGCATCATGGACGCCGGCGGCGATACGCCGCTCCACATGCTGATACGCCAGCAGGCGGAGCCCGCCATCATCAAGGAGATCCTGGCGTTCGACCCGCAGCTCCTCTACCGCGAGAACGCGGTCGGCGTCACCCCGGCCGATGTGGCCCACGATATGTTTGTGCGGTCATGCGTGACAGAGCCGCATTGGCAGTACAGCTTCGAGTCTGAGGACAAGTCCATCTCCCAGGTCCTGTTGAACAAGGACCCCGGAGTGTTCGCCTGGGAGGCTGGGGAGGGGAAAACCTACAAGGAGCCCCTGTCGAGGATGCATGCGATCCATGACCTTATCACCGAGTTTGCGGGTGCTCACCCCGGAAAGAGGCAGCTGGTGAGCCTGCACGAAGCGAACGAGGTTGCGAGGAGGATTGGCGAGACGTACCAGGGTCAGCGGTACGAGTGGAAGGTACACGGTGCGAAGTCTGATGGTGTTGAACCTGAAGGTTCGTCTGTGGTGTTGGGTATCTTATCTAGGTTTCAACGAAACCGTAGAAGGATCGCGGCACCTAAAGTGCCGGTTATAATTATATAAGGACCTTATGGATGGCCGGTGCAACAGGTGTGCTCAAGGATCATGAGGGTGGGCAGGAGGACGAGCCGCCGCGGGATATTCTTGTCGTGGGGGAGGTTCGGAATATCAGGGACACCGCTTGGGAGAACTTTAAGAAGGATAAATAATCAATCGTCTACGATCAATCGAAAGTAACTGATTGCCCCTGGCGCCTGGCGTTACCGGTTCATAGTGAATATGCTTGACAACACCAGTATCGAATTGATTCTCTCTTAGATATAGCAGCACTCCTCAATAAGCGAATTGGCGTGGTCTGACCCTGTTGCAACTCAGCTCCGTGGCAAGGGTGACACTCTTCTCGGTTCGAGTTGGTCAAATTGTAGCATTTATTCCTTACATTGCATATATGCCTGACCAGGTGTATCATGGCTATACACAAGTTCTTGTACATATGCCATCAATAACAGAACAACCTCCGTTCCACTCCATAGCTTGCACCACAGCTTCGCGTCTCGCAAGGTCGAACTACTCTCTCGACTCGTCCCATTCGCATAGGGGGCACAACCCCATGATAGATGTACAGTACACGCCTCCGCAGACCGAGTGCCTTCGGCCGGGAATGCCTCTCACCCCCAGCACATAGGAACAAGCCCGCATGCCGGGTTGAGTGCTCAATGCTCGTCATATAGTACTCGCAAGTCTCTTCGTAGCAGGTCGCTCGTTGCCATGTGAAACTTCCGCAATCAACCGTAACGCCGTAAACCATCCTTCGAATATGCATACTGTCTCTTCTTCTTCTTCTTCTCCTCCTCCCCGTCTACAACGTAATGGCGCCTCGTCGGCTCTGTCGCACGTGAAGGAGGCCCTGCAGGCCGCAGAAGACCACAAAGCCCTGGAGGGTGGAGCGTAGGTCAGCCAACCGGTATAGTGTAGCCGGAGGTTGAGGGGTGGGTTCCGGGGGCGGGCGGGCGGAGGCGCTTTTTTATCGCCAACTTACAAGATAGACCAGTACCGCGGTGAAGAGGGTCCGACCTACAGCCGGTCCGTCCTCGGGCTGCTCGATGCCGCCCACGAACTCCTCGTGGTTGTTCTTAAAGGCCAGCCCCAGTACCGAGAGGACGACGATGCCGAATATCGAGATGACGAAGCTGCGCGCGTGTCAGAATTCCTGTCCGGAGAGGACAACCGCGGCCTGTTAGGGCTCCGTGGAGGATGTGGGCTCTAAGACACACCAAGACCATGCTTGCATGGCACCGACGAGAGGCTTCATGTTGGGCGGTTTTTTGTGTACGGTCCGGGCGATCAGGAAGGTCGGGAGAATTGAATTGGAAGCTGGGTTGAGGTATCGGCCGTTGTTTCTATGTCGTGTTGGGGAAGCTACTTGGTCAGGCAGGTAGCTTGTCGTTGGAATAGACCCGTCGATCGATCGCTGATGATGCTGGCTGCTTGCTTGCTTGCCTTGCCTTGCCTTGCCTTGCCTGCCAGCTCCTGCCATTACGAGCTTGGGGGCGGCCTGGGCGGCCAAGCTTGAGCTTAGTCATCACAATCTTCTGTTCAGCCCCACAAGTGTGCATCATGTCAACAACTCCAGTTGTGGCTTCCAACTCTGAACCGGGTTGCTCAAATATACCTACCTAGGTAGTTTACCAACCTCAGAACTCCCGTACACCTCGAACACTTAGGATACCTTCGAAAACCCTCCTCCTCCTCCTGTCCCTCTGTCCTCTTCTCACCACATACTGGATTCAACCCTGTTACAAGACTTGTCGTGTTTTACCTTGGAGCCGCCTACCCAATACATCATCTTGCCTGACTATATCGAAGCTGCGGTTCCTGGCTGCACACAGTTCCCAGAACAGACTCATCGGGGTGCTGCTTCGGTGTGTTGACCAGTTGTGACTAGATTTGAGCTTCTCAACCTGTCGAGATGTTTGAGGTCAGTCAACGAATGCCGAGGCAGGAATGCCGAGCGGGCTTGGTGAAGAAGGCTGTAAATGCTCACTTCTGCGTCTATAGGCACTTCAGCTAAACCAGGAGGACCATCTCCATTTGAGGTTACATAGGGCTCGCAGTGTTGTCCTGACGGCCCCTGAGTCAGTAACGCCCTTTCACCACCTGGCTGTCAATTTGTTCATGGCACCCAACACCTGTCCAGGACTCACAGTCCGTGGGTCATCATTCACTTCCCGGAGAGCCTTCAGAATCAAGTGATTGCAGGGCATCATCATCATTCTAACTTGCCTTTCGGCCCCAACACCTGTTTATCAGCACGCACACATATGTCTAGGTGCTTACGCCCTGATGTCCGCATATCAGACTCACCGAAATCCGGGCTGCGCAGCGCACGTTCGAGGGCGCGTATATGCGGACTGCTCTCTCCCAATTCTCGTTCGCGCTCATCATCCTCAAGATCTTCACCAGTGAGTTCTATGCGATAGGGGCGTTGTTCGCTGCATATGGAGTCGCCGTATTGCTCGTGGCTATCTTCAGGCGATATGAAGGCAACAGGCAGTTCTTCGACCAGGAGGAATCAGACTCGGAGACAGATGAAGATGACTACGATGACGTCCGGAGGGGTCTATTGGGGCGCCACAGTTCTGCTACTGTCAGGAGTCGCCGCCGGGTTCAGACGATTCAGCCGAAGTTTCGGACCAGTGGCAACAGTGTCACGCTCTTGACATTGCTGAGTTTGGGGGCGTATATCACGCTGTTGGTGCTGACCCTAAGGTTATCATGATGGTCGGGCTACATGCACATCGAAATGCTTCCGGGCCGACACGCTTACCTGTTTCTGCGCAAGCAGTGTTGGATCCCGCCTGCTGGGTCGACCACGCCGCCCGAGGATCGATCATGTGGATGCCGGACAGGATACAGCTGATCCCTCCAGGACCACTCAAAAGGCGGCATATGTTGAGGTAGCACCCACCAAACAAGTAGATGGTGTGCTGCAATGTCTGTTGATTGCGGGGCACGCGCAGCCAAGACGCAGACAGACCCAGATGCGGTAACGAGAACAGCCGGCGAGCCCTGCACACTGTCCGCTTCTGACCCGAGAAACGAGGGCAGGACATGGTATTGCATGTCCAGATTGCGTTCGGACACATCCAGTTCATGCGAATGCTGTGCAACGTCTGACAAACACAAGGTACCCCTACAGCCCTGGCCAAAAGCGCTTCTAGCTATCATTGACCAGAAGGCATCATATGTAGGTCGGATACCGGTCTGCACAGATGCGCCTGTTGTGGAGATACACCTCTATACTCTATGACGATTAAATAGTCCCCAGCCTCCCTCCCCATGTCCACGCTCTATACCCCTTCGATCTTCCGAGAAGCCATCTGTTTTTGGCCATAAGGGCTCGGATGGCCTGCACATAAGGCCAGCCCCAGCCCGTCACTAGGAACACCTATGATACAGGGATATTTGTGCAGACCAGCGTCGACCAAACCCCGTCCCATTTTCCTTCAATCCCTCTAACGCCAATACCAGTCACAGACCTGGGGGCAAATCAGCACCGCACCCCCTCCTTTGGTCCCTAGAGCCAGCCAAAGGATTTAGAGTTTGGAACATGCCGCCCAACGCCGGTTCCCGCAGACCTGGTCCCTGCCCTGTTCCTCAGCTGCCCTGTGCTTCGCCGAGATTTACCCTTGTCCTAACGTCGTTCCATCGTTGATGGTTGCTCTATCTTAACACCTTGCCCTTGTTTTCGCACTCACAAGTTTAGTACAAATTCCGTCGGACTCTTGGCCCAGTTCGTTGCTTTGATCGCTCTCCACTCGGTTTTGACGCACGCAATGCGGTGGAGTAAGGTCTATACCGCCGTACACAAGTGTCTGGGGAGCGAGTTTTTGCTGTGTCTTAGTGCGTTGTGCGCAGTGTGATGGCTCCACCGAAGTCCTTCGGAGGCGTTGGCGAACGCCATTGGCAGTGCTCTGAGAAAGTATGGAAGAGACGCTTTGGTGAACATATTGAGACATCTCTTGAGATCCTAGCGTTTATCAACTTGGCGTTGTCTTCCACCTGTTCATCCACTATCTGATCAACTTCGCGTCATAGCTTCTCACAGAGACGATTGAATGCGGTCAGAGCCGTCGATCGCAACGTTATCGCTGGGAGTAATATTCTTCCGTGGTCGGTGGCCCTTGTTCGATATGAGGCTCTCCTGCACCCTCTGGAGCTGGTTGGGATTGTGAGCCTTCGCCTTGTGGGTACCAGCTGCCGAAGCTGTCGCTCGGCTTCGGCATGGGTGGGGGATACGGTTGCTGCCACGAGCCGAAACTTGTCACATGAGACGATGGCTGAGGAGGAGAGAGCGATGCAGCCTGGCCCATATGAGGAGACCCCATACTTGGCACCGAAGGGTACATTTCAGCAGGAGGCATGGAGTCTGGCGTCCTACGGCCGTACGCGTTTGCTGTCATTTGCGACATGGCCGTGAACGACGGATTCGGCGGAGGGTATGCGCTCCATTGCATACCAGCCCTCGTCGACGAGTCAGCGGGGACAGGAGCTGTCCAGGTGCCGGGAGGGGGCGTGTTGTGGGTGTATGGTGAATAATTTGGAGCTATCGCCGGGCCCTGGGTGTACGGTGTCCATGATGCATTCGAGTGTCTCGCTCTTGAAGGGCCAGGGCTTGCTTCTGGGGCCATCCAGTTCGTCATGCCGGGGCTGCCGTACTCGGGATACGCGCGACCCATTGATGCCCCTGGGGCCACTGGAAGGCACTTTAGCGACACACCTCAATAACTCTCTGCAGGTTTTACTTACTCCTTACATCCGGCGGATCTGCGAGCGCCATATGTTGAATCGGTGGCATCGCCATGGCTGCGTGGGGCCGTCCCGCATGTGCGCCAGCAGAATGTCCGCTGGACATGGCTGGAGACGACGATGCGGAAGCAAGTTTCTGTCCCAAGGATGGTCGTGAAACCGACTTGTGCCTCGTATCCGCGGGATTCCGCTGGTCTACAGCTTCGACGACGCAGTCCTTATGTAGTCGTTTACACTGGTTGCACTTCGATGCACCCGCCGCTTGCACACACCTGATTTTACGCCTCCGACAGTTTGCTTTGCGGTAGTGTCAGCATCGAAACTTTTCAACATGGAGCACGCTCCGGTGCCAAGGATCGTTGGGCTGCTTACTGCAGGCAACTGATATCCGCTGGTATTGCAATTTGCCCCTCTTCTTGTCACCGCCGGCACCCATGTTCGCTTGCTCCTGTCCTGGTGCACGCTCAACCATCCTCATATCAGGATGTGATGATCGCTTAAGTTCGAAGGACGCAGATGATGGGTCGCTTTCGTCCCTCCCTGACTGGCCTGGTGACCTTGTGTCCATTCCAGATGATTGTGGAGGAATGGAGTATCCAGCATCATATGGAGGGGGCGGCGTACCAGGCGGGGGGTATTGATAGGACATTATCTCGTTCATAGGCCCCCGGAGCTCGATGTTCACGCGACGGGTCCAGTCGATCCCCAAGCTATCTGCGCGACTGGACTATAACTGAGCCACCGCGATCCCAGGAGCTATTTCGGTCCTTGGCCTCACAAAATTGGTCTCGAGGGCGTCGGGGAAACTTGGAGGTAGCTACCGAAGTGGTGAATTAAGGGCACGGGAGATCCAAGATTATTCGAGGCCTGCTTTTTTAGGAAGTCGTTCGGAAAGTGGGAGTCCTTTCTGCTCTGAGATTGGACCGCCTTTGGAGGTTTCCTTGTTGAGCTCGTTGGTGTCCCGTTCCGGGTCCGCGAGGACATTTGCTCTTATGTCGCGACGGATGCAAAACAAAAAGGGAGGCAGCTCCGGAGGTTAAGAGAAGGCCTGGCCTCAGGAGTAGCACTAGGTGTGGTCGAATAGACTTCCTGCAAATGGAAAGGCCAAAGACGAGGAGACAAAGACAGGGCACTCGAAGACCTCGACCAATCGAGATGGACTTGCAGCAGTTTTGAAGGTGACCGGGAGCCAAGCAATCCGACTGGGTCTTAAGGGAGATGATTGCTGCTAGCCGAAACCTCTTGCAGGGTCCGATGCGGTTTTCAGGGAGCAACTTGGGGTCGGCCTGGAGCCTATTCGCCTGGATGGCTTCGCACCACGTCTTGTCCTTGCTAATTTGGAAGCAGAAAAATTCCACGTCAGGACATGAAACTCGTGCGGATTGGATAGCGCTGCACACAGGGCCACGAGAGACCAGTGACTTGGGACCCAGCTGAGATGGCCCGCCTTGATATTCCGAAGATCAGGATCTAACTCGAGACCCGATGTTGCAGATTCAAGACAGTGAGAAAGCTTTTCCAGGGAGCGTCAACATTTGGGCATCATCAATCATGTGGTTGTCCACCGCTTACAAGTACTCGGCCCAAGTTGGGTTCGGGATGGTGGGAACAACCACGGATGCCACTGGAGGAAAGTTCGACACGCAGGGTATGTATCTTGGAAACGCGTACCTCAGTTGGGTGTTTGTTGATAGATTCCTCTATGATCTGCTGCTGCTATGAGACAGGATACTTTCTTTTGGGCGTAGTCGTCCACTGCTCTGTTGCTGCCGGGAAATCCGGTGACTCGCTCGGTGGCGAATGCAATCGTCTCATAAGACGACTGATAGAGAAGCCTGAAGAGTTTTCTTTTTCATTTCCGGTCCTGCCCTTTTTTCCTTATTAAAATTGCCCTTTTTCATTCTTCTCGGGGTTGATCTACCTCTATCTCGCCCTCAAGATGCTGCTCGGACTCAACAATAACGGTTGCCTTGGAAGTCGGGAAGTAGACGAGCGTGTCTGATGACTAATACGGGGTTCCCTCCAACGAGAAGTAATGCAGTTGAAGGGGTCAAAGCAGAAGGGAAGCTTGGGTGAGCTTGGGAGCTCAGAGCGCCGGCCAGGGGAGGGAGAAGCAAACCCCAATCAGCGGTTGGTGAGTAAGCCTATTTCCTTTTTCACGGTTGACGAGCAGACAAAAATGGGTCAGATCACGAACGACAAAGCAATTAATACATGTGAAAGAGGAGGCTGAATACCTCTTATGGGTTCGAGAGCTGAAACATCGCCGCATCCGGTTAAGGGGCCTCCTTCGGAGCTTCTGCCCTTCTGATTCCATCGTTGATAACTATCCGGACCGACATCAGTTTTGGTAATCGACTGCGGATACCACTAACCATTTAGTGGCTTGACTTTGCTCGATATGGCCTATGGACCCAATATTCGCCTTGCCTTGGTATAACCTTAGGTAGACCCTACACTAAGGCTGACGAGTCGTCGTGCTGTACTATCCCTGTGAGGCTTCTTTAGTTTCTCAACAGCCTATTCCCCTATGTCCCTGTCCTCGAGAGCAGCATCATCGGTGTGAAACTCTGCGGGCCTAGGGGGCCCCGGCTATAAGCACTCGTGGGTGCTTAATCCGGGCCAATTCCGCTGTGTGGCGTCAACCCCAGGTCACCTAATTTCTACAATAATTCGGTACTTTCGGTCCAACAATTCAATGCGTCCTGAGTACCACGTATTTGCATCCCTTGCCCCGCACAACACACATCAAGAGGAATGATGCTTGGTTGGAGAATTGGCGGCCAAGCCTAGGGGGTTCTCCCAACACGAGAGCACCTGATAATGAGCAGGGTTCTCGCAGGCCGTGGACACACACGGCAGTGGCTCCACGAGGCACCTTACGAGTACAGATCTTCCGGGTGTTTTCTGCAGCGTAACCTTGTTTCTGCTGTCCAGAGCCTATGCTGTGGTAGACCTGCCCAATGGCAGATCTGAGAAGTCCAGATGGTCCTTGACCGGTCTGCTCTATCAGACCTTGGTTGGTGGGGTGAGCTTCCAGTACCCCATTATCCCTTGCTTCCCGGGTTTTTCTTGACGTATCGTACAAACATGATTTTTACTTTTTGATTACTTCTGTTCTTTGTGCACCGTCCATGGATTTCAAACAGGGGATTCAATGCACCCAATCATGTAGTTGGTGAATATTTGCTCGTTATTTTCCTGCATGGCACTATCTGTTGGGATCCTGCCAGTGTGTCAGGTTGGGGATGTTGGAAGGATAGGAATGGCAGGCCGTTTTGAGTCCGGGTTCTTGTCGACTACTTTTTCTTTGTTTCTCAAGTCTAGATCAAGCCGGAGTTTTGGGGGATTGCTTTGCTCGAGTCAAGGCGGTCCGCCGGGGCCGACGGTGAGCTTAGGAGGCATAGTCTACCTTTACCTTAACCTTTCAGCTGCTCCTCCCGGCTCGAGCTTTCACCGAGGGCTGGTCATGCAGGCCTCAGGATCTTGATACACCCCTGGACGCCGTCTCGTCTTGGACCAAACCTAATCCTGTGTTGGAGCATCGAAGCTCGACGCAAGCCTCTCTTGACAGCACCAGCCTTGCGCCCTAGGGGCTGGACAAGACACTCCGGTGTTTCCCAGATCTCTTCTAGGTCAGGACATCATTTTCAACCATCCCTATTCATGTAACACCGGACGCACATGATAAGAGAAAAAGTCTGCGCAAGGGTAGGAGGACTCTTCGAGCACAACCCCTACATCCATGCAGCTGGAGCGGCTGATACGGCTGCTTCCGTCGTCAGCCCTGCGGTCTGGTGAAGGGCTGCGCGACAAGCCCCTGGCAGCCACAATAGCTGATATCATCGCTGCCAATCAGTCTGCTAATCCACCTGGGACAGGGGATCCCGCATCTGCTGGCTCGACGAGACTAGTACTCGGGGACTCCTTGGGCCGTATTGAACCGGACCTGTAAGTTGCTGCCCCGGGCTGAAGGCTGAACAGTGGCAATCTCGGACAACCACTTGCCGGAAACAATCGACTGGGTTGGAGGAATCCCAAATTCGGATTGACGGGGCATTCCTCTGTGCTTTGGTAGACCGCCATAACTGCATGCCGGCTGACTGACGAGGTCGTACCTCGTAGGCCGGGGGTGGTGAGGCTCAAGGCGCCACAATGTCTAGGTCCCTGTATACGCCAGCGGACAAAGTGACAGCTCAGACCCGGCTGGCTGGAAGGTGCACGACCCCTAGTTTGGCTTTGGATCTAGGCATGTACTCGAACGGGCATCGGGTCTCCATACATGCACAACAGCCGGGCATCTTACCTGCTGGCACATACTCAGATCTCACAGCCCGAAGTTGCCCAAGCATACTGCCAGTGCGCATCAGGCGAACATTCACAATGTTCGATCCCACCCCTACCCTGCATGGGGGCCAATACTTACATACCATCGGGGCGTCATATTGCGTCCTGACGTGGGGTCATCTTGGTGGTCGACGGCCAAGGCCTGCAACAAGCCTCCGCGCACCTACATTCTCGGCCCGAGCATCTACGCCCAACGACCCACCGAGACTATCGATGTCTGAGAAATTATTAGGATTTGTATGAAACATACTGGGCCCTAGGCCCCGCCGAATGTCGGCGGAAAAAACATGATAAACACAATGGCAGGAGGTCCAGATCACATCTTAGCCAGCCACCACTGCGAAGGGTCCGAGCAGAAAGTTGCGACCATCTTCCATCCAAGACGATCTCTCCCTGACATCTATTGGGGAAGCGGAGATTCCAAACCTGTTGCTGTGGGTACTCACTTATCTCTCGTTATTGTCGACCTTTATTGTTGTCCTTGTTGTCCTTCCCTTTCTGAAGGGGTCACGATTGGGTATCAACCGCAAGCCTCACTCTTTGACACTTCACCTGTTGAGTTGTTCGATCGACAATTGTTCGAAAGCGTACCTCAAGTAAGCAGGCAAGTATGCATCCGCCGGTTGGGCAGCAGAGGATGGATTCAGTATGAATGCAGTACACTCGGGCTCGTTCTATGAACCTGAAGCTGAAAGTCAAAGGTGCTTCGGTGTAGCCTCGATATAGCCATTGGCATCCAGGCCATTGCTACCCAAGAGGCCATGGCTTTCCTGTTCACGACAAACAACACATCAGTAGGTAAATCGAAGACAAGAACAGAATGCCACGAGGTCCTCGAGGGGCCACCTCAACCTGCATTCGTATATGTAAGTGAGCTGTTCAGGATGAGGGTTGCAATATTCCCAAATGGACATCCATGCGAGCAAACCCCAAGATTACGTAGTCTTTGGGGAATGATACCGGTATACGAGTTATACACATCCTTCGAAAGTTACGTACTGGCAGCATCTGCACAAGCTCGGCTCAGCTCAGCTCCCCACAAGTTTGCGGTGTGCCCCTGGCAAATCAGACTATTACTATGTAGGTACCTACACCTGTGTAGGTACATGCGTCCTCCCAGCCCCTAGTATACCTAATCCTGTACGTCTGTACCTGCATCATCCAAAAGAAGTACCAGCCTTCTTCCAAGGTTACGCCCACCCAGCACACAATTACTGCCACACACTTACACCCTATGCGAACGATCCAATACGATACTCACCCACCGCCAATCACTATCCTTTACGTCTTCCTGAGACAATGCGCATCGACCCCTATCGAGCCTGGACCAGCCTTGCGATGACGCCTCCTATCCTGTCGCCTCCTCCTTGGCAACAACAGGGTCACAGTCATGGTAGAAGGTGTCGTTCCGGCTCAGGCCTACCATTTCGCCCTTGCCATCCTCCGCGGGTGCCACGGCTCGGGAGAGCCCTTGGTCTATGAATGTCTCCCGCAAAAACATCACGAAGGTGTCAATATCGCCGCTTGTGCTCATGGCACCGAGGCTAGCTCGCACGACTCTGTATGAAAGGCAAGTAGTAAGTACAGAGATCACTTTGTCTATGAAAGGGATGCCGGAGAGGTGTGTGTTTGACTGCTTACCCTGTGGGAAGTTGATGGATCAAGTTGATGCCGTCTGGACCACAGACATGGTGGGCCGAGAACGCTCTCTGTAGTTGCCAGGGTTCATAGTCGAGCGCCGTAAACAGGCCTCCTGGGCAGCATATACCTGCATGTCATCAACATCAGCATCTATCTCCCATCCATCTCGGGTCGTGATCAACTTACCCCCTGATCTCACGTAAACACCATTCTGGTTCGCGATCCTTTCGACGTCCGAGTATGGTATATATGCGCCGTCTGCATCTTGCAGGTTGAATGCCACGGTCGCACCCTGCTTCTCTGGGTTTCCGAAGCTTTGCCCGTTATCGTCTGCGTAGATATGGCATAGAGGCCGCCCGTTAGAGTGACGGAGATGCCTCATCATGTCGTATAACTGCTTGGACAGCCGGTTGGTGTGGCGAGAAATGTTTTCCATAGAGCCATATATCCTCTGGTGCACGTCTATGGCCTCCCCCAGGGCAAGAATGCTGTGGAAGGGTAGCGTACCATCTTCGAGGCCGTCATGAATACTATATTGGTGATGATCCTTTGGCTCTTCACCCAGGCTGGCATCTGTAGCCGTCGAGTCAAGGCCCTTTGTCTTGTGCCATGAACCACCCAACACCGAGACCATGGTCACAGTGCCACCGCCGAAGTACTTCCGCAGTGTCAATATGTGACCGGAGTCTTTCCGTACAATCAAGGCACCGAGGTCAGGAAAGCCGAAGATTTTGTAGAATGAAACACAGGCGAAGTCAGGTGCGGTATCCACATCCCTAAAGACATTGTTCAGGGGACTGGTCATTGCGAGCGCGGCGCAGTCGAGGAGGCTGTATGTATTTTGCAGGGCAGGAGACGCCCTCAGTTGGCCAGCCCAGGAGGTCGGCAGTCTCCTTCCAGTCATGTTAGATTGTCCTGGATATGCAAAGAGCCCAAGTCCGAGTCCATTCCGTCGAGGCCGGTGGCCACGGTGCCTGTGGGCGCTCTGGGATACCGCTTCGGGGTACTGTAACCATTCTTGGACCTCGTCGTCACCCCCGAAGCAGTGGGAGTTTCCACCAGTCAACTCACGCACCCCCACGAGGCTAGTGTGTGAGTCCTTGTGGAAGCCGTACCAGAAGCTGCCGCTCCGGGTCTTTTCGGCAAGGTCCCTGAAGCTGTCGCCGACTAGCTTTATGGCTGCCGTCGCGTTGGCGACGAAGACAAGGTCAAAGTGTCTTGGGTCAGCACCGAATAGTCTCAGAGTCTTCTCCCTCACGCTGTCCACAACATTGCCTGAGAGCTCCGCCGGCGCGTTGGCGCTATGCGGGTTGCCATATAGGTTGGTGGATAGGCGGCTGGTAAAGCCATCGATGAGGGATCGAGCATAGACGGTACTTCCACTGTGGTCGAGATAGATGCCTATTGTTCATTAGCCCTAGTTCCTTCCAAAGGGAAGCCCTGCAGCCACTGACCTTTGTTCATGTGTGGATACTCGGTCTCGCGGATCCTACGGACAGGAAGTGGGTAGACTTCCTCATCGCGACGGCTCGGAAGTTGTCCACCAAGACCTGGGGCTGCAATACGGGTGTCAGCACCGGCAAGGCCCACAATAGTAATCAGTGATTGGCAATATTCTGGTAAGCTTACATGAAATACTGCTGAAAGATCGACAACGAAGTCGTCTGACCGTGGGTTGATCCACTACGGTCCGGCCCCGGGCTCGGTACCAGTATTTCGAGAACGACTTGGGAGCACTCATTTTCAGGAACGAAGAATCTGGGTGGAGCTTGAGGGATGACGCGAGTGAGAGAAAAAGAATGGATATGCTCCCCAGGCGACCTATATTTGTTGGCCGCCATCGTCACGGAGTTGGTCAGGTTGGCCACTTCCCTCGCTCGCGGGACAACCTCGACCATGCGGACTACATGATTACTCGTACCTCACCCATCCTTGGTGATCACCTCTTCTACCCCGATACTAGTACAATGCCAGTGGCGATAGGCATCGAAAGTCACCCAAGGGCAACCTGGGTGCCTGGTTCCGGAGAGGGTTGGACTTACTGGCAGGTCACGACAAATACTTGGAAGTTGATCCCGGAGCGGTGGTCAGGGGAGTCGCCTGGCAGTATGGTGAGGCGGGCCAGCTCCCCATTTGTCCACACAAGGCGGTAGTGGTGGTAGGCTCAAATGCTAGTGGCTTGGGATGCAGCATACTCAGCTCAGCTGAAGCGCTGTGAGAAGGAAGTCGGTCTGCCGGATGCCTTACACCGCTCCCCCATGAGGGCTTACGGGGTGTATTCGGTGTTGGGCTTGATAGCCGGACTGTCAGATCACGGCTCGAGTTACTGCCTGGGTTTGGAGCTACTTGGTGGCCCTCGATCCTTCAATCATGTCCAAGATCGAGGCACCCCTTCCTCTTAGTCGCAGATTGTTGCTCAACGTCCGCCTGGAAAGGCTACCGGTTGGTGTGATGATTGCGCAGCCAACCGCGCAGAGTCCACATCAGGGAAGTGTGTCGTATGCCTTTCCAGATCCAGGCTGATCTGCCTTGGTATGTGGACCCGAGAACCATTGTGATTGCTACACTGTGTCATAACAGTGTTGTCGTGACCTTCGAATCGTTGACGAGTGCTACCATCTGTCTCCCCATCTGCCCGATGACTGAATACCGTGATTGTGATCAGGGCCTACCATTCCACGTGTTTCGAAATCCACCGATGAGTGGGAACGGTCAAGTGCAAGCGCGCCAAAGAGAAAGCGAATTTTAATTTTGGAACAGGGGGAGGGCCGACGATGGTCGAGTTACTGGTGAATCGAAGTCATCATCAGCATTGCACAAAGCGGGCCCAGATATGCAAGTCATGGTCGTAACTGCAAGGGCCCGTCGATCGGTGATACGTGAGCTCCTCGCGTGGTAGTCACGGCATTGCCCTCGCATGCATTATCGTGAGCTGTCGTATAACACCGCAAAAGACCCCGATTCGGTGCCGGCACTGCGGGCGATCCAAAAATACCCCTCGAGAGCTTTGCAGGTTCTTGTTACGATGCGACTAGGCCCGAGATCACGCGCCACCACGGGAAAAAGCAGAGCCGGAATGTTTCTTCCAGGGCAATCCAGGGCAATCCAGGACGGCCCAGGATATAGGCTGGTTGTTTTCCTGTTTCGGTCCGTCGGGGTGCATCAGGTATGGGTTTATACATACAATGCAGTTTGGGTGTGTGCAAGATGGATGCAAGTGATGCAAGGCCGATGTTACATGCCGTTTTCGGGCCCGCAGGGAGCAGCTGATGTACAAGATGGGGAAGACGTCCATGTCGATGCCGTCCGTATTCGGGCTAAGGCCATGGTTCTATTGATAAGAGGAAGAGACCTATCGCATCGCGAATGATGTCTGCATCGGTGTCTGCACTGTTGTCTGCCTTGATTGTGGCCCCCAACTGTAACCTATCATCAGCTGACGAGGATAGTGTGAGCCCAAAGAGGGAGCAGGAGGGCTGGAAAGGAGCAGGAGGAACCGTGTTGTGCTGTGTCTTCGGGGCTGTGCTTGTGATAATTGTGATTGATGTGATCAATGTGACTATGTGACTAAGTAAACTGTAACGGAAACCCACATTGGGCATCTGGGTATCTTCAGGAGTTGGAGGATGGCTCAATAAGGAAGTAGCGTGGAGGCGAGATTCCATTATGGGAATGCATGTCACCAAGGATGCTGATATCGATTCTCAAATGGGGAAGGATCTATCACATCTCTACCCAGAACCTACCTAGGTAGGTACTTCAAGGCTACCTAGGTGCTCGCCTAGGTACCTTAGGTAGGTAGGTACTGAGCTGCTGGTTAGTGCCCAGGCCGTCTCCAGGCTCCTGCCAACTCGAGTACCTACAGTAGGTCAGTATCCATGGATGGTCCTGCTCAAGCCAACCCTGGAAGTTCCGACTTACACCTGGGCATAGGGTACACAACCCAGACTAGACCCTTGACCCCCTGGCCCACTTACTCGATTCGCTCATGACGACACACATGATTGGCCACATGCCTAAGTAGGTCAAACCCTTTTCCCCCTGTCCCGCCCCTGGGCCGTTCCAAGGTTCCAGCCTCCCGGGTCAACTGGTCCTCGTCAGCTTCTGAAGATCCAGCCTTCTCCGTGTGATACTATAACTGTACAGGAAGCCCTTCCAGACCGCTTCTGGAGCTTTCACACCAGCCATCACCTTGCAGAAAAACACACCTACTGAAGGATACGCAAATCTGAAGTGGAGTGGTCCTAGGGTCCTGCCAGCTTCTAGGATTCCCCCGGCTCGGACGGCTGTCGAACATCGGGAAGCCCGGGTGGTACTCAGCATATTTCCAGGAACACTATGCTAATGGCTGGAGATGAGTTCTTCTCCTGGCTGGCTGTATGCTACTGACCAAGTCGTACTCATTTGATACGTGAAACAACATTCAAGAATAGCCTGGAACCTACTCGAATAGCCGAATACGTTCAGTCTCGGCTGAGTGAGGGTCTCCAATCCAGACGGCAGAGCCTTGATAGCCTGGATGTGTTGGTTTGATCGGCCCAACCTTGCAAACGCTCTTGTCACTACATTACTTAGTAGGCATCAGATGATAACACAAGTTGATAAGTCATGGCTCAGAAGCGGTGATATGGCGGTGGGATCACTATGAAGTCTCTGTGGAAGTCCATAAAATTTGACATTACACCGATCTTGGGAAGGCGGTTTCATTACTATTCATATCCCCCCTATAATTTCTCAGGCTAAGGTGCGCGTCGCGACCTCATATTCCTTACTTGTTTTTCGTACTGTACATGAAGCAATTCGCGGCAAATAACGTATCTTTCCCAAATTAATCATGGTGTGGGGATGCAAAAGCAACCACCACACTTCGAAGGGTCATCTGTCCATTACCCTAAGCAATCGCAAGAACCTGCATGATGCGAGGTGGCCCATCACTTTCATACAACGCCCTAAACCCTTGACAGAAACGTTTTTTTTTGTGTCGTGAGACGCAACCCAGGACCGCTCTACAGGAAGAGCGCCAGGGCCGCAGCTCCAATGGCAAGCATCAGGGCAGGACCATTGGCACCAGCACCAGCCTGGACGATCGTCGACGTGCCAGATGGGCTCGACAGCGAGGCGGTTGCGTTGCTGCCACGGAATCCTCCGGTGGTGGTGGGCCTAGACGAGACACTGACCAGGGGGAGGGAGGGGGTGGGAGCGCCCGTAGTGGACGGCGAGGAACCACTGCAGGACGAGCTGCCAGTGTTAACGAGGGTGAAGTTGGCACAGCTGATGCGCGTCACATTGGCGTAGTGGATGACGAAGCTCCGGTTGCCGAAGAAGGCGTCGCTGCCGGGTACGAGGGAGACGTAGTCGTCGGTGTAGGTGGCCGAGAAGGGGTCCGAGGTGATCTTGCCCCACTTGCCCGACAGGTCGCCAACCTGGCAGGTCTCCGGTGCGGATGAGTCGCAAGTGGGCTTGTCTCCCCGCGAGAAGGGGTCGAGGTGGCCGCCGGTGCTGGTGCAGTTGCCGTCGGCAGGTACGGGGTTGTCGTGAATGTGGTAGACTAAAAGACGATTGTGAGTTGCGGGTCGAGGAACGAGGAAGAATCAAAGAGGTTGGTAAGACTTACGGAAAGGACCGCCCTCGCTAGGCAGACCTGAGAACTTGACCTGGAATATGACGCCGGTGCCGTCGGGGCTGGAAAGGGCGTAGACTGAACCCTTCACGTTTCCTCCGTCGGGGAAGGCATCCGTGTCAAAGGCTTTGTCAGGCAGGGTGGCAGTGTACACGGCACCAGCAGGGTTGTTGGTGACGACGGTAGCAACTCCAGACTGTTGAGGAAAAAAAGGGGACGGTTAGTAGGAGGCGACACTGAAGGCACGAGGACTTCAGGATTTACTCACGGTAGCAGTGGCACTCTGAGCTGCGGCGCCCGCTACGGCAGCCAAGACGGGGGTGAGAATTGTCATGCGCATCTTGTCTTTGTTGGTGTTATTAGGATTAAAACCGTGGAGGTGATGCTCGATCTCAAGACAAAGGTGTTCTGGAGATGTGAGAAGGGGGACGCGAAATTGTGGCTGCAACGGGTCGTTTAAGTAGGTAGATCGACTCGGCGAAAGTGGTGAAACAAAAAGTGGTGACTATCGAACAGACAAAACGGTTCGGGTTCCTGCAGGAAAAGTAGCAATACGGATAAAGGGAGTTCACTCGAAGGTGAGATGAGTGACTACAAAGGGGGGCCGAACAGAGCGAAAACTCATAGCGCACAGCAGCACGGGTGGGAATCTTTAAATGAAGCTGTCGCACACAGTTAGCTGGCGGGTCTGAAAGACCAAGTACCGCTCCTTGCGCAGGGGGACGGCACAGCCGACGGCCCAAACCCACAGCAGTCTGTGCCTGTTCTTATTGTAGATCTATCTGTGTAGATCTATCTATCTGTACGGATCCGTACGCCACAACAAGGCTGAGGGACATCACAGCTGTGTTGGTTTGAAACATGCACGCAGGGGCGGTTGGGGACCGAGGACGAGGTGCCATTGGAGGAACGCCAATTTCGCAGGCTCCAGCTGAGTGTGCACGTCAACGGCATATGGAACCAACAAATCGATACAGATGACGGATTTCACTGGTCACCATCGACTGCCAGTCAGCCAGTCAGTCAGTAAATTCGCGCAATAAGGTGGCCGGGAATGCTTCCCCCGTGGGTGAGTGGGGACGGGGCAAAGGTTGATTAATTACATTACTTGTAATCCAGGATTGAGATCCCAAGGTTTGACACTATGCACCCAGGCACCATGGCCAGCATGGTATACTACCTATAAGGATAGGGCCCCCACCCCCCACAAATGACCGGTTAGTGACCGGATAGCCCCCTGTAGCGTTGAAGATTGTAGATCGTCCCAGATGCTGATGGCCCCGACTTGGCCACGGGCATGGCCCCAAGCCCAGCCCCAAAGCTTGGCACCGAAGAGAGCCTCGAACTGCCCAGGTGCCTTCAGACTCCTCTTGAATGTAGGTGGCACAAGGGCCTGGGCAGATGAAGACCCTTGAAACACTTTGTATCGGGGCCTATAAAAGCGGTGAGACACAAGATCTGGGCAGCATACCTACCGTATGGAGATGCAGCGCTGGCCGGTCGACTGGTGCAGGTGCAGGATGCAGCACGAGGCTGAGCGCAGTAAGTATGATGAGAGTTGTCTACATATAGCAGCCGGTATATAGCGGCCGGACGGTGAGAACAAGAACCACCAATAGCGGAACACCTTGAAGTCCACGGGTGACTGAAATAGATCGGCGTGGGCCTTTGTGCCTACCCAAGCAAAGTACATACTTAGTAGGCTGTGATGTCAACGAATTGCTTTCTTTGGACACCAACAACCTCACTCGCATTTTGCTGCCTCCCACTCGGCACAGAGCAGCCAGAAGTAGTGGCACTGGGGACCTTCCAAGGTTGATTCCTTAGAAACTGACGTGCTATGGCGGGTACCCCATCACCAGGGGAAAGACTGTCAAGCCACAGAAAAAGGATTTGTCCGTATCGATACTGGTAGTATGGTTCCAAGACAGCAGGAGTAGTGGCAGGAACCCCGGGGTAATGCCCCATCTCCTGCCGGTTTGCTTTTGCCTACCTAGATACCTAGGTACCCAGGTACCTAGTAGTGATTACATAGGTCTCTAATACTGGAGAAGAATAAGAGCTGAAGTCATATAGTACGCACAGCCCTTCTATCTACCTAGGTACCTATGTAGGATAGTCTGGATAGTCTACCGCTTAAAGGGCGACAGCAGAGCCCTGTTCGGCAGCGGACCCTGGAGTCTTGGCTAGCTGCTAACACGTGCATTATGTAAAGGGCACCCCTGCCAGTCACAACCAATCAGACAGGACCACCAGACCACCCTCGTCACCCTGTTGGAGCTTTCGTGTCGTTTTGGAGCTTCGATTGATTCATGCTGCTACAGTACTATCCAGGCCGTTGTCCATCAATCGCCAATCGTCAATCGTCGCGAACAGACATACCATACCACAACCACCGCGCCCCTCCAGAGAACCAACCATCCACCTCGCGACGACCTCACCCAAAACCATTATAGGAACAACGCATCAGTCATGGCCCCCAAGAAGAACGCCGCCGCGAGCTCCGGCTCCACCGTCGCCGACTCTCCAAGTGCAGCCCAGGTCAAGTCGGCCAAGGCCCCGAAGTCGTCGTCGTCGTCCTCCTCCCCCGTGGCACAGGTGTGCCAGTTGGGTGACAAGGTGTGGAACCACTACCTCAAGACAACCGGCTACCAGACCCGCCTCATCGACGCCTTCCTGGTCTTCCTCCTCGTGGTGGGAGGCATCCAGTTCCTCTACTACATCCTGATTGCCAAAGACGTATGCAGCTTCCGTCCACCTATCCTCCCCTCCCTCCTTCTGGCCGGCAATGGATTAGGAGACTGACACCCCATGCTCTACCAACAGCCCTTCAACGCGTTCCTGGCAGGCTTCGCTGCTACTGTTGGGCAATTTGTCCTGACTGGTACGTCGTCGCAACCGCTAAGCCCCCGATTCATACTCGCCAAAAAGACCACCCGGGCTAACTCGCATGATCACAGTTTCCCTACGCATGCAGACCGACGAGCAGAACAAGTCCGATTTCCCAAAGATTACCCCGGAACGGTCCTTCGCGGACTACGTCTTTGGCAGCCTCATCCTACACTTCTTCTGCATCAACTACATCAACTGAGGTGGGGGAAATGGTAGAGGGGAGGTGTGTGTGTTGCATGGCGTTTCAATCCCAAGGAGTCCACGGGCGGGTTCAACTTTCGCGAATGTGTTGATTCGTCGATGTCCAAATTACATTCGCACAGATATCTGGCACCTGATGGGCCAGTGAGTACAGCAGATTCCGTGAAGGGGCAGGCCCAGGTCAGTTCTGAGAACTTTACCAAACGCCATATCATGCCGGTAGCCGCCTTGGGATTTGAACTTGTTCGATTCTATCTATAACAATGTGATGATCATTCTCGTGGGAGAACAACCAATGTATATCTCCGACCGGTCTTCGTAGCATATCTGGCGACCCAGGGTTTAAGCGAGATAGTCAGGAGCCCATTCTTCATTCGGAGGCATCGTCCAATAGTATCATTCCACAAGCCTCCGGTAGGCAGGGAGATTGCCAGTCCCGGGTTTGACGGATCGTACCATAATATATCCCTGGTCTCAATTGGTCTCTTGAGAGAAGCCCAATCTTCCGCCAAGGCTTTATTGACCGTTTTCGAGCCATACAACTCGCGGAATGCTCCCATCATACTAGCGGCCAAGGTGTCGAATGTATACGCAAGAGGCGTCGCTGCGAGTAGGTCTCCACATCTACCCATAGATAGCCAACCTGAAGTTCCACAGAGACGTTATCACGATTGGTCATGCCCGAATTTGGCTGTCGAGGGGCTTGGACAACTCCTGCTTCACCAGAGGGTCGTTGCAATTCACGAGGTCAGCAAGAAGGGGGCATTGAGACCAAAGCGAATAGAGAAAACGGCGCTCAATAATCAGTCCTTCCGGCCTTATAGAAGGCTACAGCCGAGAGAATCCATGCTTCGGAGGAGAGAATGCCATACAATGTCCTCGGATAGGAGTGATAGGAGTACCGGTTGTATTCCTCAACTGTAGCAATTGTATCAACAGAAGGTAACACGCCCTCGAGGGCGAGAAGTCGGCATCGTGGTCCATCAAGAACCTTCACCCACTTCCGCTTGTTGTGGAGTGTCCACCCTCGGGGGGCTTCCCTTCGGTGGCCCCCCTGCCTTTGGTGGAGGGGCAAGAGGGCTCTTGGTCCGCGTCGTCTCCGGTCTATCCAGCTCCCTGCTCTTCTGTTCCTGCTCATTGAAGTAATCATCGATCCCCGTGCCCGGGCCACGATGCGCATGCCTGTCCTTCTTCTTGCCTCGAGGTGGCGCACCACTCGGTGGAGGAGCATTCGCCAACTGTGCGGGAACAAGGAAATCACCACCGCCGACTGCTGGCGGTGTCCCCAGGGCCGGGATCTGCGCAGCCTCGGCCGGCGTGAAGAAGGTCGAAGTATCCGTCGCTTGTGCCGCCTGGTCGAGGAATGGCGTCTTCTCCGACAGCGATCCGCCGTCAAATATGGTAGCACCTGGCGCGTCCACCGGCTCGCTCAGAGGCGCCGGCAGCCGGTGCAGCGCCCCGTACCCGAGAACACAGCCCAGCGCGCCCAGGCCGCCCCATTCCCGGCTCGGGTGTAGCGTGACCTCCCTCGTGACATCGTACTCGTTGTTGTAGACGTAGAGCCGCAGCGGGCGTCCTATGTGGTCCTCCACGATCTCACTCAGCCCGCTCTCCCCATGGAGGACGCCCTCGGGTGAGCCCAGGATGTAGTCGCTGTAGGGCAGAAGGCCGGCCAGATCTGCGGGGGAGTTGGCGGGGACGTCGAGCACGTGCCATATGTTGGACACGACGTTCAGCGAGGTCCATTGCAGGGTGAGGCCGAGGGAGGCCGCGTCGGCGGGGACGGGGATGTGCATCGTGCGGGTTCGTTGGCCCTGTAGGGAAGATGTTAGACTTTGCTCGTGCCATCAGGTAACTCCCATCATCGGTTTTCCCGTGCCTTTGCGCTCCATAGACCCAGTGTCACCGTTCCGCCGGCGCAGTTGCGCACCTCCTGGCTGAAGAGGCCCGGGCTCGGATCGTCCTGAGTACCTGTTAGCATGAATATCCACCTCTCATGGGGTCTCAACCCAGCTTCCACGGAGGTCGTACTATCACACGCCCATTGATTCCCACTATAAAATCGAACCACGGCTCGACGGCAAGCTGCAAATTGGTGTTGCGCAGCACTTGGAAGCCAAACAGGCCCTGCTGCTGCTGCTGGTGCTTCTGTCGAGGATCCTCGCCGTCGAGGCGGGATATGAAGCGGTTGAGCGCGTTGAACATTGTTGTCATGGGCCTCGTCTGCGGATGATTCGTGGTTGTCGAGCAGCTGGTGTTTTGCTGATGAGGGCTGCTCTCGGGGTTTGTAGGTCTATCTCTCCACGTGTCGAAGTCGTCTCTGCTGGAGGCACTTCGCGAACGTACCTTGTATTGCAACCATGTCATCAGGACCCGGCCCCAGCTAACTTTCAGCCTTACCCCTGATTGAAGATGGCCCGAGCTCCCTGTGGACCCGAACCTAGCACGTAGTCCAGATGTTTTAGGTGCTCCATAGTACGCCAAGTGGCCCATGCAGGCAGCTGTAGGCAGCGGGCCAGCCCACTGCGGGAAACGGCAACTAAAATAACATCTCTGGAGCATCTTGTGAAATTTCACCTTGCCTTGACCAAACCGCTCGGATTTCCATGTCTATAACATAGCATATCCTTCTAAACATGAGACGTCTCTTGCAATAACCATAGCTCAAGTACCCACTGTCAATTTCTTGCTCCGCCTTGACCGACGCAAGTACAATGAAAGAGCAGGTGGCTCCAGCAGGCTCGTCTGCTGGGGAACTGCCTCAGGATGAGGCTCACCTTGCAAGACTTTCGAAGACTCTCAGTCGGCCGTCCAACCTGATGGGGCCGGCAGCCAGACTGCCTCTGAGTCGTGAATGCAAGCACTATAATAACTCCTATGAGATGCCGGATAATTTGCAGAAGTAAGTGAACCAGCGGCCCCGCCCTTCACCTTGATACATGAGCAGGAAGGCTAACGTGGTATGCTTCATCATTCAGATACTGGCACCAGAGGTACAACCTGTGGGAAGGATATGACGATGGCATATGCATGACAGACGACGCCTGGTTCGGTGTCACAGCGGAGCCCATAGCCAGGTGAGTCCCACCTCGCGCACTACCACCATCACTCACTGATTGAGCCAAACAGAGAGGTAGCGGAGGAGATGGCCTCCAAGACCAAACAGCGCAAACACAAGCCAAAGGTCCTGATAGACCTCTTCGCCGGCGCCGGCGGTAACACCATCCAGTTCGCCCTGTCAGGCCACTGGGACCGCGTGATCGGCATCGAGCTGAGCACCCCGACGCTGGCGTGCGCGCAGCACAACGCCGAGATCTACGGCGTGTCGGACAGCATCACCTGGGTGCACGGCAACTGCTTCGACTTCCTGAACCGCCTCGTCAACTACCCCGATACCCTGGACAACAGCGGCGGCGCGTTCTGGGACGAGGGCATGGACGACGTACCGCTCCAGCGGGGCTTCGAGATCTTCGCCAGCCCGCCCTGGGGCGGCGTGGGCTACGAGGGGGTCGAGGTGTTCGACATGGAGACGATGATGGAGCCTTATAGACTTACAGAGATCGCCGCTGCGTGTCGGCCTATGGCGCACGCACTCTTTCTGCCGCGAAATGGGGACTTGGCCCAGCTTGCAAGTCTGGTCCCCGATGGTCATAAAACGAGGCTGGATGTTGTCCAGTATTGCATCCAAGGCGCAAGCAAGGGCCTGGTGGCTTACTACCCGGCAGAAGACGACCAGGATCACGGGAAGGCATGATGGGTGAGAAGTAAGCCGATTTTACGGCAATGGAACCCGATGAGGAAAATGGCTTGCTAAATTTTGCGCGCGAGATGCACTGTCTACCTAAGACGATTACAGTGCCTTCACGATTGTCGATTCGTCGAACAAGTCCTTGAGGAGCCCCAGAGTACAGCTCTGCCAGTCAAGAGGACCCATCGCATAGGTCGATTCATATGCGAAGATACTGAGCTGACCAAAGAATGGCCTCAGTATCTTCGCGACCAGATCTTCCCTCTTGTCAGTGTTGACATCGTCTCTGATCCTGCCAGCTCCAAGGAGGGGTCGCTTGTTAGTACCCTGCGCAGTCAGGAAAGATGTACTTTCCGCTTGCGCGGCCGGTAGCCTCGAGGCGTATCCGACCTCTTCGGAAAGTTCGTCGACCAGGGCGACCGGTTGGTAATTGGCAGGTGGGTATACCGCATCGATGGTGTCTGTCACGAAAAGCCACTCGTGAAGTTGGAAGTCATCCGGGGCGACACAGATCAAAAGGTCCAGCAATTTGCACGCCTGCAAAACCGAGGCGTTGTTGTACATCTCTGAGGTACGGCTGTGATCAGGTGTGGCTACCGACGAGACGGCAGCATTCAATTCGGCGTTGATCACTGGCCAGATTGGTGCCAGATGTATGGCGCTCGTCTTGAGGACTAAGGCGCGGACAACCATATAGAGCTCGGCTCGAGTTGTCGAGGAAGGCGACGAGGTCGCTGTAGCTCCGAGTAATTCAACAAGTTTGTCCAAGATGTTAGGTAGTTCGGTGACAAACGTGTCATTCGCCGCGGCTAGGATCAACGTGGCTATGCGGCGGAGTGTCAGTTGCGTCTTGCGGTCGGCTTCCAGTCTTGCAGAGGTTGCCCCCACCCCGAACACTATGCCGGCTGTGGTAGGGGATGCAATGCGACCTAGAAGTTCTGGCAGTCGATCCTTGTCCGTTATCGACCACTGCTTGAGCAACGGCAACCAGTCGTCTTGTACTAACGAAACGTTTGATCCGAAGAAACGAGGGTCATTGAACGCCTCTGTCACGTCTTTCTTCCACGTCTTCTGGTTGTTCGGTAGTCTAGCGAGCTCCTTCAATAGAGCCAATGTGCCCTTCGAAAATGTATCTGGGAAAGCCTTTGCGCGCAATGCTGGCCCGATCACGCTGGTTGAGATGGACGTCGCGGCTGACAAAACGCGATCATTCTCGACCAAGATCTTGGGTAAATTTGGGACGATGGTAGACAAAACAACAACGATATCATCAGCACGATCTTGGGGGTTTCTGGAAGGTACGATGCGCTCAGCAGCGTCGAGGCGTTTCGGCTTCTCAGATGATCCATTGGTGTTCTCCGAGAAAGTCACAGAGCGAGTCGTGAAGAGAGCAGTCAGAAGTCGAAGGAAGAGGTCCTACAGGAACGTCAGATTAGCCAAATGTGAGATCTTGTTCGGAGTTTCATTTCTTACACCCAATTCCCGACGCATCTTGCGCTGCTCTCCAAAGTTCGTGTTGTCAACCTTCTCGCCCAAGATGGCAGCGAACTCGAGAAGACTCGGCAGAGTCTGACGGTGAGGGAACGGGTTGGTCAGCAGGTCCTTGAGGAACGTGATACAATCTTGCCAGATTTCGTCCATAGCATCATCCTCAAGCGACCTGGCATAATCCACCAAGAAGATCACTATGTCAGTGTCTTGAAGCTCAACAGTCAGGAAGGACTTGCGTGATGGATCGAGCGCGGTTGGGTGCGTCCGGCTGTATATCGAGTTGAAGATTGCTGGTATGGTGTGCTTCGGTCTTGAGCCATCAAGAGCAGGGAGAAGGTTGAAGACCTCAAGATGCCAGGATGATTTGGGGTCATCCAAAGATTTGCGCCATATGTCGATGACCGTCTCCAGGCATTCTAGCGTTTCTGCCGCGAATAGATGTTCGAGCAGTCTCCGCGCGCGGTTCCTCATGCGTAAGGAGGTGTACTTGAAAGAAGCCATGGAGCTGATGTCCTGCGCAGACGCATCACGGCCTTGGCCCCACGACCATATCTTGAAGCATATCCTCACAGCATCCTGGAAGGCTAAAAGAACCGTCAACCTATCATTAGCCGTAGCACTTCTGGAGTGCAGGGAATCCTGCGAGAATACGCCAGACACCATGTTACCAAAGAAGCTCTGTGGTTGATCTGGACTCTTGATAACTGGCATCCGCGCCTCCTCGAGTAAGAGTCTATCATGACTCCTCGCCAGAATATGCTCTAATCCATTCAGGAAGGATATCAATGTCGTTTCCGGTGCATTGGCTTGATACTTCCACTCATTATCAGAGCCTTTGAACATCCGCTGTAGGCTAGCAAACGTGCTACCGATCTGACTACACAAAGTTCCGACAAGGGGTATCAGAACTTGAAAAATTGTATCAGCATAATATGGCAGACATGCTGTAAGGAAACTAATCCAGCTGTCCAGAACCGGCCGGCTGTTCGGCGATGATAAACCGGCTTGTAGGCACTTGAGTAAAGCCGCCGGCGGAGGAGGCAGTGCGGGTGCCTTGTCAGCAAATACGGCTCCATATTGACTTGAAGCTTCGCCGCCCGGCTTTCGTTTCTCGATCGTAGGTGATGGTGGGGGATTGTCAATGGGCAGCATCTCTCGGAGTTTGAGAGAAGCAAAGACCACATCTAGGAGGAGTACCTGAACGTAAGGATCTGGGCAGTCCAGGGATAAGGCCAGCCTGTGGATCAACACGTCTTCTAGACGCAGGTTTGCCAAAGGCGCGGCATAGGGATTAAGCAGTATTTGGTGGAGTACTACCAGGGCGCTCCGAACGAGCTGTGTAACTCTGACCTGAATATCGCTGGGCCCGGAAATTTTGTAGTGTTGAATGCATCTCAAACAGACCTGCAACAGGAAGTACTGGACGGGGACGTCGTCTTGAGTGTCGGCTGCTCCAGTCAGCATGTTGTTGCATCTCACGCGAGCATTGAGACTTACTGATCTCTGACAAGCCGGAAAAGTCATCAGGAGACACAACTCTAGTTGCAAGTATGCCCCAGAACGCATCCGGGGCCCATCGGAAGACATTTGAGATGGTCCTCAGGTAGTACATGCACAGATCAAGGTCATCTTCCTCGGTCAACTCCCTTGTCTCTTGGGAAACGCTGGCCTCACCAGGAGCACTTCGCAAGAACGATAATTGCAGAAACTGGGACGTGAAGATGTAGAACATGCTTGAAAAGTTTGCGTTAGTAAGGGTTTAGGCAGCTGGGATTGCGAACACTCACTTCTCTATACCGACGAGGTTGTTGAGCCATGTCTTGACTGCCATGAAAAGTTGGGTCTTCTCGTCAAGGAGGGCATCGAGCATCAAGAACAATGGTCGCGTCAGCATAACTTCATAGTTGTCCATCCCAGCCAATCTTGGAGGCGCCGGGAAGTCTCCCTGAGGTGTCCTCGGAGTCCTCCTATCCGAACCAGAGGGATTATCCTGCAGCGTATGAGACCACAGGATACTAAACCTCCTACCAGATTCCGCAGATCGAACAGGGAAAGTACCGCTGATATCGTTCTGAGCCATCAGAGTGCAAATGGCCGCCTCAATATCCCGATTTTGGGGCGTCATCACCGTCTGAAGTTGCCAGAGACTTCGCACGGTTTCAACATGGAATCGGGGTTCCGAAGCCGACAGAAATGTCCAGGAATGTCGGACAAGGGGAGTGACGAGCTCCGAGAGGTCATTATGCGAAATTCGAGCAGATGAGAAAAGGTGTATGGACAGAGAGATGATGGAAGAGTAGGTAGTAAATCGCAATGACCCCTCCTCCGAAGCACAAGCGTGAAGGGCTGCAAGGAGCCGCGCAATGTCGCATGGGGTATCTTGCGGAGTCTTAGACACCAGAAGCATGAGTATTCGGCACTTGACGCTGAAATCAGCAGCTGGTTCCTTCTTGATCAGGCTCTCACGTCCCAGGTTGCAAGCCTTTCGGAGTAGAAGCTCCCCGACTTCGCGACGGCTGAATGGTGGCCTCGATATTTCCAGGTTACCCTGCTCATTAACATAGAAGTTCCTGATCTTCAGCAATAGCTCCATGCTCGGCAGCTCTGCCAGGTCTTTCCTTTCGGACGAGGCTGCATCTTCCTTTTTGGAAGGGAAAGCGCGCTCAGGTACAATCTCCAGCAGGTCAGCCGCAATACCTAGAGCCGTGGTGATCAATGCATCGTCTTTTACAGACGAGTTTTCCGTGCTGTCCCTCTTGCTCGAGTCCTCAATCATGCAAAGAATGGCGAGAGCCGTCAGGGGCGCATGTACCAGCACCATTTCTTCTTCTCTGATGTTGAAGTGTTGGAGCATAAATCGAACCAGCGCAAGCTTATCTGGTCGCTCAGGGTCGTTGGGATCCCCTGGTGCAAGTGCCTGCGCCATCTGGCCGAGGATCTCGCCATAGATCAATCCGCTTTCCACACCATCAAAGAAGGTACTTGCGCTACGCAGCACTTCAGCAAACTCTACCTTGCTGGATGCATGGTTCTGGAAGTTCCTGACACTGTCCACAACCGATAGGAAGACTTCAGGCACCACGAGACCGCCGATTTCCCATCTATCCATAAGGGAGAGACAGATACGATACGGACGTGCCTTTTCGGCCGCCGAAGTCTCTGGGGCATCCCTGATCAAAGCCAGTAAAGCCTTTGTCAAAGGTTCAAGCCCATACTCCTCGAAGTAGCTCGTCCTTGTTGCAAAGATTCCATTATGATGGCCCGACGGGGAGCTGGGTGATTCCAAACCACTTTCCGCATCGCCAGCTGGAGGTTCAGGGCCGAGGAGCCATGTCCAAAGCCTCCTATTCAAGCTCATTTCGCGCCGAGTCACAACACCGGCCGCAGCCTTGAGGAGGAGTTGCAGGTCATCGCGTTTGACTCGCTTTTGAATAACCTTTGAGTGGAGAGGCAGATGCGTCACCAACAGATCCAAGAAGCCTCGCTGGATCAAAAGCTGTTCATCGCCCAGACCCGCAGCAAAACAACGCAGCAACAATCCGGGTTCTGGAGTGGTCACCAGTTGTGACAATTTCGAGGATAAATCAAAATCTGCACCAGCCGTCGAGGCACCTGGATCGTGCGACTCTGGAACCAGCGAATGACCTAATCTAGGAAGGCAACGGACGAGATATACCAATGCACCTGGCCGACGGCTCTGCCCGGTGATGGATGCCAGGAAGAAGCACTGCCAGAAGTAGTCATCGCCAGTGGAATGAATATTCGTGATATCCTCCGTATCTGGCGGTCGTATGGCCTTCTTGAAGCTCTCCAAGAGCTTCAAAGTTCGCTCGAAGTCTTCCGCTGTCTCGTCTTCTAATCCTGGAAGCAGGGCGAGTATAATGGATTTCACGGCAGGCCGAAGAGCACGTGGGTCTATGACGAGGAAATGCCGCTCGAGGAGGTCGAGGAAAGGAGTTCGTACAGAGAGGGAGGCAAAGGACAAGGTAGGCGCAAGTCCAGGCAGATAAAGTGGCAGGTCCCGTGATAATCCCTCCTTGCCTATGACCGTAAACACATAATTATATACTTCGAGTGCTTTCTGGTGAACACCGGAAGGAAGGGAGGGGTTGAGGCATTGCGACAGGCGCTTGGAAACCGTAGCCTTCGCAGGTACATCGTGTATATTATGGGTCCGGGCTTGCAATGCCTGTAATTCCACTCGTCAGCGACAAGCACAGCTTCACGGAGCAACGGACGCCATACCTTGAGAAGTCTGTTCAGGAAAGATATGTAGTCTGCCCACTCCTGGAGCGCAGTCTCGAATAGTGTAAGGGCTCGGTCGACGCCCGCAGCGTATTTTCGATGGGCTTTATCATGGATCGGCACATCGTCCTCTGAACAAATACACAAAGATGATCAGCCTTCCGCTCGAGGCATAAGTCAGGGGCATTGTATCCGAGTGCTGCGCTTACCAGCGCCGAGTTGGTTCCTCCATTGTCGCGAGGGCTTCGGAGATTCGCGGCCGGAGCTCTCAGGCGAGGCTGACCTGGGCGCGCCTGGTTCAAGGGACATTCTTCGTGTCGCAAGGCGTGTTCGGCTTTGGAATTGAGAACATAAGGTCCTCTCGGTTCGATACTTGCGCCAATGTCATTGCTGTATCGGGTGCTCAAGGGGAAAGCGCGTGAGCGTCTCAACAGCTCGAGACGTCAAAGAGGACTACCTGTCCATCAGGGAGGTTTCGCTTGCGTATGTCCTGTACGTCAAATAACGGCGAGGACATTAGTGCCTTAGTGCCCGTCCAAAGCAGTTTATCCAGCAGACTGGTCCGTGCACCAGCATAGAAGTATATAAGTACCCAGGTAAGTAAATGACATACGTAACATCAGGTAGACATACTGGCCATACGGGTGTTTCTGTTAGTAATGCACTTGCTGTTTTACACTATATCCCTGGTTGGCCGGTCCGACGCTTATGCTAGATAAGCGGATCTTCCCAGAGCCCTGCAAGTGCTTCGGCAGCTGAAATTAGAAGCAGAAGCAATCCCATCAAGTATACATGGATATTTTCTATAATTGATGGACAGCATAGGCCCCCCCTAATTTCGCCCATGGGTGCAGTTACTACTTGTCACGCATTTCTTCCCCAGGATATCAACAGTTCTAGCCATGGCTTAGCAAGTTTCCCTTTAGACTCTAAATTCGCATATATCTGCACCAAACCGAGACTGTGCTCAATCCCCCTCCCCTCCCAGCCGCCGAGAATACTGGCGCATACAAGTTGAAGTAAGTACTAGTAGCTGAAAAGATGAAGCTTTGAATCCAAGGCCCTGAGCGCTCTACATTAGGTGCGTTATCAGGACGAAGGATGCGATATTGCTTAAGTTTACAGCCCCCGACAAAAGCCCCCTCATGGCTACACAGCATTGTCAGCCGACTCAGCTGGAGGCCAAACAGATGTCCCTTGAGCTCGGAGTATGCTTCCGAAAGGCCACGTACTAAACAAGTGATTAGGTAGGCAACGGCAGGCCGCTGTGAGGTCCCGACGAGTTTCACCATTGCTCCTGTCTACCTGCCTACCAGGGTCGTAATAGTGGAGCCGGCTTCCTCTGTCTTATTCACAGAGTTGAGAAGGCGTTAAACAACTATATGCTGTACTACTCAGATCCTCGGCGGTCCTTGTCGAACAGGAGTAGGCGCGGTCCTTACATAGCCGTAGGGTCAAAATCACCAGGCAATATCGTTATATAGCCAGACATGGTGGCCTCAGATTTACGGATCACACTGGACGTGCCAGGTGCGGTGCTAATATATGGTACGTGAGTTGGCGTGAGCAGCCGTATAGCCAAGGTCGGCTCGCGGGCTGTTTGATCTTACATTTGTGGCGGTACTCTTACTTGATATTTACATAGTCGCCTTGGCGAGTTGCACAGTCGCATTGGCGATTCCTCTAGAGGAATGACACAAGGGCTTCCTTCTCAGGGTTCCTCTTCAGAGTGCCCCGGGACTGAAGATCGTCGAGTAAATTCTGCTCGGGCTCTAGCCATATCCCCTCGTGCCGCCGCATCCCTCAGATTATCAAAGAGATACTAGGAGCAATTTAAGTATAATACTTTCAGTTGTTTAGAGGGTGCTTCCAAAGTAATCAACTTACTTTTGGCCACTTATCTTTGCCCCAGATACACCAGACTGTAAAGAGACCGGCGATCATGAAAGGCCGCTCCGTGGGCAGTGGTTTCCAATCCTCGTTCCAAATTACCAGATAGGGCTGGGTGACGTCTATAGCCACGACTGGATGCTTGTAGTGTTCATTGAGGTATTCACACAAGAGCGGGAGCCATTCTTTTATGATAGGGCCGAATCCGCCTTGGTCATCGCGAAATGAGAACTCTTCAAAATCGAGGTTGGCAGTCATGGGGTACCGCGTTGTAACTTCGTCACCTTGTAGCTCAGTGTGCACTGACTGTGTATCGCTACTCGTGCTATGGGAGTGACTACGTGCTTCTTGTGGATTATCTAAAATCGCCTTGAGTGGGCTGAGGGAAGGCCGCTTCCGCCGGTGCAAGGCGCGGGGCTTGGTATTGAGGTCAGCCATTTTCAAGTAGATACCCTAGGGTATTGACGTTGTAGGTGGAGACTATATGTGCTTGGTATGCATGTAATCTGCTTTGAAAGAAACAAAAGACTTCGGAGGAGTATTACCGGCTGGACAGACCGAGAAGGATGAGTTTGAGTTACTTGAAATGGAAGCGGAGAAAGAGAAGAGGCAGAAAGCGGTGGTTGGAAGGTGAGTAGTCCAATTTATAGTTTCATGAAGTGTCGCACGCTCAATGCCTGAGCGTTTCGCGCACAGATCTTGCTCCCTGTCGACAAAGCGGCGCTCTGCAAATGTACGTCAACTGTTAGGAAGGCAGGCTTTGAAAGTGTCAGCTCTCGGAAGATCGTTGATGTGTTCTGATCTTGAGAACACTGGCCGTGGAATCATGATATACGGTGGGAATGCAGGCACTGTTGTCTGAGCATGGCTCTTTTATATCAAACATGGTGATCAACCTTGGATGTCACTTCAACTAATCACCACAAAGCACTACACATCACTTTTTGGATGCAGGCGCCAAGCAGTCCCATTAGCATCCTACCACATGGATTTCTGGACAACAAGTACCCGGCCAATCTTTGTGTTCACTCTGGGCAGATTCGATTGTAAAGACAATCAGGGCACATGAGGAGGTCCTCATGGGCCCTCAATGGGCCCCGGGATTTCGGGACCTCAGGGCACTTGACATGTCAAGCAGTTTTCCACCCACCGGGCTAATTACAGGCTCTTTCTCACATGGCCTGTAACTGTACAAGTACGCAAATGTGATAGAGTTTCGATGTGTCAAGATCCGGCGTCTTATACTACAGCATATCTATATGTACTTTATCGCTAATTCTATATTACGCCGCCTTATTTCCCCTTCCTTTATGTTGCCCCGGGCCCTTTACCACCATCACGGTATCCATTTCCTGACACAAACTACATGCAGTAACGTTTGTCCCTCAATTACTTACAGTCCATGTGGTTGATAGGCCTGAGAGACTAGCCACGAAATCGACACCTACTATCGCCCTGCGCTTCACTGACTTGACAGATGCAAGGCCGTACCTCCCGACTCCATCCAAGCTGACTATGTTGATACATGGACATTCAGGAAGCCGTTCCCGATAGGTGGCAATCGACACAACGGCCACATGAAGGTATACAAAACCCATCCTCCGTTTCAACCGAAAATGCCGCCTTTGCTGCCGCCAATGACCAGGCTTAGCCCCAAAGCTTGTCGTTGATCTTGAACCGAAAGATCAAAATCAGCGCCATACAGCCTCCGACAAGACATATAATATAGGCATTGCTCATGGAATTCACAACCGCATTCACGACGCCATGCTGCACGTCCTCCGGCAGGTTTCTCAACAACGGATTATCCGGGTTCGAGACGATGCTGCTGATGTCGACGGCGTCGAGATCCGGCAGAAGCCTTGCGACGGACGCCTCTGCCTTGTTGACGAAGATGGCCTGCGCCATGCCGAGGGATATGGTCGGCCCGCCGAGCTGCGCGAAAGCCTCCCACCCCGTGCTGCGCCCGATGTCCGCAGGGGCGACCTTCATGGAGGCCACGGCGAAGGTGAGCTGGGTCGCGGCGCCGGACCCCAGGCCGAGCAGGATCTCGTAGCCGTAGACGTTGGCGAGGGAAGTGTACTGGTTGACCGTGTACAGGCACGCGGAGCCCGAGACGCAGAGCACGCCCGCGAAGATGTACCAGGGCACGTAGTAGCCCGTTCGGCCGACTACCCATCCCGAGATGATGCCGATGACTGACTGAAAGGCCACGTATGGGATCATGCGCACGCCTGCTATGATGGGGCTGTTGGCCTTGACGAACTGGAAGTAGAGGGGAAGGAAGTAGACGGGCACGAAGACGCACGTGGCGCAGCAGGCCACTTCCAAGAAGAGCACGAGCATGGCGCCTGACCTGAGGAACTGCATGGGGAACATGCGACGCTCGGGGGTTGTGCCGAAGGCGCAGTGCTGCTGGGCGAGGAAGAGCCACAGGAGGACGAAGGCCAGCACGAAAAGAGCGATGACGCGGCTTGAGTTCCAAGCGTACAAAACCCCACCGAAGGAAATAGCCATCACAATAGACACAATCAGGCCGATGACAAGAGTGATCCCCAGGAAGTCAATCTCGAGAGTACGTTCCTTGATGGTCTGGCCAGGACGCGGATTGAGGGTCGGCAGGAGGAAGAGGTAGACTGGGGCGCAGCAGCCGCCGACCACAAGGTTGCTGCACTTGGTTATCAGTACATTATCGACGTATGCAACCAGCAGAGTTAAGGAGTAGAACTGTGCGCTCACAAGTAGAATGCCCAGCGAAAGGTAGCACTGCTCGCAGCAAAGGCTCCACCAATGATGGGGCCGAGGACGGTTCCGGTGCCGAAGGTGATGCCGACAAGGTTCAAGTATAGAGGCCGCTCTCAGTCACTTGTCAATTGTGTCAGAAGCGCCATGGATCCAAAGTACCTGCAGAAGGAGCTGTGTAAGAATATGTTTGACCTGGTGTGGAATTACGAAGATGCGGAGGCTAAAACATAGCAAGGAGAGACGTACATCACAGCGCCTCCTACACCACATATGGCACGTCCCACGATCAGGGCGTCCATCGTGAGCGCGCTCCCAGCGACGGCACACCCGACAGCGAAGACGAGGAAGCTCGAACAGAAGGTCCATTTGGTGCTGAAACGCGCGTATAGGTCTCCCCTGTATCGTGTCAGATTGGTCCCCAACACACAGATCAGTTTCGACCGCTTCTCGAGCACCGCCATCCGCCTTACCAGAAGAAATTAGTGCCCCAGGAGGAGGCCAGAAATGCCACGCACGGCCAGGCGAGCTTGTCGAAGGACTTGAACTGCTTGACTACAGCGGGCTGAATGTTGGCAGCGATTGTGTTGTCGGTTGCGAAGAGGAAGTTGGCCATGAGGATGCTCGTCACGATCAGCACCCAGACGACGCCGTGAGCGGCCCGAGGTGAGGCCGGCCCATCGACTTCGGCTTCCCCTTCGGCTGCATTGGCTCCGCCGGGCTCAGTAACGACGCTCTTCTCGGTATCAAGATAGCTGGGCTTCTTATTGGCAGCCCTAGCCTTGTCGTAGTCCGGGCCTGTCGAATCACTGGTTGACATGTCTGCGATGGTGTATTCGTTCCCGGGAAGAGGTCCATTGTTGCGTCTGGTAGGGCTGGTTAATATGATGTGATAACTTTTAAAAGAGGCTGCTCGACTAGACTGAAATAAATAAGTCTTGAATTATATAGGAAACAGATAGAAGGAAGGAAGGGGCAGGAATATTGCGCGGCTGAGCACCGGGCCCTTGGAGCAGGAGACAGTTTCAAGCTGTTACTGCGCAGGATGAAGGGCACGATGGGCATCGGCCTTGACCCTAACGAAGAACGAAATCATCCTTGAGTCTCGGTTCGGGGCTGTTGTTGCGGTCGCATTTGTCAACGATACTATGTATTTGTCGGCCGACAAATATCGGTCGAGACCCTCTCCCCCCCTCCCAACCGCTGCCCCTTGACCACCCAATTCACACTTGGTCGGGGAATCAATGCTTCTATAGCTGAAAACCATATTTGTAATTCACATTTAATCTCAACGAGATTTCTAAGCTCTAGATATTGGCCGTCTTCATGTGTCAAGTAGAGGGGGAGCAGGCCCCTATAGTTGGCCTACCCCTAGCGATGGTTCACCCTTCCCGCACCATCAACACCATCGGATTCCTTCAGCTCTTCTGCATCATTTTTAAGGCCCCTAAACCTCTGTTGAGTCCTGTGGATGTAGCAAACTTGGGCTTTTACCTAGATACTTACTGACTTACTCAAGTACCCAATGAGGAAGTAGGGAACCACTCAGGTATCATCGTGTCATCAGTACAGTGAGCCCGGACATAAATAATTATACAAATCACATATCTCGTTCATGTTGTGCGATTTAGGTACATAAGCTGCCTTTACTCTGCCAGTTTCTTGTCCGATATATCTCAAGCAGCCCTGGCGCGAAGTCTTGGTAAAGGAAGACCTGCTGAAGGTTAGCTGATTCGTCCTTGGGAACTCTTCAGGAAGGTTTCTTCGCCTGAACGAAACTGCACACAAGCCCAGCTCCATGGATAGATACATGCTGCCCCCGCCGATTATCACAAGGGTGCCATCGTGCGATTCTATATTTGATGTCTCTTCAAATCTCTCCCGCCAGTATCGTCTGATATTTTTCCGTCCTTTCGGTCTTTGGAAAGATACTCATTTTGCTGCCAACCTGCTATTGCCTTGGCATACCGACCAAAGTATTCCGGGTATTTTCTATAGTCCTCTTATAAGGGGCTGTGAACTGGAGGAGAAGGCTCAGCCTAAAGGTCTAACGAGAGCTCGTTATGAGTATTAGTGAACTCTTCGAAGCCAAAGCTATCCGTGATGCCACGCAAGACATCCTCCCAGTTCGGTGCTGCGGCTCCCCCGTCTTCTTCCCCACCAGCTGTCATCCCAGTGTCGTTATCATTGCTGGAAGTAAAATTGGCATGAGAAGGAGAGCAGCCCTCTAGTGCTCCTGCAAAACTTCCCATGTACGGGTTGAAAGCCCACTGGCGCACCGCTTGGTTCGTCCCTTGCTGCCGCTGCATTGCTACATCGCCACTCCCATCATCACCATGTACCCCACCAACACCCACATTCGAAGGCTCAACAGCGCCATGGACATGCTGCGCAGGCCATTCGGCGGGTGGTGAGCTCCGCACACCGTCGACTTTGCCGCTGAGCCGCGCCAGCGTCCGCGCCCCCACCTCGGCCATCTCGCTGACCCCGGCGAGCGTCTGCAGAGTTTCGAGCGCACTCCGTGCCGCCCGCATACACTCAGACCGCGTCACAGTGTCCAGCTTGGCCCGGAGCAGGTCTGTCATTTGTCTTTCAGTGCCAACAGGTAGCGGTTGTGATGACTGTGCCTGACCTCCTGCAGCACGCATCATGTTTACCTCCCGTTCCGGGCCCCTTCCTCCTTCGGGGAAGCTTAGATCCACACAGAGGCAGAGCAGCGGCACGGCGCCCTCAAAGTTGGACATTATGATGCCGGAGAAGCGAGTGTGCGAGCCGCCCATCAGCGCGTGCAGTGCCGACACGCTCTCCAGCAGGCCGAGCGCCGCGGCGGCCAGTGCCCTCTTGCCATGCGCAAGCAAAACCCGCTTATACTCCGGCAGCCGGCCGATGTGTTCGGGCTGCTGCAGAAGCGAGGGTCCGAAGTTCCAGCAGAGGAACTCGAAAATAGCCATGTGCAGCATGTGGCGCTGCATGGGTAGGTTCGGCAGCCGCTCATCCCACTGCTTGTCCGGACGATAGAGGGCGAAGGCGGGAGGCACCGTGGGTAGGAAGGTGCGACAGAAGGTCTCGTAGCGCTCTTCGGCCGCCACCGCATCGTAGTTGGGCTCGGAGCCGGAGCCGGAGCCACGGGGCGGCGGGCTGTGGTGGCGCCAGAACCGGGCGAGCCGGGCGCGGAGGATGCGCTCGGTAAAGTCGTCAGGTGCGTCGGCGCCGATATCGATGCCGGGGAGGAGACGCATCTGGGGCATGATGTCGGCGCTCAGGCCGTCGTCAGGTAGGAATGGGATGCGATGTAGACGTTTCGACAAACAACTGCCCAAGAAGGTCAGAATATCGTGGAACAACACCTGTTGTGGACACAAAACCCTGTAATGATGAGCCAAGGAAGAACTTCTGAGCCCAACATACCTGTCCCATATGTAGAGATTGCAGAAAGTACGCCGTCTCATCTCCTTCTCGATCTCGTTCATCTCGTTGGGCCAGCTGCTGGTGTCCATATGTAGGACGATCTGCTGGGCCACTCGCGTCGCACAACTGATATGTTCCCAGAAAGCATTCATTCGGCCCACGCTTATGCACGCCAGGCCGGCAAAGGCGATGTGCTGCACACGCACCAAGGACCCTCGCGAGTCCAGCCGCATACATATTGGGCCCAGCGTACTAATTACTTCCTCGCACGACTTGCGGATGTCGGCTAGAGGCACGCCCATGACGCTGTCGAAGGTGTAGTACGAGGAAGCGTAATAGCATATCCTTAGGACAAGGATGGCAAATTCGACCTCAGCAACTGAGGTTATCCTGTCTAGACTTCACCATCTCTGGTATTGCGCGAGAAAATACCGCGGATACAGAAGCTGGTCTATCCTATCGCAGCGCCGGGAATTGTAAGTCCTAGTTCCTTGGATGGGATTGGTATCCAGCAATGGGCAGTGAAGATGAAAAAAGTGTAACCAACCAGTTGACCGTGGCCACGAAATACCTGACTAGGAAGTCAATGATAGGACGGCCTAGCATCACGTCCAGCCTCTTACGCACCTCGGCCTCGAGCTCGACCGGCAGATGTATGTCCTCAGCATCAGGGCTATCCTCTTCGGGAACCAACTATTGAAGACGCATGGCAGGTTACTTCCTCATCCGAGATCTCTCGCACAGGGCAAGCTGCGGAACCATGAGACAATTTACCTTGCGCACGAGAGCCATGGTATTGAACTCGCTTTGAACGTATTATCCGAAGGCCTCGGCCAGCGACGATGCTTGGGGCCTCTCGTGTGGTGTCGTCCGAGGGATTAACGGGGCCGGGGAGGCTTCGGATGGCTCGCCCTCAGCATCCTGCTGCACCCAATGTGATTGCGCCCCGGTAGTTTTCTCAATAGGAAAGTTGTTTACATCGCCATGTCTCTCTGCGGTAGATAACACTACTTCTGGCGCTCGAAGGTTCGTACGAAGAGGCGACGGGGATGGAGAAGTGTAAGCGCACAGCTCGGGTTGGCGGCGCCGGCTGCACCTGCTGCATGGATATTGGCGGTCGCACTACAGCCAGAGAACAACACGTTCAGTATATGGGTTAACTGGGAGAGACATTTAGCACGGCATATGAGGTACCTTCTGCTTTCTGGTGTAGCAAGGGATGCAAGAAGAAACTTGACGCTTCCGTTTGCCCGCTTGCATCGTTGTTGTCTTGTTGATGCTGTCTGCTTCCCAGAACTTGCGAAGTTCACTAGATTATGGAAGCCTTCCCAGGGTTGTAATCCTTCAGAGTTTACTGTGCTTTGTCCCTTTTAGCAGCCAGGCAGTGAGCAGTGTGGCCCGGATGGGTGCCCTTGCTCGTTGATGCTCGACATCCGAACCCCGCCCGCTCACCCCACCCCAACTTGAATGGCCAACGGGTCAAGACAATGAAGCTTTGAAGGCCGTGGACCGAGTTCTAAGTTACAAATATCTGGGTACCCGTGTATGAGAATACCCTCATGACATGTATATACATATATCAAGTCAGCCCAGACTAGAGAAGAAGGATTCCGACAACCTTAGAGCAGACGGTCGTCCATCGTCCTGTGATAGGACGCATTTGGACGATAGAATCCTGGAAGATATCGACCTTCTGAAGGTAGTTACCCAGGGGTAGTAATATTCTGGGTGAAGTGAACATTATAAAGGCTGGTCTTCTGATTAAGTCAGGAATCAATCGTGACTGAGGCTATTGACTTTCTTCGCCTTCTCAGCAGGACATAGAAGAGCCTTCAATGAAGAGAGACCTTGGCAGACTGCAAGGTGACAAGCTATGATTGCCCCAGGGTGGCTTACAAGCAGTGAAGCCGGGGCTCGGTCAGAAAAGACCCCTAGTCGCAACCTAGGAAGAATATTAGTATCTGCCCGAAGGCTACCATAGTAGCTCCGGTAGTTTGCGACGGGCCATGTCTCTGAGGCTGACAGCAAGGCATATTGACTTCGTCGTCCGGGATTGTCAAGTGAAGCAACGGGGTGAGAAGTAACGGAGCGCCCATTGCAAGTCAACAAGAACCAAAAGCATTCCGTTGAGGATGACTCGGGATGCTAAACAGGGAATGTCACAGGACGAGAGACGAGGTGGTTACACAACGGCAGCATCATGGCTTGCCCGCGACACTGACAACGAGAATTTCGTGTTTGAAAATTTGACAGGCTCGGGGCGCTGAATCTTCTATACTTGCAAGCCGAGGTATTGGAAATAGAGGAAAGAAAAGACCAATTGCATCAGGCAGTCATGGGGAGGGAGCACTTTGATCTGCGACACTTTCTCAAATGATGGGAAACACTTGTCGACCAAGCCGAAGATGAGAACCAAAGGATTAGGAAGAATGCAAAGACCAGACTTAAACTGATAGAGGACTTGCACGCAAAGATGAAGGAATATTGCAAGTGCATGAGCCATGCTACTACTATTCTATTGACGCGCCTGGACTGGCCAAAAGTCAGATGTTGATGACGAACAGCCAAGGCACTTATACTACAGAGCCAGATATGGCAGCTCAAATCCCCGGAGGAGCGAGTCCTGAGGGCAATGAGGAGATTCTTCGCGAATTCTCAAGGGGCTGCTGTGTTGCTGAGGAGAGCCAAGGACTTCCTCAAAGAAACAGATGACCTTGTGACCATCAAGACACCCGCTGAAGACGCCTTATCTAGATTTATCAGACAGCATCTTTTTCAGGAAATATTGTCACATTTATCATTCTCCAAAAATCAACTAAAATACTGAACATGACTCCAGAGAGATGCCACCGGCGATGGCAGCTATTACGGTCGTTTCAATGAAGCCACGGTAGAACTTATGGTCAGAATTACTACGGTGCTCGTTGCTGCGATCTTCCTATTTGTGCCCATAATCGTCTTGTACCATACAAGAAATGCTACCATGAAGTTGGTACTCATTGCATTGTTCATGGGCCTTTTCGCTGCCAGCTCGCAGAAAGTACAGGATAAGCGGTCCTAGCTAGGTAGGACTGAGCAGTCAAACCCCAGATTCTATGTGTGGCTCTCTATCCTTGACCTCAGAAAGCAATTGACTCTCTGCAACTATGACCAAAGATGTTCGCTATGTGTCCGTACGGTCTTCTCTTCCAATACGCGCTAATCGGGGATGACAATAACACAATTGCAACCACATGCTTTGAGCCAGGCAGGAAGCTGCTAGATAGGACTAATGTGATGTGAGTAGCTCCCAACCTTGCACATTGCCCTCTGCTCTAGTTGAAATCAACGCACGGCCTACCTGGAAGGTCTCGAGACCTCTACCGCGCCGTGTTTCCAAGCGTTGAATGAGACTAGCATCAAGGAATCACACAAATATGGGCGCTTATAAAATCACGGGTGCTATCGGTTGCACGATTTGCACATGAATAGTTATCGCTATATTGAGAACACATGTGCACGTACGTTTCTTGATACACGTGTATTTGGAAATCACATGTGCATCCTATCATCGATGGGATACTTTGCAAGGTTACCTATACCTTTGAACAGATAGACCATGGGAAATTCCGGCCACGTATACATATTGTAAATATGATGCATAAAGCTTCCATCAACCGGTGCATCTCTTCCTGGTCCTGTATCTCTTCTTCCTTTCTCCCTCCTGAAGCTGAACCAAGTCTATCAACAACATCCAAGGCTATATTTCAGTCGCTATGGATTCATTTAGCGATCACTCGCCCGTCCTCACGTCACCTATCTCTCTTTCCTACCTCGCATCCGTCTTCCAGCCGGATGATGTCGTTACGTTCAAGTACGACAAGTCGCCGCAGACCCGTGGCGACGGGACCTCGGATTGCAACCACAAGGACCCTCCGTCATCCTACACCTCCAGCTCCCTCCCCACCTTCGATGGCCCAAGCCTCATGCGGCGGGTGTATCGTCTCTGGGATACCCTACGTCGCTTCACGATGTACTACTATTGTACACACGTGTTGGCGCCGAGCCACGCCCCATGGTGCCGCGACGCGCAGGGGCTCCTGCCCGCCGCGGCGCAGATGATCCTGTTCGACGACAACAGCTGGTTGGTGACGCGCCTGACACCCAGCTCGGCCATGCTCAACCATCCGTGGCTCGGGCTGCCCCTGGCCGCTACCGGTCTCGACAAGATCTACTCGGCATACTTGGACTGGCGGAGACGTGACGCGGCCAAGTCAGCGGTGGTGCAGCAGCGTGGAGGCAAGCCCCTGGGTCGGCGGGTGCGGCTCGCACCAGGGGACCACGTCGTCTCTGTATTCGAGGGTGGCAGTACCGAGAAGACCAACACCACTACGACCACTCACAACTTCGTCCCAGCCGGAGAAGATGGGGAGGACATGCTGTTTGTGATCATGGAGATAGACTGTGATGGGGAGTTGACGTTTCACCACAAGTGCCTGCACTGCCAGGACCTAACGTGTGACCAGTGCATTGAGGTATTGGCAAACGTGGCGGCTTTCGGCCGGAGACACACACGTGCCAGTGGACTCTGCCATATAAGTAATTGCGGAAGAAGGGCTTTGGACAAGTGATATGCGTTAGTGGTGCGCGTCGTCGTGCTGTAGTTGCAACAGTCATTTTCTTGATTCTCCATCTTTGTCAACGGGTCGGTAGAAGAGTGCTAATCTCAACCTGAGCATTATCAAGTTAATGTGGTAGTACGGCGGGTGCTCGATACCGAGAAGGAGAACGATGCCTTTGTACCTTGATGTTATGACCCTGACAAGGAAATTGAATATTCATACAACATTTTGGAAGATTACAGGAGCCCTGCAATGATTACCTCGACCCAGGTTATAATGAGGCTCAGGACTTCCGCATTCCAGCATTCAAACGAGGTCTGTTATACGGCTCTAGAGATCACTACGGCTGATCTGGAGAATAGTACAGCGAAAAACAACTTTGATGGGTGTCTGTTTCGCAGCGTATACGTTGAAATCGTCTTGCGAGCCTGGGATCCTCCTGTGCTTGATTCATTATATATTGTTAGGCTGCGCTTCCAAGCGAAGACCGTAGTGGGCAGCACAGCTGCGTGCAGGGTGCTGCCCACGGGTAAGCTATTTCTCGTCATTTATCGAGCTATGCCTCTCAGCCAGTCTCAAATTTCGAACAAGCCACACTCGATCCGGGCCTCGAATTCCGTCAAATCTAGCACGCGCGACATGGCCCAGCGGTGCGTATCATACGGGACCTCGGGCACATCGTCGAACGCCTCCACTGGCAGCGACCAAAAGCCGACGCCATTTTTCGTCCTGGCAAACTCGCGGGAGAAGGGATCCCCATCGTCGGGATTCGCCGTTCCGCGCCACAGCCGATCGTGGAATCCGCCCGCACGCCACCGCCCCTCCCATACGTCCTCCTCCCGCTGCCGGAAGCGGCACGCCTCCTCTCTAGCAGCAATGCCACGATGATAGCAAGGCCAGTCCTCCTCATCCTCCTCGTCGCGAACTGCCGCGAGCAGCACACGCATCCTTCTCGCGGGGGGCGGCAGCATGGTAGTGGTGGCCGCCGGCGCCGGCGGCAAGACCATATACGCCGCCTCCAGCATCTGCCAGGCACGGATCAGGGCGCGTGGGTCCCACCCGACGCATACCTTGTCGAGATAGGGGGCGATGGGCCGTGGATCCGCGGGCAGGACCGTGAAGGACGCCGCGCTGGACCACAGCGGGAATGCGCGGTTGAAGCGTGTCTCGGCGTGGAGCAGGCTGGCGAACATCTGGCGCGCCTCGCTGCCCGCGATGTGGATCAGGCTTATACTTTGAAGCTTGCTGAGGCTATGCGCCAACGCGGCTCGCGCGCGGCTGTGGACGGCAGAGGGCTCTAAAGGGGGCTACGTTAGCAATGCTTTTTGTTTTGTCTTCAAACTGATTATGCTATCCTCATCTCGTCAGGTGGATCATCAATTTATACTTACGAAGAGGTAGTCGAACTTCTGAGGGTAGGCCGCCCCCCCGGATAGCTATGTGAATAATCCCGACGCCTTGAGGATCGTACGCCAGCGCGTCGTGGATAAAATCTGCAAAGTGTATTTTGTTGGCCCCGTGTTCGACGTTTATAGAAATTGTATCCGTCTCGGGACGGAAGCACAGGCACGTCGTCGCCTCTTTGCTATCGCTGCGGATCTCCCGGCCTATAACTGGAATATGTACGCGGTAGTGCTGGCGGACGAAGCTATTGGCCTCGCGATTAACGAGTAGCAGCGGCGAGACTGAGCCCGTCGAGTGCATACGCAGTACGTAGTCAGCATGGCTCACAACGTTCCCCAGTTCGTTTTGAAGCTGGTAAAGCTCGGTCTCGGTGGTGGCGTTCGGTGAGGGCTCTTGAGAATAAGAAGACACAGAACTGCTTCTGGAATGTTTGGCGCTTATATCAATCCCGAGAAGACGCTGGCGCGGAAGACAGTGTTCCCAGATACGCAAGCGTAGCTCTACTGGCAGTTGCGAAAAGCGGGTGAACGGTAGTGCGAGGGGCGGAGACTCCTCTGCACCTGAGCTTTGGAAATGAGAATCGTTCAGAAACTTGTAGTCGGTTGCAAGCTTGGAGATGCGATCAACATTTAGGTTCTCGGGTACTTGAGGCGATATGAATCTTAACCAGGGGCGGTTCGTGTTGGATGGCGGCCAGGTTGGTGGCTCAGATTCATTCTCCATGGTCAACGTGGTAGGTGGCTCCGGCACATTGGGTTCGGACTCTGGCTCGAATACCATGGTGGCAATGTTCCGTGACGTTCAAGCGTTGAGAAGCTAGGTATAGGTCCAGAAAGGCTGCTTGACGATGTTAGAGGAGGTAGAAGAGCTATAGGGACGGCAGATGCTCAAGTGAAGTTGACTGGCATGGCTTGGGGCGATGAGACTGAGGATTCAGCTCATGCGGGCCGGGGTGGTAGGGGGGGGGGGCCTGGAGGCCCGATCCTACGGCCGTGACGTCCTATTCTTGAAACAGGTAAAACACTTGTCGAGACTCTTCTCCAAGTCAGCTTAGTCGGCCGGGACCATTTGGGGTTTCCAAAACTATTACTATACGTGGTGGCAGCCCGGACGGCACCTGGGCAGTCAGGGGGCGAGTAAGGTCGCAAGATTGGCTGCCAACACGAGCCCCGAGAGGCGCGCAAGCTGACATAATATAGCAGAAGTCGTATGATGAATGGTGTCTGACGTGGGCGGCGGGCGTGAAGGTTCCGACCTATTATCAAATAACATCAGGTCGTGTCACGATTCTGAGCGTGAGAATCGAATAGGGCAAGTTGACTACTATTCAAGGCTATTTAGAATGGGTGTAGGAAGGCCCTATATATAGCCACCATGGTCACTCTCCCTTGGCCTATGCTTTATAGCCTTATATGGCCACTATAGTCACCACTATGGTGGCCGCCCTTTGGCCCGTGCTTTATACCCCTTCATACGTGACAGGTCGACTATATACTGAGAATGAGCGCGGTTTCTATTAGAATGGCATGTCTACTAGGTACTTAAGTAGGTAATCCACCGTAGGTACGGCCGGGCCGTTGTATGGCTACCAGGCCACCCCGCGAAGCCAGGAGGCTCAGAAGGCCAGAGAGCCCTTGTAGAACCATCTTAGAAAGTGATTAGACCATAGTCATCTATATTTGCAGGGCGTCGTGATTTCGTCAATAGAGAGTACTCGCTGTGCTAATTTGGATAGATAAAGCTGCTCATGCCCGTGGACATTATTGCAACACTTGAATCTGGTATCATACTTACTATAACATCTATATCATTTACTTTTCGGCCTGGTTGCCTATTTAAACTTAAGTATCAAGTTCCTCCACTTTTATATAAACCTGCCTTCAAGATGCAGCTCACCCGCCTCTTCGCATGTGTTGTAGCCACGGGACTCTTTGCCACCGGTCTGGCGGTCCCCACCGGGCCAAGCTCGTAAGTCGAATACAAACCTGTTAAAGTACTTTACGTACCTTCGTCAAGCACTTGGCTAACCACCACATCGCCAGCCTTGCCTTGCGTGCCGCTGATACAGACGTATCGGCAAGTCTGGTTGAAAGAGCAGCCAAGACTACAGCTGCCAAAAAGGTCGAGTTCTCCGTGTTTCCCAAGGTGAAGCCAACATGGAAAAACACACTCAAGACAAAGTGGAAGAAGACCGCTCGTGAAGTACCTGTGACCCGGACCATCCCCCCGAGCGACGACGTCGCGAGCCCCACCGTCGATAAACGCGCGCAAAAGACTGCCCAGGCTGGCGGTCTCATGCAAGGCAACAAGGAGGACTCGGTCCTTACCTACCACGTCATCAACTGCATTGCCATCGCGGCCTACGACGCTGGCACCGGCAAGAAGGTGATGGCGCACATCAACGGCATCCAAGGGTCCAAGACCTACGCGGACCAGTTCAACGACTTCGCGACCATCGTGGCGGGCTTTTCGGTCTCCCCGCGAGTTACAATCCGCTTGCCAGTCGCGTCGGATTTCCAAGGCAAGCTGTCCGCCGCGGCGTTGGCAGAGCAGACCACAATGCAAACTAGCATCAAATCTTGGGCAGAGCTGCTGGTCGAAGGATCGGTCACCGCGAAGACAAGAGTATTATATGAGGGGGATATGATAATGAACGCGGATGGCTCAGTTTTAGTGGATACTAATACTTGAATGCATAATCTGAGGGAATGTATTATAGGACGAATATATATTGCGAGAGGCGAGGAAAGTAAGTCGAAACGGATACGAATGTATTATATAGGTTCTCTGGCGTGTGTGGCTGGCCCGCAACACTGTAATCAAGGAAGCCGTCAGATCTTGTAGCTCGTGTCCAACCTGCTCGATAGCGAGGTTTGTTCCTGCTAGTGTTCCTGAAGCTGAGGAAGCAGCAGCTAGCAAATTTTCCAGTCGCTCATCGCGTTTCTTCATTTGCTTGACACGTTCCTCCTCCTGCTTGGCACGCTCCTTTTCTTGCTTGATGCGGTCATCCTTGATTTCCTTTAGGATGTTCTGGATCGTGCTCTGCTATTCGAAAAGCTTGGTCCACAGGTCGGTGAAGCTGTCGCCAACACTGGTGGCGGACAACCTCGGAAGCCAGGTGCATCTGGAAAAATCCACCTCGAGGTTAAAATCGATAACCCGGGGCTTCCTTGCATTCTGGTAAAACGGAGGATGGCTCGCAATCCTTCCTGGCCATACTCGAGGAGTGAAAATGAAGTCTGTGGATATCCGCCTCTCACTGTCAAACGACGATGTACATGGGATTAGTGTGTCGCGAACAAGGGCATGAGACATCCAAAAGTAACACTCCGAGACATACATGAATACACACAGGCGCACACACACACAAATACATACCCATAACACAGAAACACGCCTCGAATTCGCCGGATTATGCGTTTCGGCATGACAAGAACAAATCCGGTCTTCAGTTTTCACAAGATTATTGATTGATGTGCAAAGCACAAGAGGAAGCAGAAGAAGAGGTCCCTCGCTCAGCCCCCCC